>JAITYT010000047.1:1056918-1078431 GCA_025433975.1 Liostenogaster flavolineata
GTTTCGTCCGACCCGTCAAAACATTTTTTTTCCAATCCGGCCTAGGGGCGAAAGCAATTGCCCATGTCTGCCGTAAGCGGCCCAGTGATCCCTTACGAAACAGACGTTGATTTAAAAAAAAATTGTTAATTTATCGAAGGAAATAATGTACAACTAATAAAACATTCAAATATATATTTCCAATTTTATAGACGATATAAAGAATTAAAATAAATTTTGAAAAGTGTTTAGTGTTAAACGCGATATCGAATTGCATTTCAAGGAACACTTACGAATATTCTACGGAGGAATTATCGATATTCTGCCATTCGTTTCTATCGAGAATCGTCCCTCTCTCCAATAAGTTCGCAATTGTTGGAATTGCTCTGTAAGTCGTTTTGTTTATCACGAAAAATTTCTCAAACCACGCGACAACAATTTTTTGCCCGACTGCCGGTCGAATTAAAGACCACCGCGATTGGTCAGGGATACAAAGTCGAGAAAAAAATGCAAACACCATTAACACAAGTGCGTAAGCACGCGTCGGCGTGGTTTTTCTCTGTCGAGGCTCCTCCAGTTCGTTTATCTTCTGGTCAGGACTTCTCTTCCGGTAAGACCCCTCGGGGTAGCATCTGCGAGCTGGGCCGACATTGCGTAAGCTTTGTGCCGCGTGAAAGTGAAATCTTGAATATATTTCGTCGAATAAAACTACTTTTACTTTCTTTCTTCATTTTAATTCCTAACCACTTTACATAATTCTACACTACTGCTCGGAAAACGAGATTTTTTTCTTTGATACCTTTAAAAATAATTCACGATGGATCGTCTCGAGTGTGTATAAACGAGACGAAAGTGTTCGATCTGCCTATCGATATATAACATATATACATACGGTTATACGTAATTAATTAATGTAACTATATATACATTGTCTATAATTATGATATTATAATATAAATTATATAATATAAATATTATATTTATATTTCTCTTTCATTGCAATTAAACTATCGATGATCCACCACAACATCCATGCTCTCGAGTACGTCGGCGAACTTATCGTAATACAAATAAATGCACAACACGATAAAATTGATAAATATATATTAGGTCTACCGGAAAGTAATAAAAATTACTTCGATTTTTAAACATTTTTTTCTTATTTTATATTTTAATATTTTTTATATTTATTATTTTATATATAATATTTTAAAGATTTTGTAAAAAGGGAATCGAACAACTGTCTTTACGCTGGTAAATAGTGTTAGAAAATGGTAGAAATTATTCCGTCGATTAGTATTTAAGATTTCTTTAATAAATAAATGCAAAATAAAATTTCATTACTTTTCGATCCCCCTGATAGTTTCGAGTTCGTCTTCGACAAAGTCAACGTTGGCAACTTGATCAAAGAAAACGCGTTTGTTATCAATGCTCGTTATCGTCGGAAGTTAAAAGTATCTTGTACGTACACATCCGCGCATACCTTCACACATGCGTGAAAAGTCTTCGTAAACGTTCAATGAACGTTCCTCGAACGATCGAACGGCGCACGAAACGCAGATCGTGACGAAGTACAAAAACAAAAAATGGATGACGCGACCCTTTATCGTGGCAATGAACTCGACGATAGTGCCATAGCAACGATAAGGGCCCCTCGTGCGTGAAAGAATTGCGTCGTAGTCATGAATGGAACCAGCCGTTTAACATTGCTTCATCTACGATGAAACTACGGTTCATTATGCGTACATACGAGTACACAGTCGCACACGACAAATTTCGCGGATCATCGAACTTCTCTTTATTGTACTACAACAAATGATAAGAGATTCACCGTTCACGAAGAAGAACTTTTCCTTAGAAATTATGGAAATTTTATGTACGAAGATCGTTGAGCATATTTAGGAGTAAGAAAAAATGTGGAGAGAAAAATAACATCGAACTACATGTTAGGAACTATACGCTTGAGTATTTGAACTCAAATTGTTTAATCAAAGGACGATACGTTGGCCATCTTTAGCTATCTTGAGTTTTTGTCGTACTCGTAGCTAATTATTTTCGATAAGCGATATCCCATCATTGCTACAATCTTTAAATTCGTAACGTTTTTGTTAATATTAACACTGATGCAACATCTGATGCAACAGTGTGGATATTCTGTAAAGCAAGCGAAATGACACGAGAAGCGATGTGGATCGTACATCGACTCAAATCAAAGGGAAGATTATGAATATAAAACTGTGAATCTGTATTAGCGTCGTCTTAAATAAATAAATAAATAAAGTAATTCGTAATGAAAAATAATAATGCCAAATTTTATTCCATTGTTTAACGATATTCGTACTAACGGTATTTTAATTTACAAAGAAGTATTACCGACTAACATTAACGATCACTTGTGTAAAAGACCCAACATCAGTATCAAATCCTCGTTATTGTTACAAATCCTATTGACGATTAATATATTTCGTATATATTACGTGAAAAATATCGATTTATTTTATTATACGATTATGTATCATTAGTTTATTAAAAGCTTCGTGTATATTATCAGCATTAATGACGGATTGGGACGAACACTTTTTACTTACGTACGTATTTGCGTAATGTATTTTCATTGAGTTGGCATTAACGTCGTTGTCTAAAAAAGTTATAACAGTTAGATATACATATCCTTATATTTATGATTGTTTTCATATTATATCAGGTAAAATAGTGCCGTGACAAACCTTTGCCTCTTCTGGTTTTTTATCCTTATTCGAGGAAATCATAAACTGTATTAAAATCAGAAGATACGTCGTAACATTTCCTACTATCTGCAAGAGTAGTGATTCGTAATTAACATTTAAACAAAAATGTTTAATTATCATGTTATCATATTATATGATACTCCAGTCTCTGATAGGATAGAAACGGCCATCGATAAGAATTACAAATATAAATTGCACGACATAAACGAAAACTCGACATAATCGAATAAGATATCGATAAAATGTATCAAATTTGTACCGTTTTAAGAAGAACCACGTCCATAGAAAGCCCTTTTGCGGAAAACGTATTATCTCGATGCAATACTTGCAGAGAAAATAACTGTAACTGCAATACGATAACCAGAAATATATTAAATTGACCATTATAGCAGGTTTATAGACAAAAATGTAGGAATAATCTAGACGAATGAAACGAAATAACGAGTGAAGCAAAGTGGAAAATTTAATAATAATTTTTTTATTTAATACATATTTACGTTTACCTCGTCTTTGATAGTTTTGTCACTGGTGCTGATGATTATATCGTGAATAGTACTACCGATTTCCGCGGCGCAATTCTTCCCACTCTCGCATGTCCACGCTATTAAACTCAATTTAACGGAGTAGTAAAAAATCGACGTTGTAAAGTAAGAATACCAAATTTGTTTCTCGAAAGACATTTGCGTGCCAGAATTTTTGCACAATATATAAAAGTACAAACTAAACGTGATCTCGGCGAACGTCATAACCGACGTGATAATAATTTGAAAGCCGAAAATCGAATTCAATGATTGAAGAACATCGCTAACTTGCTGGTGTCGCTTCTTGATAGCTTTTAATTCCATTAATAACAGAGGATTCTTTTGTTCTTGATAAACCCTTCTCAACAGATGCGGCTCATCCGTTAGCATTACTTCCTGCAGATTCATGAGATTCTCGTTAATCTTAACGAAGCATGCCTTAATGATGCATACGCAATTCATATAAAACATGTCCATCAAGAAGACAATCATTGTCGTGTACATGCTATTTAATAGACCCACTGTCTGTAAGATATTACTACTTATTACATTCGGTATCTGACCAATCAAAAAGAGAAATCCAAATAAATCCTTCGCGTGAACCAGTTTAGACATCTTATTAAAGCTATCGGATGGCAATCTGGCTGATACTTCCATAAGCTTTTGTAGAAATCGCATTCTGGTGAAATTCATGAAGTACGTCAACAAAGCCATCGACAATCCAAGAATCATGTAGAAGTTACCCTGCAATTTTCCGGGTATATTGTCGTACTTTAGTGCTGTATTTTGCGAAATGTCGATCATATAGATCATTAAGGCTGTAGAACTGACGTAAGTCATTATACAAATCGTCGAATAAACGCAACCCACTCTCGATGGCGCGAAGCCGGACGAAGTGATTTTATAAGGAAAGAGACCAAATATCAAGCACATAACGAAGCAGGGACGCATTAGAGAATAAAAATCTCTGGCACGAAAGAGCCGGCATCTTCTCTGTATTCGAACTTGCTGATGCTGCATATCGTCAATAAATTCGACGATATCGGATGAATATTTTTCTTCAATGACGAAAAAAAGAAAGACAAGGTACGTTCACGAATTTGCTATCATCTATCGAGATAAACGGTAGTTTATCGTTCCCGACGTAACGATAACTTGTTCATAACTGAAAAAAAAGGGTCGAACGTCTACACTGATCATATGTGGGTCGTTTGATAATGTGTTAGCAATGAAGTAACCATAGCGATGACGTTTCCGATCGACCGCTAATCACTCTCGGGATGAAGTGCATTAAGGAATGATGTTCAATTACGTAGATAACATACGTATAAACGTCTATCGGTTTAGATCTAACTAGAAAATGCATAGTACGAAGACGCGTACATATAATATCGATCATGATTAACGGACAATTTTATTAACAGAGAACCAAATGTTATTAGAGTAAAAATATTGTCGTTACTACTTGGGCTGATAAAGGAAATGATCGATTGCTTCGTTAAAAACGTCATTAATCATTATTTTTTTTGATCTTAACGTAGATGTACAATCCGAAAAAGAAAATGCATTGCATCTTTGAAACGTTTGAAACCTACATTGTTTTCTTCATAAAATGAACTTTGATATTTTCTTAGCTATATCCAACTTGTTTGTCTTGTAACACAAATAATTCTTGGAAGATATATTAGAGTAACGTATACGTATACGTTTTAATACTTTGTATCGTTTAGCTATTCGTTTAAAAAGTATAGCTTTTGTTATGAAACGCAGTACATTTATAGCCACAACGACAAGCGAACACGATATACGGAAAATACAGATTTCGATCAACTTTGCATAAATAAATATTTAGATAGATTACATTAATAATACGTATTAGGTTTATAACACATATGTATATAACATAAATGTTACGTATGCAGACAAACATGCAAATTTTGTGTCAGTCTAGAATCATATATTATTAATGTCCGTTTAATTATCGTAACATCAGAAAAAACGATAACAAACTACGTATTGTGCACGATCGATCGATCATCGATAATAGTCTTTTTTGCTTTATTTAATTATATAATCTTTTTATGCTGCGCTAAAACAAATTTGCATATTATTCGCATGAACTATTATATAAATTTTTCTACAAAGGCATTTTAATTACGACTAAAATAAAGTTTCTTATTGAACCTGCGATAAGTTTAGTGTTTATTTATAATATTATCATTTTATTCGTAAGTACTATGGAATGGTAGAACGTTAATCTTAAGTTTCGTACAGAATAATAGATAAAAATAATGTCGTTAAAATTATAATGAAATAATAGAGTGTAAATTAAATTTTAAGAATTATGATTGAATGATTCAAAGGTAATAAACTTTAAGATTAGTTTTTTCATGGAAGTAAAGCGAATACAAAAATCTTATAGACATGAAATCACGACGACGATTTCTTTCTTTCCGTTAATCAAATTAAAAACTGGAATCTATATTTTATATTAAACTTCGAAAAATAATTGTTTATATTTAATTATTATAACGAGGCAACACATAACAACTACGTTTTTATATAATACGTTATTAGCAATAATAATAATAATATCTGACACTAATAATTCTGCTGTAAATTGGTGGGAACCGATGTATCTATGTCGGTAATTTAAAACTGTATTGCCATCTGTTATAAGTTGCTGGTCGATAATTCTTAATTCCGTGCGATTAATTGAAAATGTATACATAAATATTCGTGAATGCAGTTCGGTGTTGCATAGTTTAACGTTTATATCGCGTAAAAGTAAAATCGAACTCGTAATTCGAAATGAGTAAATTCTCTTTATATCTATTTCCATGTTTCTAGAACATATTAAAGATATGACATTGAAACGATTATCTATAAAATATATATTTTCAGCAATTATGTATTATAAACTATTCGAAGCAACGAGATAAGCATTCGATGTGCAGTGTGTAATGTGCAATTTTGTTGTATTATATGATAAAATGTTAACACGAATATAGGTTATACGAATTAGCACTAATTAATATGGAAGAGGAATCTGTTGAAAGAGGAATAATTTCAAGTATATATCTTGAAAATTTTATGTACGTATGCTGATATTTTACTTGCCTATTTCTATAAATCTTATTTAAGCAATTAAAAGCATTACTCTGATACACATTCTTCGGTCGGGTTACACGATTGAACGAATAAATCTTTGCTGTTATGTTCAATTTTATAACTTCTTTTCATTATATCTTATAACATTATAAATTAATATTCAATTTATACTTGTAGAACCTACAACAATGTTATTATAAAACCTGGAAGACATTTGAATTTAATTATTGGACCTAATGGAACTGGTAAATCAACTATCGTCTGCGCTATAGTTCTTGGATTAGGTGGCAAGCTTAATGTTATTGGACGTGCACTTCATATCGCAGAATATGTAAAAACAGGCTGCAAAGAAGCAAAAATTGAAATAAAACTTAAGGAAAGTAATGACGAGACTGTTACCGTTACCAGATTATTTAATACGGATGGAAAATCATGTTGGATTTTAAATGGAAAAGCAGTTAATATTAAAGCCATAAAAGAATTAACTACAAGTTTTAACATACAAGTAATAAATATTTCACTTCGTTGCATAATAAAGATTTTTAAGAATATGTCATTTATAAAATATTTCTTGTTTTTTCTAAGGTGGACAATTTATGTCAATTTCTTCCACAAGATAAAGTTCAAGATTTTTCCAAAATGAATGCGCAAGAATTATTAGAAAATACCGAAAGATCGGTTGGAGATCCAATACTTTTCGAGTATCATAACAAATTGAAAGAATACAGATTAGCACATAAAGATCTTGAAACAGAACTTGTAAGTAAGCAACATTTATTAGAATCCAAAACTCAGAAATATGAAGGTCTGAAAGAAATAGTTAGTACTATTAAAGAAAAACAAACGATAAAAAATAAAATTATAACTTTAAAACAAAAGAAAGCATGGATGGTGTATGATCAAAAGAGAAAGCAGCTGGTAGATGTAAGTGCACCCATAAAAATTAAATATGAATTAATGATTATAAAGTCATTAGTTTTAAATACATTGTATCGTTGTATGAATTTTTATAGTCAAAGAAGAAAAGAGATTCTATGGTGCAAGAAATGAAATCCATAGAAACTGAACTCATACCGATAAAAAACAAAATACAGAAAATGCAGTCTGAAATAAAAATTTTAGAACATTCTGTAAATGAACATGTAAGTATACCATTCGATTTATTAGTATGTCGATGTAATTTAAAAAAAAAAGAATTGAACCACTCAAAATCTATATATTTTTAGAGCAATAGTCTATTTAGTAAAGTGTCCAGTGCAAATAAATTAATAAATGATATTACGCAAAATGAAAATAGTATAAAAGAAAGCGTAAATGCGTGTTCACGTAGAATTCAAGCAGAAGAAAATCGTGATCAAGAGATTAGTCTCGCCCAACAACAAAAAAATAAACTTGACAATGATCTATGTTTAATACTCAAAGAAGTAGAATCTGGTTTGTACTTTTATTAATTCCGTTCTTATAAGGCAAACATTATTTAAAAATATAATGTTTACAGAGGACACGTTAATACAAGAGCAGCGAAAAATTTTAGCTCGTTTAGAAGAACAAAGGAATATTATTACTACATTAACAAATCAAGTTACGACTTGCAAGCAAGAAGAGGAATTATTCAACCACAAAATAAAAGGTAATATTCGACTGTAATATTTGTAATTATTGTTGTAATAAAATATATCAATTTTTCAGGCCAGCAAGCGGAACGTCAAGCCCTGAATATCGAAGCAAAACGTCTAGAATTATTGAAACGTAGAAGTCTTGATGCATATCAAGGTGTAATTTGGTTACGTAAGAACCAAGATAAATTTTCTGCAACCGTCCATGAACCTATGCTATTAAATATCAATATAAAAGAAGTTACATATGCTAAATACTTAGAGTCAATAATACCAATCCGTGATTCGATCGCGTTTGTTTGCGAAACCAAAGAAGATATGAATTTGTTACTCAAATATTTAAGAGATGAAGAGAAGCTGCAAGTAAACGTTGTTTACTCTGATCCTATGAAAAAGGTTTATATGCAACCAAACATACCGCTAGAAAGTATTAAGCAGTTTGGTTTCAATCATTATTTAGTGTCACTTATTGAAGCACCAACTACCATAATGAAATATTTAGTGTCTAGATACAATTTAAATAATATACCTGTTGGATCGAATATTGTTAGAGAAAACGTAGATCGTATTCCTCACAGCTTGACGTGTTACTTCACTGGTACGTCACACTCTATTAACTTATAATTTCTAAAAAGATTAATATGTTAAAAATAGATAATCATAATGGTTTATGAACTATCACTATTATTGTCTCTTAATGTATCTTTCTTTTTAGAAAATACGGCATATTCAGTAAATATGTCAAAATATACTGGTGAAAAATCCACCAGAATGGTACCGATAACAGGAAATGGAGCATTGTCAATTGTATTGGACAAATCTAAACTATATAGGATTGACGAGAAGTATGTTAATTTAGCGAATAAATCATTAATCGTCTTTCTTTAATATATTAATATAAATATATATAATATATGCATCCATTTAACTATAGGTTAAAAGTTTATATTGAAAAAAAGAATGATGTATTAAATCGAGCAAAAGTAATAGAGGAGAAAATACGAAATGAAAATGAAGAAATAGATAAATGTAGGGCTATTAGAAATAAATATCAAGATAACATACAGCGAATTGAAGCTTTGCGTAGTAGAATACGTATGGCTAATACCAAAATTGAAGATTTAGAAAATGAAAGGACTAGTGTAGAAGAGATTAAAAACTATTACACTTGCATTATACAGGTTGTGCCATTTAATTATTTTTGAAGATTTGTATCGTCCAATTCCTCGAGTATTGTTCTTTAAATATATTTTTATGTTTACAGGGAGTTCTACAAAAACAATTAGATATTTATGAAAAATATAATACACTTTTAGAAGATAAATTTAAATGCGTTACAATTAATGAAGAAGGAAAATTAGCATTGAAATTGCATAAAGGGTCTCTAATAAATACGGAAAATAGTGCACAAGAATTGATAGAAAGTTTATCGAATGCAGAGCAAGCATTTAAACAGTTAGATGAAGAATATAGACCTCTGAAAGTAGATGCAATGAAAGCATATAATGAAGCAAAAGAGTTAACGAATGGTTTAGATCCGCAAGATGATAAATTCAAACGTATAAATAAAGCTTTTTCAAAACTCCCTGCTACAATTCAAGACATAGAAAAAGAAGTGGCCATTGCACAAACGAAAGTTTTCTGTATGGGAAACAATGTGGATGGTGAAAATGTAAATATCAAGATAACTTTGTATCATAACTTTATTTATATTTGTATCGTTACTAAATTCTAAAAATTCATTCTTTCAAGCTACACATCTTCGTGTAATTCTACTTTCAGATACTAAAAGAATACGAAGAAGTGGAAGCAAACATACAAAATTTAAATGAATTTATAAGACGAAAAACAGAACAATCGGAAAAAATGCAACAAAATATCAATACGTTACGAGAGAAATGGCTACCTTCTTTAGAAAGACTTATCGAAAGAATAAATACAAATTTTAGTGGGTACTTTTCAGATATGAATTGTGCCGGTGAAGTGACGCTTGTACATGAAAACAACATTGTTAGTCGATATAACATGTATGATCAATTTAATGCAATTATCAACTATCTATAGTGAAGTTTGTATTTTTAGATGGATTTTGACAAATACGGTTTACGAATTAAAGTAAAATTTAGAGATTGCGATGAATTACAAGAATTAACCAGGCATCATCAGAGCGGTGGAGAAAGAGCTGTAACCACCGCAATTTACATGATTGCTCTACAAAAATTATCGAGAGTTCCTTTTCGATGTGTGGATGAAATTAATCAGGTAATTAATCGATATCGTATGACTTACAATTAACAGAGAATTATGTATCTAATAATTAAAGGGTATGGATGCTGCTAATGAAAGAAGAATATTTGAATTACTCGTTAAAATGACAGGAAATCCAGGCAATTCCCAATATTTTTTGTTAACACCAAAAGTAAGTACTTTATTCAAACCGAAGAAGTTTAAACAAAAGATCACAATTACCAACTATAAATCAAAACTCTTGCTTATTTCAGTTATTGCCTGATTTATCATATACTGAAACAGTAACAGTTCATTGTGTATTTAATGGACCGTTTATGATCCCTCATGCAGAATACGAAACAGAAAAGTATTGCGAACATATTGTTCGAAATTCGGAAAGAATCGAAATAAATGATTAATTTTATAACAGATTTATGCAATCTTTTAAGAGATATATTGTAAAATACTATTTATATTTTTATCAAATATGTCTTAAAAGACTCTCTATTTTCTTTGATCAATTTATAAAAATGAATTTCTCGTTAAATATAAAATAAATATAAGTTTGTGATATAATATTTTATTTTTCTAACTTTGTAAGTATCTGCAAAATAAAGAACATTGAATAAAGCAAAATTTATGTGGTAAAAGAAATATATTTATTTCCTTCCTTTCTTCTTCTTTTTTTTCTGAGCTTCCGGCCAAGGAAATCCTCGACATTTGAGCACATCCATTATATTATGGCATGTATAATAAGCATTTTCCATAACCTCCTCATTAAAAATATCCATGGCAAATTTTGTCTTACCTCCACTTCGTTTAGCCTTTTTCGAGCTTTTATTTTTGTTACCATTATTACCTTTATCGCCTTTACGACTACTTTTACCATCGTTCTTGACACTAATAATTTTCTTTTTACTTTTGCGTTTTGTTGTCATGTTTTGATATTCTATAAAAATCATTTATTATTGAATATACATTTATTAAAGCATAAAAATACTTTTATATAAGGTACAATTTGATATTTGATATTACAAAGTGAAAGCTAATTTTATTATGTTAATAATATTATATAATATTAAAGAAAAATTAATGATAACTATTAAATTATTATCAATGAGTGTAATCATTAATTAATTATAATCATTAATCATAATTTAATAAATTAAAAATATCAGAAATATGAAACTAAATACCTTATATTAATGTCTACTGTAATTACTGATTATCTTATTTATTCTTCTTTAAACTTACACTCTAATTACATTTCGTAGTACACGAAGATATGCACTAGAATATGCTTGTCGCTACCATTAGTTATGTCAATAAAGTTGGTCTATTGATCGTTACATAACCGAAAATATATAATTGAATATGAATCGTATACATATCTTACTTATTTTTTATTCCAATATAATTATACAAACCTATCCTAAGAGTAAGTAAGAGATAATTGAAACGATTTAAAATATTTTTTTCTTTTATAGAATAATCTTTTCAGTTAATTATTTTGATAAATTATTATTAAATAATTGCTTATCAAACATTATTATTTGTCTTAAATAGAGGCACACGATAATATTTACTGCAATTTCTTTTTTTTCATATAAAACAAATTTTCTTTTTATAGTTATGTATAAAAGAATTATGTTTCTAGATTTCCTTTTAATTTATCGATCACGTATTTTTCAAGAATATCAATATTGCTTATTAAAATATTAAAATATAGGAAATATAAATCGCGTATGTATTGTTTTTATATAATTTTCTATAAAATAAAAACAATCTTAATTCTCTTGTATAATCTTGCCCCCCTTGTATAATAGTCCCTTATCTTTTTTTCACATTATAGAGCAAATAACAACATTGTAGTTGAATCTATTGGATTAATTTAACTTATATATATATATAATCCTTAAATATTTAGGAAAACTGAGTAAGTTTTTTGTAATAACAGAAATAAGTGAGCAAAGGCATGAAGAAACAGTGAAGGTATTAGTCATTGTACATTGGAAAAAAAACCATTAAAGCGTGAAAGAATACAAAATTGACATGTCAACTTTTAAATTTGTGTAAACTTCATATGGAAAGTGTGATGAACTATTTTTTATTGCAGACTTTAAAATTAACAAGATATTATCTACCACACAATGAAACTTCTTTTAGATATAACATAACTATCTTATTTAACATTCGACATAATTACTTATTGAAGGAATTATGAAATTATTATTTTTTTGATACAAAAATTTTAGTCACTATTTTATTGTATAAAACATTCTACATAAACTGTAACGTTGTACGTTAATTGGTTTTAATACTTCAATTTAATTCAATTAATATCAAAATTTTGAGTTTTAATGTTTTTTAAATATAGTTTAATTGCAATTAAAGTAAAAAATACTGACAAACATATAAATGCAATATATAAACTAATTATTAGTTCAGGTAAAGTGTTTAATAGTTAATCTGTTTTTTAAATATTATGATGCAAAGGTTACGTTATATTTAATATAAAACATTTTGTACAAATGTAGAATTTAATAATTGTAAGAATTGTACAGTAAAGTACAAAATCATGCTAAATTTAAGATTAATCTCTAAATCTTTTAACTAGTAGCAGTATTATCTGTACTGTCATAATTTGAGGTATCTTAAAAATAAATATAGTACCATCAAATAGAGTAAAGCTTCATTTATAAACGTGCAGATTGTAGTTTTTTGTAGGAAAATATGTACAATTTGTTTACAGTATATTACGTAGACGAAATGTATTTACTTAATGTATTGGAAATGTAGAATAAAATAGCATTTATATGTTACGTTGTATATGAAAACAATAAAATAACTATAATTGATTTATATTATTTATTAGAATAAAATCTAATTTTATTGTAAGATTTATGTCTTGTTCAGATTTTTTTTCAGTAAACATCATTTTATGTATCTTTTCTTATTATTTATTTAGAAAAAATATGTAAATGTGAAAAAATAATCAAGCTAGATATTATTAATCAGGATATTACAATATTCATTACTTTGTATTATCTATAAAACATTTTATTTTAACGTTTTAATTAAGAATATATAAACAGTTCCTATCATCTTCAATGTCAATAATTTTCTTAATCTATGAACTATTACTTAATAAATTAAATTAATTCAATCTATGCTACTTACAATTTTTCAATTAAATATGTAAAATATATACTAATAATATTTACCAGAAGTAATCTATAATATTTTATATTTATATAACTACAACCTGCACACTGAATATGTAATAAATTATATAATTTACATACGACATGTATATGGTATTTAGAAGCACAGTCTAAAATTGTTCGATTATACTCCATCTGACAGTACTGCATGAAAATAAGTTCCTTTTCTGCTCCATTAACAATAACAATACAAGCTACATATAATAATTCACATGATTAAACAGTAAAACGTGTTTCCGTCAATTAATACAGACTTCTTTAACATATTTGTATTTGTTACTAAACCTACAGAAGACAAAATAATGTACATAAGTGCAGTTCTTTTACTGATAATCTAATATTTTTTATAGCATTACATCTATAAAATATTATACGTTTACATATGCCTACAAAAAAAAGGAATAGCATAATGTCGTCATTTAAAATTTAATAATTTTCTTGCACTTACATACAAAGTTATTTTGTTTACTGATCATGCAAAACTTTATTTCAAACAGTTATGTTCAAAACTTATCAGTAAGTTATAAATGAAACGTTTTAAAGAGAAACAAAAAGAACTAGTTACTTGTTTAATTTTCTTAGTATCAAAATATTTGTTCCCTATTTTTTTGAAAACTTTAATCGTATTTTACAAACTTAATTAGCTCTCGAAGTATGGACGCCAAACTGCGATGCTGTAAGCGGTAGCCGGGTCATTTTGACTCACTATGAATTTTTTAATTTAGGATTTACGTTATAAATACGACAATTATTATTACTTTGTAACGATGTGATTGTGTACTTTTTATGCAAAATTATTTATACATAAATCCTCTTCGAGTTTTTTCCATGAATATAAAAAAGATGATGTAACATGAAACAAACACATATAAGTATGTGCTTTATAATTTTTTTGCTATAATTACAACACAAAAACCAAAAAAACTGTTTAGATTATAGATATATAAGATAATTATATATTGTACTGCATCGAAAAATATGTATGATATGATATGTCATCGAGTTATATAGTATTTGATAAATAATAAAATAATAATAAATATATAATTTTATGTTTTATACAAATAACGCTGATATAAAAATCACGTTGGATGGTTGCTCAAAGAATTCAAGGATTAATTCAAACACAAGAACCTACACAGGGCCTATTCGATCTTATCGAAGACGTATCCTTCCCATTTTTAAGAGCGTGCATTTTTTTCTTTATATGTACAGATCAATATATTAGTGTATTTATAAACACTAAGTCAGCTTTTTCTGCCTCTTGCTTTGTGTGGTTTAATGTTCTAACAAAGATTTCTTTTCTCTGAGAAATACCATCTTCGGAAATTTTTAAAGTGTCATTTATTACTATTCAGTATAATCATCATAGATGTGTGTAAAATACTGTTGACATTAGATAAATTAAAATATTTGTATGGTCAGGTAATCAAAACAAAATGATCGAAATGACCCAGCTGCCGGTAAGCGAGCATTAATAGAAACAGTGTCTTCAGATATTTAAAAAGATAGGAAATTTATATCTTATTAAAAAGGTATGTTTTCATAATTTGTCTATTAAAATTAAAAGGATTGTGTCACTATCATAGTTGTTGTAATTAAATATTAATCATTAATTATACGTCTATATTTTCTGTTTGGAGGGAACACTTCTTCATCTTCTTCTCTGTCGGCAGAAAGGAAGGGATCATCGTATGCATAATTCGGTGCCCATTTTAATAACAATTTCTCAAAAAATTCTTCTAAGTTACGTGCTTCTTGATAAACTTGAGATTCAACCTTAAAAATTAATTTTTGTGAAATGTTACAAATAAAAGTTAGATATAATGCATTTGTAATGAAATTTCATTTACAATATTTTGGGTTAAGTGAGAGTAATTTCGTATTTCGAGGGCAAATTTTCGTATTTTTAGATAATTTTAGGCATGGAACTTCGAAATTGCTTCTGAAATGAAAATTATCAAACAAATCGATATATACATTGTTTAAGAAATATTTTTTTAATACAAAAATTCCGGTTTGTTATTTGCCCTAAAAGTGCGAAATTATTTTATATTCAACCCAATAAATTACGTCAAAGACAGAAGAAAGTCCTTACAGGGTTGTAAGTAAAAGCATTTTTAAACATGAGCCTAATATCCGCCATGACATGTCTCAGGTCAGTATAATGATTTGGATGATCAGATTTTAATTTATCTCTGATGACATCTAATGCAATTGGTTTTTTTATAATACGATGGTAATCTACTATCTGTTAAATTAAATGGAAATTACATATAACTCTGTAATAATATATTATATTTTATTTGGAAAAACTTACCTCTGTCGATACAACTTCGCGGAAAGGTAAACTTTGCTCGTACTGACAATATAATTCTAAAACGATTCTTTGTGCAATTCTAAACTCTTTAGCGCTCATGGAATTTGGTCTTTTTTCTCCAGGAGGATCATCTGTACAATCTAGTATATTTGTACATAACATACATTGCCACGTTTCACTTTCACTGTTACACGTTAAGATGAAATTACGAATTAAAAATATAAAAATGATTTATTGTTTTATTCTATTACTTACTCAGGAAATGATTTTAAACTAGGTATATGACAATAGAGATGGAAGACTTTTGGACATTTATCACAACAAAGTACTGCATCTCCTCCATCCATACATACGGCGCACCAATCTTCGTTTGGATCATCTTTTGCCATAGATGCTGCCGCATTTTTGGGATTATCTAATGGCAATAAAATGATTTACCCGTATCTTAAAATATGTATTTAAATTAAATGTTTGCAATAACTCAAAAATTATTTCAAAAATTCTAACCTGAAGAACCTTCAGACATTGGATTTAATACTTCGTCGGTGGAACTATCAACTTGGCTAGAATCCATCTGATTTCTTTGAGCTTCTGGTATTACTACAATTCCATTGCTATCTAATTTTGCAATGGTCAGCATCAAATCATTTAAAGATTTTTGACAAAATTTATCCAAACTCTTTTCAGTTTCATCTGCTTTTCCAGGAGGTATAGGGCTAGGTGTTTTAGGAACTGACGAACTAACTGCGTGTCCAATAGATGCTGAATTTTGTAAATGTGGTGGTGTGTCTGAATTAACAGTCGGATTTGCATTGTACTTTTGATTGTTTCCTTGTTGGTTTTTTAAAGTTATCTTATATGTGTCATTAATAGGAACTGGCATTAAAGGTGCAGATTGATGGCGGGAAGTATAAAATGGAAGACAAGTATTAATGTTTTGAGGTATGTGCCAACGTGCTGTAGGCTGTTGCATAGATGGATAATTCATGTGCTGAGCCGATGGCGGAGCCGATGGATTGCACTGTTGCAATCGAACTCCAGACACTGCGGATGAGTTTGCAGGCTGATAGGTGTGAAGTGGCATAGGTCTCTGAGAATATCGACAAGGTAATAAACGATAAGGTACATTATTTGTAGATGGTCTGTAAGGAGGTGGATTGTGAGCTAGAAGTCCACGTAAACTTGTATTTTGTCCAAGTTGATCCATATGCACTTGCTGATGTGGATGCGTAGATGAAGTTACTTGTTGTTGATGACAACCACCTAATGGACGTTGTTGCATCATAATTGATTGTTGTAATCTGTTATTGAAAGTTACATTGTATGGCATGCGTGGTTGATGTAGTGCTTGTGGCGATGACCGTGGTGGCATATTATGTACAGGATAATGTTGTATATAATTTTGTGGCTGTGACTGTGGCTGCTGTTGCTGTTGTGATTGTGATTGCTGCTGTTGTGATTGCTGCTGTTGCGGCTGCTGTTGCTGTTGCTGTTGCTGTTGCTGTTGTTGTTGCAGTGGTGGTGGTGGTGGCGGCGGTGGAGGCGGTGGTGGTGGTTGTTGTTGTTGTTGTTGTTGTTGTTGTTGTTGTTGACTTGATAAATGTAGAGGCACTTGTTGATAAGAGGTTTGTTGTGTATTATTGGAATGTTGTGTCATAGGAGGCAATAAGGTAATTCCAACTGATCCGTCTGCTGGAGTATTTATAGGATTAGTATTCTGTTTTTGATCAGATTGGTGTTCATTAAATGGTACAGACGGTGTACTTGGTCCTGCAGAGGGAGATATTGAAGGATATACTCTTCCATCTACTACAATTGCACCAATTGATGATACCACTATACGAAAATGAGAATAATATATATATATATATATATATATCTATATATATATATATATACAAAATAAGTGTTCTAATTATTATTATGTATGTAATAATAAAACTATTAATGTAATTTTAATACACGCATGCATTTTTTAAGGTATTTATGATTATAATATATCAAATTAATTAAAATAAAATTTATTTATCTCACCCTTTATTAAATCTGGCACTTTATCCAAAGATAAATGGATTCTAACAGGTATTTCTGGATTCGGGATATCTGCACGTCTGCTTTTTATTCGCTGCAGATGGCTCGTAACTGACCTATTATCATATAACTATTAAATATATGATCACATATGACAAAAAAAACTTCGTTAGTATAAGGTAAAAGTTATGACATACTTTTTACTGTATAATAATTCCATGTCTGAACCTTTATCCAAAGCATGGCTTACAAACTGGATACAGTGATCTGTAAGTTTTGATAATTGATCCAAAGCAACCTTTTTTTCATTTAATGTATTTTGTTTTTGATCGCACACCTCATTTAAACGCATAACCAACTGTTTCCCTCTTGTATTAATTGCATTTGTTAATCTATAGAACATACAATTTATTAATTTTCTTACAATATAAATTTTGAAAATAAAGGAGCGAATAAGTACTTACTGTACCACCACTTGTGTTATATCTTGCACTAAATTTTTCTTCTTTTCTAGAATCAGTATCTGCCTATCTTCTATAACTTTCATAGCACTTCTTAATAAAACACGCTTATAACTGAAAATATAATTTGCATTTAATGAATTATCGGAGGCATATTAAAATTGTGTTCTAGTTTCTAATTACTTTCTGCTCCAATTGTATATAAGTAAAATATGAGCCTATATGAACAATTAAAGTACAATTATAAATGATTACACATTATTATAAATAAATCAAATCAGTTTAGATTTACTACGTTACATAGTGAATAATATATATCTATACTTTTATATTTTTTTTAATAGAATGAAGATTATATCTTAAATATTACCTAACTTCTTTAAGTAAAGTTGATACCGAAGATCGTGTTTCTGCAGCAATTTCATGAATGAATTTATACTTATGATCACGATGTTCGCTAAGTTGACAATCCCTACATGTCAGTCTATCGCAGGTTTGACAAAATAAAGATAATTGTTCGTGTGAGTGAATAGTGCAAAATAAGTAACCTGGTATTTTTTTACTGCCTTTTTTAACATTATCTCTATCATTTGCTACTTCGTCCTTTGGTTTTATTGTATGATCTTTTGTTATTTTTAATCGCTGATGTGCCTTAAAAAATACACATATGTAAACTTTAAATGTAAATCATACTAATATTTTATTTCTATCGATCTTTCAAATCGTATTATAATATATGTACCATGACACAATTTTGGCAAATAAACTCTTCGCACTCTACACACCAACTTGTAGCGGTAGCATTATCGTGACAACTGGTACATTTTTTTTCTTCCTCCGTTTCTTTAAATTCATCATCCGTTCCTGGATTACTGTCTTCTTCGATAATTTTTGAAATAAATCTATTCTCAATTAAATTATCTGTTTGGCTAGTAACATTGCAAACTTGACAAGCAATTACATTGCTTTCCACTATAATAATCATACAAATTCTCTCAATTTTAGGTTAAAAACATAACATTTTTATAAAATTCGAACGAATTCATGAAAATATTGAAATTATGATTCAATTTATAAAATTTTCATGCGATATGAAATAGTACACTATCTGTGTACAATGATAATACAATACTCGTTCGTGATAATCTTCTTATGTAAGCGGAAGATTGTTTTAAGTCATACGTGAGAAAAAAAATATTTATATTTTTAATGCGAACTTCGTACGATATGAGAGGTAAGTTTTTAATATAAAACTGAAGATTGAATAGTTAAAAATGCATGTATTCCCTATAGTAAAAAAAAATAAGTTCCAATAGATTTTACAGAGCTAAGAAGCATACGTATATCACGCGTAAATGGAAATAGGATGAATTAAAAAATATATTTACTCTTCATAAATAATTGATATTGAAAGTAAATACTCACCCAGTACGTCAACATCAACTGATGTATTGTGATCACTGAGTTTATTGTTGACACATGTAGCACAAGCTGCATGCAAACATTCCAATAGTTTTGGATCATCGCCAAAACTGAATGATTTACAACAAAATACACACTTTGACAAAAATGCACGAGTTTCATTTTCTTGATTTTCCGTTGTACATCCAATTCGTTGTTCGCACTCCTCTTCGTTACAAGCACCCTGTATTTGAGATTGCTGTACCTCTTGTTTTGAGCTAGTTTGATCGGAAGGTTCTTCTTTTATCGCTATCGCTGGCGCATTTGTCAACAAATCGTTGGTACGAGCTTCCATATTATAAAATTGTAGCAACGTATTTACTGCCGGATAATGCCGTTGCTACAATTTATTGAAATAAATCCTCGACAAATCGTACGTTGCCATGATAAAATCTTTTCAGTTCTCAGTCGCGCTCCAAATCATTCAATCGTCAGGGAAAAGTGGCTACGTAGATGGCTCGTACGCAGGAACCAAATCGTAAATTCTGCTGCAGCGCTGCAATAACTTCGCGCAGGTCGCTTTACGTTTCGCTAAAATATGAAATATATATATATACATATGTGTGCGTGTGTTTCAAACAAAATAAATACGATTAAAATTGCGAATTATTTTTATCTATACAAATTATCTTTTATATAAAGTCCATAGCTTATAGCTAATAAAGTTTGATCAACGTAATAGTGACATTTTTTAAGCCACCATTTTGATTTATATTATTTGAATTGCCTCGGTTTACAATGCGTAAAACAATTTAGTTAATATAACATACTTGGCAGCCGATTGTGGCCTAAATGGAAAGACAAGCGAAACAGGCTGAACGTTAACATGTTAAAAGCAATCCCATTAATCCAAATAAATTTCGATTGCATCTCGCGATGTAGACGATAAAGCTTGAAATTAATTTTTACTCGAAGTACAAATTATCGAATTTGAATTTTTTACGTCATCTACCGACGAACAAAACCATTACGGTCCTATCGGTTCAGAAAAGTTTACTAACGATTTTGCTAGATGCTGCAACATGTGTCATTTTTCTTGGGATTGGCTCGCGTGGATTCGAACTGCACTACTATTCTTATTTTATCGTATCGAGCTCGACAAAAACTTATTTACAGAGTTAGCGAATGTCTGCCAACAGTACTAATGTCTACTATACAGTAGACTGCGGGATATATATTTTATCAAAGTTTAACTATTTGTCTTATTGAATATGGTCCGGTCCCAAAGCTCGGCCTTGAGGAGTGTTGCTTCAACGTAAAGAAGCGAAACCGAACGAGGAAGCGACAGTGGACGCTATGGTACGGAGAGGGGTTGACCGGTAATCGCAAGCAATTGTTTTTGATATCCTTCTTTTACTTTGAAACTACATTGCAGTTGAAGGTATTTGAAGGAGATCAGACCCATTCCGTCCGTCGTTGAAGCAATTGTGGCACTACGAGTTCTTCTACAGTTGGGATTAAATGTGCGCGAATTTGAACAAGAATCGATCTAATAATTAGATTTGATGATTTTACACGAAGTAATTACTCATTTCACAAACTGATCGATTCCGACGGTGTCACAAAGGCTGTGGTCGGTACGTTATTATTCCTTCACCGCTTCGAGTGAGCTTACTCGCCTCGAGTAGCTTGGGATTTGAGTCAATTATTTCAGACTTTAATATAAGGATAAGATAAATTTATCGCATTTAGATATTAAAAATCTAACTGCGATTCTGAAAAATAAATGCGGATTAACTTCACAATTTGTTCGTGTTGTCTGTGATCTTTCTTTTTCTTTTTTGTTAAATTAGAGGAGGGGGGGGGGGGGGGC
>JAITYT010000047.1:1079471-1093828 GCA_025433975.1 Liostenogaster flavolineata
CAGTATGTCTACTTTTATCGAAAGGGTCATTTCGACCATTCGAATAAATATTGTTGAGAATACATACATTTATATTTAAATATGTAACGGCTGGATAGGGACGCACATAGATGTAGGTATAAATATAGAAATAAGTATGTGTTGGTAAAATATGTGTATATAAAAAGCAAGAAGATGAAGGTCAGTCTGGTAGAAACTGTTATAGGAGTCGATGTTTTTATGATGTTTAAAAGATGATGGTAGAAGAATAAATGACCTTGAAGACTTAGATTAGAAAATAAACACTTTTTTTTTAGTAAATAAACACAGAGGAACTGCCTTTTCATCACACCACATCTTGATAAATATATATATTGAAAATATTAAAATGAATTTAGTGTTTTTATAATTATAAAAATATATTGAGGAAATTGACATTCAAAAAAACTTAGATTATTGAACATTGTAAATGATATAAGAGAGGATTGCTCAGAAGCAAATGAAGGAAGTGATTTAGATACTGAAGCCTTTTCATTGGATTCGTGCAATACTGAAAGCACAATACACTGATAGTGAAAACGAAAATATTTTTAATTCAAAAATCGAAAGTTTTCATGTCAAAAGACGAAAAAAATAAGAAGATTGTCTTGGAGTGAGAGTGACAACCAAAATGAAGTCACTGTTGAAGGAACTATGTGGGAAAAACTAAAAGAAGACTTCCAGAAGTCCAAAAAATAGTTTTACTTTCAGTGAAAATAATGGTCCAAGCTACACAAAGAAGAAAATAGTGAAAGGTAAAGTAAGTAGCTCCTTCTTCTTGCTAATCGATAAGCAAATTATCAAGCGCATCAGATTATGTATACAATTAGAGGTCTTGCGAGTTTTGGAAACAGAGTGGAAGCTCATGAAAGAAGAATTTTGCGCTTTTTTTAACAAATCTATATGCACGGGGCACGTACAAAGCCAAGAATTCGAAGATGTTATATCTATGGTTTAAAAAATGGAGACCTCCTTTTTTTAGAGAAATCCTGAGTAGACACAGTTTTACAAACAATTTACAATTCACTCGTTTTGTTGAAAACTGAACAAAGTGAACGACTTCAAAATGATAAATTTGCTCTAATATCAAGAGTTTGGAGTAATTTGATTGAAAACAGCTAAAATAGTTTTATACCAGAAAAAGACATTGCTATCGATAAACAATTATTCCCGATAAAGATTTAGATGCAAATTTATACAATACATGCCAATAAACCAAACAAATTTGGGATAAAATTTTAGTTGGCATGGGATGTAACATGGAAATATGTCATAAACGGATGGATTCTTACCTAGGCAAAATTGACAAAAATGAAAAAAAATTACTCAAATCAATAGCGTATTATAATAATACCAAGTACGGAGCTGACATGACAGACCAAATGGCTCAAAAATATACTGTAAAATAGTCATATCAAAGGTAGTCTCTGCAAGTCTTTTTCAATATCCTAGATTTGGCTGGGATCAATTCGTGGATATTATATAAAGAAACCACTGCTGAAAATATATCTAGGAAGGATTATTTGTTCCAGCTGGCAGAAGAACTTGCTGCTGTATACAAAGGTTCATAAAACGGTAATACACACACATATACGTGTTCATATAAGTTTAGTTTTTCTAAGATGCTATGTGTAATTATTGTTAAAATAAAAACAAATATTATTCTTAGGTACTAACAAAAGTTGTACAATGATAAATTAAACTGTAATTACTTTCTTACTCCGCAATACGATGTAATATGGACAATTAATATTCGATTGCATATTCGTAATATTATTTAATACCACGATAAAAAATTGTAAAGGCTTACACAATCACACTCAACATACTGTGTTCACTGTATTTTAGGTGTATCAACACCTAAGACATCTTTTCATTAACGTAGTTTTAAAAATAATAATTTTTTAATGCTTTTTTTCGTTTCTTCACACCTTTTTATTTGTTTATTGAAATTGTATGCATGTTTGAAATAATTAATTTCAAACTTAATTTGTTTCTTACCATTGTAAGAATTCAGTTGTATTTCATTTTAACGATTTATTTAGATTTTATTAAAAATTTATTTTCTTATTATATACTAAATAAAATTTCTGTTCGTATTAAATCAAAAATAACATAAATATATTATAATAAATATCGACATATTTTGTACGTATCTGTGGCGATGCTTAGTACAAATACGTGGCGAGGTTCGATTCCCGGCATGTGGATTCACGACGAATAAAAGGATAGTACGAGTCTCCGACACCAGAGGACGGACACAGTCCTTCTCTTTTCGATTCAGAAGGCAACCGCCACACATGTATTGCTAATCCAGATCGCAATAAAATTATACATTGAAACTGGTTAGAACGAATATGAATGACCAATAATAAATTAAAATAAAATATTTCCGTTTGATAAGTTTTATTACGATCGTAATATGATCAAATTACAGATATTGAGCGCGATTCTTGCAAGTGTTTAAGATGCCAGCAGTTTTAATTATCCCCTTCCCGTACTTTAGCGAGTCTGATTCGCAAAGAAGATTTTGGCACAAACATGAATATCGCGGGTAGAAAATCAGGTACGGAAAGTTTTTTTTCTGATAATGAAGCTGCTGATAGTAGTGACCGATCCCTTTTTTTTCTGCTTTCTTTGTTTGTTTACTGCGTGTTGATCCCTACAGCTCGAACACGGGTTTCGTCAGATAAATGGCACGGGAAGGGGTTAATAATCTAGTAAAATAATAATATTTTTAAGTTAATAAAAAAATAATTACAAATAAAAATGATAAATATTTTCGATACGAATTTGTAAAGTCGCGGAACTAGAACAAGTTTCGAAAATGGTCAACTGGATAATGTATAAAATAAAATACAACGTTCTCAAGATATTATACAAAGTACAATATAAAATTCAGAAAAAATGATTAACTAAATCACTAATAGCAATAATTTCCTCCAACAAAGATAGAATCTTATTTTATAAAACCTGAGATAGGTATATTTCTATCTCAAAGGTTTGAGAAGCAACAAAACTTGTTTAAACTGTCTTATTAGTAGTCTTCACTTTTAGTATTATACCTACACCTTAATGTAGACCATCGCTACGTCTAAGAGTAGCTACGTTTAAGTGAAGTTATGATAATGAATGCATAAATTTGGTAACTAAATGATTAGGACGAGGCACCAGTGTTAAGATTAGGTCAGTATTAGAACATGAGTAGTATAAGGATATAAGTAGTTATTTATTTTATAGTCATTCTCGATGGAACATACTAATCTTTACGACTGTGCACAAACTGGAATTAGTATTTTTCTTTTTTATTATAAGATGACCGAAGACGTTATAATTACTACATTGATAATGAAAGTATGTAGAGTAAAGAGAATTTTTTAACAAAATATATCGAATTATTTATTTCAATCACTAATAATGATAATTGTAGATGCATTTAATATAGAAGCATAATTGTAATTAACATAATAATAATTGTAATAAAAAAATAAATTACATTGTTTATTGTATCGTGTTGCTTATTATGCACGGGAGCTAATCTGAAATTTATTTTTTTACGGGGATAGTAAAATTAATAATTATATTAAAAATGACATACACAGCTCTTTGTTTGCTTATTTTAATAACACTATGTAACGTTATGTAACAAAATATTCGTTTCTAAATAGTGACTAATTTTATTTGCTTCTATTTAAATAATTATTATTATTTTGCTCAAATTTTACTTTTATAAATATAACAGTGATATTTTGAAAATTACGTTTCTGTTCATAAGACATTTTTTATTTATCTTAGATTGTGTGTATGTGGGTGTGCTGTGAAAATTAAAGATATATTATATATTTTATTTATTTGTATTTAGTAATAAGTATTAATAATTAATAAGTTTTAATACTTTATAAAAATCGATTGACATGGTTGATTAAATGGAATAATAACTTTTTAAAGCTGAGAAAACTATTATCTTTTTATCACTTTTAGATAATTTTGTACGTAATTTGTCGATAATTTTCAAAATACAACTATTATAATAATAAGAGTAAAGTTTTGAGCTAGAAGCAGCTTATTGTAACAGAAATAGTAGGCGGTAATCTGTAACAAAAGTAATTGCAATTCTGTTTCGTAAAATAATCTGCATAAGATCATGTCTATTTTAAATTGTAATAATATATGCAATTTAATAAACTTATACTAACAGTCTAACAATAGCGTGTAGTTTATAATATACATTACATTAGTTACAGTAGAATAAGATATTATTTTAAACATTTTTTAAATGTTAAGTTTTTTAAACGCAATTACTTAATTCAAGGGTCCGAAGAATATGATTTTTTTCTAAAATTTCTTATATCTAGAATGTATAATATATAAAAAACAAATTCAAGAATGTTATTGATTTAATAAAACAATTTCGATATGGATCTTACATAGTTAAGTGCAAAGTTATTTACACCTTCAAATTTAAGACTTTGATAATAGATAATCCGAATTTAATTGTATCGGGTTGTTGATATCTTGTGGTGAGCTCTTAATTAAATCTTCATCGATGGTATGCATAGGCTCTGTACAATATTCTTGTCCACAGAATTTACATGCTTCAAAGTGTGGTTTTACGGCATTTTTAAATTTCTATCAATTAATAAGAGATTATATAATTTTGCAGTTATAACAATGGCTATGAGTATTTAAAATAACTGAAAATAAAATATCTTATACCTCGGAGAACGTTTTTCCGTCTGCTTTAATGAGCACGTAAATTGCAAATGCAGGAATGCAAATGAGAGACAGAGACGATATTCCCCAACCGATTGCTTCTGCCCACCATGGATATTCGTATTCGCCGTTACGATAGGTTGGCGGTTCATAATCGATTAAACTGAAGACCCATACAGCCTAAAAGAAAATATAATGGATATACGCAACAAACATGAATTCCTATGCGCGTCATTGATAGTAAGTCTATACATACATAACATATTGGCTGATAAGTTTCCCGTCTGACAGACAGATGACGCCACAAATACAAAATTAATATTTTTCATGACGATCTAACGTTTGGTTCAAAAGTTACAGTGGTTTAGTGAAACAAAAGAATTTCGTATGTTGATAAAACATTGCTTTTTGATGGGAAAAAACACCGTTGAAACGAAAGCTTGGCTTGATAAACGTTACCCGGACTCTGCACCAGGAAAATCGACCATTATTGACTGGTTTGCTGAATTTAAACATGGTCGTACGAACACCGATGATGCGGTACGCTGTGGTCGCCCAAAAGAGGTGGTTACGTCAGAAGACATCAAAAAAGTCCACAAAATTGTTTTGGCAAATCGTAAAGTGAAGATGCAAGAGGTAGCTGACACTTTAAAGATGTCAAAGGAATCTGTAGGCCTTATTTTGCATTACCGAGCATTATTTGTAGACCAGGAACTTATCAGCCGATGCGATATATGTATACGTATTAATAACATAGTTATTACCATTAGAAGAAGCGGTGCAGCAACAAGCCAGCAAAATCGGAAATACATCGAGGGTACTCGACCTGTCATTTCTTTAACATTGTTACATAATCGTCGCACACCATAAAACCATGAAATAGCGATTACCTCAAAGAAAGCTAGGAACATAATCGACAACGACGCTGCATAATGATCTATCAATTGGAAAAAATAAATGCCACCCTGAAATAAACTAAGTGTTAACAGATATAAAATAGAATTATTTGAAGAATCATGTAATGTTTAAAATAACGTTACCTGTGTAATGTTTGGTAGACCGAATAGAAAAGATACAATGCATATAACGAGTACCAACATCTCGTGACATATTAGATGTCGTTTCACCCAATTTGGAAACCCATCTTGAATCGATGTTACGACTACTTCAGCAATAGCAAACTACAAATAGCAAATTACTAATATAAATGAACATTAATATCAGCAATTCGATTTTTAAAAGTTGCTTGTGTTTATGCATACTTGACTATTCAGTGCAAGGCAGACCATCATAAAGAAAAACAACACTGCCCATAGTTGAGAAGCTGGCATCTTGGCTAAGGCTTGCGGATAGATGACGAAAACTAGACCAGGTCCTTGAACGGAAATTATGATTTATCTATAAAATGCCAGGAGAAGTTAATCTGATGTCGATTGTAAGAATATTCACAAAATGTAAAAAACAATGTAATATTCGATAAAATGCTTTGAATACTATAAAATTATTTTAGAAACGATTTTAATGATCAAGTAAGAGTAGAGTTGAATATATACCATTTTTCTTATTATACGAATAAAATATATATACATAAATATACATAGATATATACATATCTTGTATTACACGTTTACAAATTTGAATGTTACTTACCATCACTGAGGACGGCTTCGACGGACATGCTTTGCTCCAATGCTATGTTTCCAATTGTAGCAAATGAAAAGATACCAACAAGTAAACTACTGAACGCGTTTATTAAGGAAACTGCGATCGTGTCTACCAAAATTGTGTTGTGAAATTTATTATAACTGGCAAAGCAAATCATGGATCCAAAAGCTATTCCCACAGAATTAAATATTTGTGCTGCTGCATTAATCCATACCTATAGCAACATAAATCTTTTTTTTAAATTTAAAAAGAAGTTTTTGATTACAGAAATTATACAAAAATGATTTTCAAGAATTGCAAATCATTTCTAAAATCTCTTTTATGTATTTTTAAACGTTTACTTTATTGAGAAAGCTAAGCAAATAAAACATGCGTTTTGGTTACCTTCGCGTCACCAAGTAGTTCCCATCGTGGATGAAAAAAAAATTGCAGTCCTTTGTCAGCACCCTCGAGGGTAAGGGATCGTGTGAGGAAGACAATTATTAGAAGAAATGGTAATGTTGCCGTGAGATACCTGACTTGTGCCGATGACTTTATAGATTTCCAGATCGAAAAATATACCAGTATCCAAGCAGTGATCAGACATGCCACAAGTTCCCATCGAAGCGCTCCAGGTTCTTCGATACCGCCGCTGATTTGAAGTACTTTACTACTGAAAATTGAAAAAATTAATGTTATTATATTCACTATCTACAACCAATATATTTAATTTAATACTTGTAGTTATTTGAATCGTATAGCACAAAGTTTTTTACACTTATCTATCTGTGTTTTCTCCTATTATTTCCCTTCTTATACACTTTCTATTATTTTAAATATGCGGTGTATGTATGTACAAACTATTAGTATTTTTGAAAGTTACTCGAAAAAATCTTCGGATGGCGTTCTCGAAGTATTCGGACGAGTACGGTTGTTGATAAATCCGTAGGCTGGGAGCCAGCACGCAGGTGTATTCCAAGAATGATCGCAGTCAGACCATGGTTGTTCGGCACGAAATGCCGCAAAGAAATAATATATTGCATAAGCTATTATCACGATATGATAGGTAGACATCAGAAATGATATCACTACCGATGACAAACCTGCCCCTAAAAAGAGAAGGACACGTGTGTAAGAAGTTACGCCTTATAAAAGTCGTAACAACAGATAAATTGATCGGTCATAAAATTTTTACCAAAAGATACGTGGAATGTAAATATTAACATCTACTTTAGGTATCATTGTTTTTTGAAATCCTATGTAACAGAATTTGATCAAAAGAATTATTATTGCTAGCAATGTTCATAAATTAATGAAATATGATTTATAAGTAAAAAAATGATGAATGAAAGAGAAGAATAACATGCATATATTCAGTTCATATCTAGATAGATAAATGATACCTATATTCATTTACCTTTTAAAAGAGGGCAGATTTGCCCAAGGGCGCCAATTGGACCTCGACGAGTGAACTGACCGATGCTAAGTTCCATATAAAGTAACGGTACACCACATACTATGAGTATCAAAAAATAAGGTATCAGGAATACTCCTACAGAGAACATTAAAAAAAGTTAGTAATTTTATCGAATATTTTTAAAACGAATCAATTAAAATACGTTTTATATCGCATATAAAATATTTGTAGTGCAGAGTAAATCAATTATTTTTAATCAAAGATATTAATATTACAAGAAATTTAACTATAACTAAATTTTTACTTGACGTACTTGACGAGATTGATAAAATAAGAGCATGCTTATCTGCATATTAAATACAACAATACGATACATTCGTTAAAAGCTTAAAATCTTGAACTTAAAAGTTTAAAATCAACTTATACCTAGTAACACTTAACGCTAACGATCGTGTAGATTAATTTCAAGGTCACTTAACATAACTCTTTATTCATGATAAAAAATAATCGATGTCATAAATCATAATTTAAGCGGGAGCGAGATTTTATTATGGATACTATTAATAAAGAAACCGTATCGAAGAGGGTCTTCCTACAAAACTTAATCTGGAACAAATCAACACTGAATCGAACTTCCTCGTGCAAATCGGCCCGCGCTATTCGATCTCATTTTCCGGCTCCTCAATTGAATCGACAGTTAAACGAAATGATACTCGACTGATTATTTCCATCGGTGTCATTGAAATCATTTGCGGTACTCGTCAGTGTAGCTAAGTTCCAGCAAGGTCATGTATCAAGTTCCGAGAGTGAATTGCGCCACATCCGGAGTCCGGATGCTTTCAGACTTTGAAAATTAGCCGCAACATGACACTCGCTCCCGTTACGGCTTAAGGGATCCGAAGAATGTCTGCCCTTGTCCTGAATGTAACCGTGCGTCTAACTCGCAAAAAATATGATGCGATATCCAAGGCATGAGGAACCTTTTAGACATCGCAATATCATCATTCTTTTTCTTGCGGTGAATTATTGAATTGACGAAATAACAGGATATTTTTACTTTACATTTAATTTGAGAAAATAATATCGTAGATAAGAAAATGTTTTGTGTTATATTGCACGGCAATGCGTATTCTATTTATAAATAATTTTTCCCGCAATGGCAAGTCGTTGATAAGACTCGTCGTTAGAATTCTTTTTGCAGCTGTCTTAACATTTACTCTATGACGTATATCACAGCGATGATGAAAAAAATAAACACGTGCTCTTATCACTGTCATTCTAATCGGTTTCGATACGTCACAACCGAGATGTCTTCTTCATACAAAGGAATTTATACAAATTTATGTTATATATATATATATCTTTTATTTAAACTAGACGATCATTACCAAGAATTATCTATTTCTTTCACTTTTGAGATTATTAACGTCGCAAATGGGACATTATGTTAACGAGCACTGAACAAAGTAGATAAAATTGACTGAACGCTTACCTCCGCCACTTTTGTAGCACAAATAAGGAAACCTCCAGACGTTTCCAAGGCCAACGGAGTAACCAATACAGGCGAGAACAAATTGTACTTTATTTGCCCAATGAGGCCTCCTTGGTTGTCGATAATCACCATGATCTTCGGCATCGCCATCGTCGTAACTCGTGCATGTCGAGAGATCGTCTTCAAGGGAGCTGAAAAAATAGTAGCATACATATGTTGATTAAACATGGCTATTATTGATTGATGTGTTTATGAGAGAAGATAATACCGATGTAAAATTCTGCGTATAGAATGCAATACGCAAGTCGTAATTAATAGAAATAAGATAGAACCTTCGACATCGTTCGATATGTAATCAGTATTTAGCAGTATTGCTCTTAAATTATGTATATTTATTAGAAACATCGACTGCGCATCACGTTATATATCAGAACACGTGTATTTAAATTTACATATAACACCTTATAAACAATCGTGGATTAAATCGTTAAATATTCATCGCCCGGCGTCTGGCGCGAAGAATTTCAATGCGAAGAACAACACCTACTGTAAACGTTTGAATTATCTAGAGATAGACTTTCGTATACGCAATAAAATCTGTACGTTTCCTAGAAAATTACGAAATCTCATAAGCAAGTAACTAGTAGTGTTAAGAATAATGATGGATATAAGGATAGGGATGTATCGACGATAGAGGAATATTTATTATAGATCAGAACTAAAAGTATTATTAGAGCTAAAGATTAATAAAAAATGAATTAAATAGAATAATACCTAATAGTAATATAATAAGTATGATAAAGTATAATAGTGAGATATATGGAAGAACTCTATGGAAATTGCAAAATACAGAAGATGACGCACGTTTCTACGTGTCAGTATATTTCATAACAGAACAGAAAACTAATACGTGCAAGCAAGCGTACATCCTGAAAGGAATAATGTGAGTTATTATCCATTCAATGTATCGTCGTTTGATTAAAAAAAAAAGCTAATGATAAGTACAACGTAACATTAATTCGAACGGACGATTCACTTGGTTAAAATACGATACCTGTACACGACAAGAAACGTAGCATATCTGACACGAAAACTCATCGACGTGTAACTGATTGAATATTCGATAATTGAAGAGTATTACATACACTTTGTGCTTATGACATAATACATTCCACCTGTATCTTCGAGAAATGTTGTGACGGATTTTATAATCTTGTTTCAAAGAGATAAAGATATAGGTCACTTAAGCGTAAGGTAAATATGGATGTCGTTTTAAATGCTGTAATTTTGTCGTAATGAAAGAAACAGGGACACAGTATAACAATGTGTATGTGTATCTACTTACAACAAAAGTACGAGCTTAAATTGTCCACCTATTATCCACTTACGTCTCTGGGACAATACGATGGAATTGCAGTCCCTGGATGACGAGGCAACGCTTCGTCAGGAGCTTTGAGGCACACCTCACCTCTCTCGGTGGTACTGAATTCGTCATTCGGATAAGCGCAACGAAGTAACTTTTCAAGCAACAAAATTGGAATTAAAATCGACTAAAATTTTTTCACGTGCCGAAAGTAAGATGTTTCTTGGTATTTAAACATTTGCACACATAATACGTCCGCGCGGGTTTTGTTTTTATCATTTAACCTTTTCTTTGTCTATCTTTTTGATAAAACAACGAGATCGTTTTAAATACGTTACGAGTTTACGCTCATTCGTGAATCTAGAATGAAATACTTAAAATAATCCGTACGTAATTGTTCTCCAAAGTTCCCACGCAAACTGATGTCTGACCACCGACGCGCTTTTCTTTATGCACTCGACGCACAGTTGTACCTGTTACTACTAACGCTATTTGGTTACTCTGTAGACCACTTACTACTTGCGAATCACGAGGCGTGCTAAGATTTACTCGTTTGTAACTTCTCGGCACCTAGTCTATAACACTAGATCGAAGAATACATCAACGACATTTAAACGACATTATATTTAACAAAGCTTTAAGAAAACCACAAGAAACAAATTTCTACCTTCAATGCCTGTCGAAATTAAATTTAGACCAGAAGGCTGATCCACTTTTCAAAGACCACTTTGAAAGAAATCCACTTCAAAATCATTCATGCGACAAAAAAGCGCAGAACCTGCCACGTCGTCTTACAGGGCGAAGTCTTCCCGTCATAAAATCCTTCACAATCGATCAATGCAGATAATTCTTTTTCAAGGATATTGCCCATCTTATACCGCAAACAAGACGTACATAAATCTTATCAAAGTCCAATTTTCCTGGCAATCGTGTCCGTGTTTTTCAACGGAGCGAATCTTCGATTCTTGGTACGATATGGCAGAAGGAGCCGCGATATCGCCGATGACTCACGACGGGTGTTTTCGAGGGCCGACGAAGAAGTTACGCGCGATCACGTAGGTAATGTGGTCACTTACGGTGGCGGATGTACCATGTTAAGGAGCTCCGACGGCGATGTGGGAACTCTACGTATCATGAGCTTCCGGCCGTCGGAAGAGCCCATGCCGATTGATGCTAGAGAGCGTATGGAGACGGAATCGGGAAAAGGACGGCCGGCGATCGTCGGCTGCCCGTTCGAATCCGTAAAGACGATCGATGTCCAGTTGGTAGCTGGCGAATGGTGTTGATTGCTGTAGGCATGCTGTTGATGGTGCTCGTCCATCATCGCGCTTGACTTCAGGGAACGCATGCTAGGGTAACGATAATGACGTCCAACGTGAGAATCGCCGCAACGACTGGTCCTACCAGGGACGCCTTGGACAGCGACGATATGATCTGCGTGGCTGAAACAGCGACGTTCAATGCTAATTCGTTGAATTAATTGCGAGAGGTAGGCACTACGTGTTACGTATATCGCGATCAAGTACGCTACGTAAGTATTACGTGCTTCGACGTTAATGGTCGTGTCAATGGACCGTGGAGTTTGCTTTCTTTCTTTCTTTATTGCAGGCGTTGTAACGCGTTATTCGAGGCATTGAAATTTTCTAGAAATGTTGTTCGTATAAAGTAACGCCCGAAGTTGAAGTTCGAAAGTTCGTCAGACTCTTCGAAACGAACAATTTCGTAGCTTTCCCCGTGATCGAAAAATCTATTGGATCTCACTTGATCGTCGATATTCATAAGTAGTTAGAGATTCAATGACGACGTTAACATATTTAAAAAAAATTACGCCGTTGGTTTGGGCTGTTGAAATCGCGCGCAAGCTCTTTCGTGAATGCTTTCGGTGCTACCGTCGTGAGAGCTCAGAATGTTGCTTTGCTCGTGATTGTAGTCCGCGACACCCTTGCTGGTAGGGATGATCTTGGCCTTTCGGTAAGAATTGCTGGAACTTAGTAGGCGGCCCCTCTCCTCGCACGCTAAATCTGAGTCGACATCATTGCGACGACGATGTTCATTATGGCAATGCTGATGACCAATCTTTATAACGTCCGGGTCCATGTCGTCGGATTCGTTCTCTTCCTCGGGCATTGTGCTCATCTTTCTTACGCACTGTAACCGGCCATTGTTACCGTGTTGTTGTTGCTTCAGAGAATACGTTTTAACACCATCGTTCGTAATCAAACGTCCGTTATTGCTATCGCTATCGTTATTGCTCCTGTCGCCGATATCCATGATAGCATGACGATTTTAGGTTCTTGATGAACCTTCGATGACACTTCCCTAACTTGGCAGTTCTGGAACATTATCACCGAATGGAAAACTTTCCTAACAGAGTCTTGGATCCGCGTACTTCGATAAGACGTTTTAATGTCACATTGATGGGTATATAGATAGATATGTTTCTTATTTTTTATCTTTATTAGAGCTTAGATCAAACCATGAAATCACGTGATTAAAGTGTGAAGGATCAACTGGTATCGTATCATGTAGGAAATTAATAGGAGAACGGAAAGAAATGATTTACAAAGTAATTTATAGAAGAATTAGCTTGTCGAATTACTGTATAGTAATTTATTAATGATTATAATTTTTGTTTAATTCGTAATTAAGAACACAAAAAATTATTGCTTAAATGCCGAGGTGAAGTTCGCTGACTTTTGGATTTAAAATGTCATGATAATTTTATTCACTGATTCTTGGCGGATTCTTTAAGACTCTTTAAGAAAAGAAACATAGCCATTCGAAGAAAGCCTTTTGATTTTCATAAATTTATTAGCAACGAAAAATAAGAAATCTAATGCCCAACTGTTGTACATTGGATAGGAATAAATGGATCGGGTGACATGAGGGTATAAGAAATACAGATCTTATATTAGTATAGACGATCCAATTTTTAGTGAGCAACGAATCCTGAATCAATAACGAAAAGAAAAGGGACCTTGGCACTGTATGTTGATGCACCGGTAGTACTACAGTGCAATTTGTACCGATGTACCAATTGTAGCTAATAATAAAACGATGATGCTCCGATTAGAGAATGGCTTTTGGCGTCTATCTTAGAAATAAAGAAGAATCAACGGAAAAGTGGACAAGCTAAGTAGACTAAAGTTTAACTGTAAATTATAATTTACGATGGAAACTATTTATTGCTCCCTAAAGAATTGAATAAAATATTCTAACGATTTTAACTTCTGGAAAAAAGATCTTTCTTTATTCGACCTAATCTGTTGTTTATTTCGTAAATAAAAAGTCCATCTTAATATTGAATTAAATTTAAGATACAAAAGCCACCGGATTATCAACATTTCGATATACATTTACGAGTATCGCACTTTCAGATATGGTAATAAGCAATTTACCCTTGACTTTATCTTCTTATGACTTTATATTTAGCTACATTTTTGAATCAATCTAGATATTGTTCGTGCAATCAGCAATCGTAGAAATACTTATGATCTTATTTATAATGGATTATCGCTACGAGTTCTTTAACAGCTTTTAAAATTCGCGATAAACGATCGTAGAAATATTCGCATGATCGGCGCATCGATACGATCACACGTTCTATAAAAATATCATCGAGTGAAAGTTTTGTGAATGAGAGAGAGAGAGAGAGAGAGAGANGATTGGGGAGGGGGTATGGCATCGGAAACATGCCTGAAAATGATCGA
>JAITYT010000047.1:1094810-1107123 GCA_025433975.1 Liostenogaster flavolineata
TACAAACGGAGAGATACCTTTCTTCGTCCCTAAAATTCGTCGTTTATCGCGACGATACACGAAATCGGCGGAAATGCAGCGCGAGATCGAGCGGCGATCGACAAAGGAAGCTCACGTTAGATCAGATCACGTGGAGCCCAGGAACGGTACACCTGTGACAGATCGCGCAAGGTGGGCACGACCCACGTACGAAACGCATTCCAACGTCGGCGCGTACCAAAAACCCACTTCATCGAGCCGCGTAAGGTGCGACGCGTGCTTGTGTGCGTGTCGTAATGTACGCACGATACGATGACGTCGTTCGAACGAAGAAAAACGGAGGAAACGATGCGCGTGTCGCGGAGCGCCGCTCGACACCAACGAGAGAAGACGTGCGCGCAAGACTACGGTATTCGCGCGACGTCGTGGAGATATCGTCGTGCGAACAAGACGACAGCGCGACGCGTCAACGACGACGACGACGATTCGTCGTCGGTCAATCGGTTGGTCCGTCGGTAGGTAGGCGAGTCGTTGCGTGAGGCGATCGCGTGCCGCGTGAGCAGTTGCGTGCTGCGCAACAGCGAGCGTTATTGCGCCGCCGTGCGACGTTCACGCGCAACTACGTTCCTCACGTTTCTTTCGCGAGCGTAAGGGAAGGAATGAAGGAACCTGTGAGAATCGCTAGACGAATAGCACAATGCGGTTCGCAAGCGAACGGCCACGTATTGGAACGTGCTATTTATGTTCACTCTGTCTTTCAGTCCATGAACAATCACATGCTCTTTCTAGGCTTCTGAGAATGGGGAATAATCCGTTATTGATCGCTATTACGAACGAATAAAGATTAAACGAAATTATTAGCGCTATCGAAAATGATAGCGCTAGCAATATTAGAGGAATCTAAAGTACTTTACGTACAGTTAGAAACGCAACGTTTCTATCAATTTGCGCGATACTCCGAAACGAGTACTTGAATCAAATGCATGATTTTGGATAGGTATTTAGCCTATTTAGCATGTGAGAAACATGCGGGAAAGTGTAGAAATGATTGGAAATTAGAAATTTTATTTTTCCGTAATTTTTAAAGGCACATGGCTTGAAATTTATTCAATTTTGATTAAAGTTTTACTAACGCGGTTTTTTGTTTTATAAGCGTCATTGATGCGTATTTAGCCTAGGAGTAATTTCGATAGTAATTATTTAATTAAGTATATCTCGGTGCATCGTCGTAGCGTTTGATAATTTGTTAGCAGTGAATAATTCATTATCATTTAAAATTATTACGATCTGAACCATATCTTATGTTGTTCTGTATTTACTGAAAAACAGTATCCTTCGTAGATGTTTATTCTCTTATATGGAGTAACAGCACGAGCAGTGCCTGGGTAAGAGCAACCAATTGTACGTCCCTGCCTAATCGAACAGATTGCACAGTCTTTACGCAATAAAGTTGAATCGTTGTCCAAATACTCAGTATTATTGCGTTGAATTTATTTTATATGTAGATTAACATTTATTACAATTTAATTCGTGTTACTAAACTGGGGTATTTCTACTCTTAAAGGAAAAATGATGTACGTGTTTATTTATATTATAATATGTATATACGTACATCTAAAACATATAAAATATTAGAATTGCCTAAGTATGTTCTTCTGAATTCTAAACATACGGTAAAATTACGAATTAAAATTTTTGCGAATATATGTCTACCTATATCTAAATACGATATTCTCTTGTTCTTTCTATTCGTATGTTAGGATCATGAGATCAAGGACTCGATATCGTTAAGTTCAATTCCCACGGAAGACTAGTAACAGGCATACTACATCGATACAGCGATCCTTTTCCTTCAAGAAGTACACCGATACCATTGAACGTAACCTTTTCTCGATCTCAATTGATACATAGTGTTAATGCAAAATATATTCCTGCTAACGTCTATTAGATAAGACAAGGTTGCAAGAGTAACATGTATATTAGTATTATTTGACGATACATTGTATCGGAAGGTTAGTCTTGACTATCGATACTGCCTGCAACATAATATTACTTGTATTAGCTTCCATATTATTTGCAACATTAGTTTATCGAAGCGAATAGTGGATAATAGAATCAATTATCTATAAAAAGAATAATGTTATCGAATGTAGCTCTATATTTTGAACGATGCATTTTGTATAAAATATACTATTCCGTCGGAAAGTTCCAAAATCTTCGAAATTCGAATTATTCATGTTATGCTAAGAAAGCAAATGAAAATAAATCGAAATCATACCTAAACGTAATATAATAAACAAAGATTGTTTAAAAATATTGTCTAAAAGCAAGAAGCAATTAAAACTACCAATCGAAAATGTGGAGAGACTGATTATGAAACATTATCTTTGGACTGTTTTAAATACGAAATTATATGTATTATAAGACATTGTTAACTCACATTTTTCTACTAAATATCCAGCAGAGATGAAAGGTGATGAGCAGTCAACAGGTTTGCAGATTGAAGTTCAAGTGTAGCGGCTATCTCGAGACTAATTAGTCTTCTTAATCTGATGTTTTTTCTGCACTTCTTTTGCGATCATTTTCACTTTTTGACGAATATAACGATAAAATGCGCATTATTATTTCACTTCACTTCACCCCACTTCACTTTACACGTAGAATGTTCGACGTAATTACAAGTAATATTACGCAGATTTTTTTACATTTACGGCTGATGACGAACTAATGATAAATCGATTTATCGGAATGGGAATTTAATACGTAATCTTACAAAATATATCTTAAGAATTTTCTGAAATTCACATGTTCCAAAAAATGTATATCATATCTTTATATTGTTGGAACAAAAGGTATTCATTCCTTGTTATGAGTATGCGGCGTATATGTGAGAGCGCCTGTATGTGTGGGTCGACGGACGGAGCGACGCGTGTTCCTCTGTTTCGTCGGCAGTTCGTCGTAAGAAAGCGGCCGTCGAGGACACACTATAAACACTGAGTCTCTAAGCGAGATAAATTGCGAATTTAAGAAAAGCCTTGTACCAATATATATCTGATACGTTTAATAAAATTATTAAAAATAACAAAAATCAATAGTTAGGTTCAAATTAGATTTTGGCTAAAATCACAAAAAGTCGCAAATCTACCTGTGAGCAAGTAATTCTTTCAAAAATTAACTATTCGTTTTCTCATAATATTATGGCGTAATTGTTATTAGTAGTTTCTATTTTCACCTAAAATGGACCTTTGAAATAAATATATAAGAGAAGCATTATTATTGTTAATCCACACGGTAAGATGATCCAGCTACGTCCGCTAGCGGTTTGCGTTCATCTAAGCACAAAGGGAAATATTGATTAGTTGATTTGGAAAAAGCGCTAAAATATTTTTATTATTGTTAATATAAGACATGCATGTCACATATGACCGAATTAAATACCTTGTTCGATTGTTCATAATATGACGAAAAGAATGAATATGTATATATTGATATATAAAATATATATTCTACTTACTCTAGTTAGTTACAGCAAAAGCAATATTATTAATCATAAGCAAGCGAATTCCACTGATCTTAAATCAATACAATCAGATTTCGCCTTGATAAAACAAAATATCTATTGATTTATAATGGAATTATCATCAAATATTTCGAATCGGCTACCAGTACTCGATGTTAACAGCATCGATTGAATTATGATCAGACATAAATACATGAAAGACCAATAAAAGAAAAGGCACAATGAATAATATATGTCTAGCTAAGAGAAAGTGCTGTCGATAAGCATAGAGATTTTATAAGGAAGTAAAGGTGAACAGGTAAAGCATAATACATCTTTCTGCGTCTATGTTGCACGAAGTAATCTTGTTCGTCTTGTAGTATTCCGTTCGTTTATTTTTCAATTTCGCTTGTGATTTGTTCGAAAGATGGATCATCGCATTGTTATTTCGGTTATAAAATTTATATAACGTTGCCATTTGTATGGAAACTGTTCGTTTGGTTACTGTATTTATAATTATTCAAATTTTATTTAAATCTACTAAAAACATTAATAATAATACTTTCTCGTGAATCTGTTTAAATTAATAGCAAGTATTTCAAATAATTTTAATAAGAATATTAAAATTATAAGAATTTTATATTAATCTTCGATAGAAACTTTTTTATCCTAAATTTTATAGTATCGCGGTTCGATTATAGTTATTTGTTTAGTTACGAATGAGTTCTCGTGTAAACTATCATATTTCGAATTTCTTGTCCATCGTACGATATAAATTACGGTCGTAATGTCTAAAAAAAGGCGACACGCGAAATAATTTTCTCTTGTTTCATGCATTAATTTGCATTTGGTATTATAGACACGCCGTCTGTTCGTAGTATATTGCATTCACCACCGTACAAAATATCGTTAAACAAGGCTATTTTATGAATCATGTAATTACAATCGTTATAAAATTGAAACTAATTAACAGGTATATCGTACTATTTTTCGTCTTTAGATCGCTTTAATGTATTACTGAATAGTCGTCAGATTCTTCAAGAAAAGTTATTAATGCAGTTGTATCTGTTACTTTGCATCGAGTATCGATAAAAAGATATTTTGTGTTTAATTTAAAATCGAATTGCGAAATTACAAGAAATACCCAACTTTTAATATTCATCTTCGTGCTTATTCGAAAACATATAAAAAATTCGAATTATCATTTAATATCAATTTAACATTCTTCTTCGTATTTTGAAACGGTATTTTTTTGTACTATGAATTTTATAAGTAGTTTTTTAAATAAAGATAATATATTATATATCGCATCTTTGTAATGACACGAAACGATTTATTTATGCTCTAAGTTAGAAATACAAGACAACGAACGAACGTAGAACGAATCATCGAAACTATCGCGGTTTCATCTTAATCCTTGACTCACGTACAAATTCAAACAATTATATATTTACGATTTCATCGAACGTTTAGTATCAGTTGCGTCGTTACAATAAAAACCACGAGCGTAAGAGTCAAAATACGTATAAAAGGGTTCTATAAATATCCAACGACGCGAAGGAAACCGTCTGGACGAATTCATGCCCGTTATAGTCACGCGATCTCGTCGTTTCATCGAGCGTCTCTTATACTTTCGTCGCTCGATTAATCGACGCCGAGAGTCACGTTCATTCACGAAATTGTGCCACGACGGCGCGCCAAAACGAATCACCCAGAAGCCTCCTCCGTCAACCCTATAAAAAAAAGACGATACAGCGCGGACGAAGGACGATCGAACGAATCGCACGCTCGTCTCTTTTATACGTACCGAAAAGCAATTCCATCGAGGTACGATGTCTCGTTCACGCGCAATTGCGCAAGGAGAAGCGACATCGTTTGCGTAAGAATGCAAAACTCTTCTCGAGATGTATCGATACTTTGCGAGCGGGTGACAGAAAACTTTTAGGTGGCATCGAGGATGGTTGTCCTCGTCGCCCTCGTCGTCATCCTCGTGGTCGTTATTCGTCGATAATACGAAAAGTTACGTTCGTTTGTTCGACGAGAACGATACCGACGATGTCATGTAAATAAATTTAAGAAAAATGATCCGAAATGGGGGTGCGGACTTAATCGACCGTGCGGTTTCAAAGGGAGACACGGCGCTATGCCGAAATAAACTTTCCCGGGTTATGTAAAGGCACGATGATCTCGCATGTAGCCTCCCGCTGGTATAAAGGTCGGCTCTGCCCCCAACAGTCCAAGAGTTGCTCGCGAACTTCACGCCGGCAACCATCGGTTAGAGAAGACGACGATCTATATGTGGCGCTGCTGGACTTCTTACCTGTAAAAACTTACGTTTACCACCTGAGGCATCTCGCTTTCTCGAGCGCGCGTTTCATTCTCGCGATCACACCGTACCAGCAGCATGCGTGCGTTGGTGAGTCTTCTTTCTTTCTTGGACTTCTTCTTCTTCTTCTGTAGCTCCGTATTTTTTTATCCCTTATCTTCGTCTCCTCTCGTCTGTCTATATATTTTCGCGTTAAATTCTCTCTTCGCGCTTTCGATAAAAGATTAACGTCGAGATAACGTTTACACTTTCACGGAGAATCTCCGCTTCGTTGACTCATCGTAGGATTATCCACGACGATAAACCGTTCCGATTTCAGTTCCTTCGTTCTTACGCTTCGACGCGTAATAGTGAAGCAATTTTTTTAAAGATCACCATGATTTTTACCCTGTGCGCCTTCTTCAGACGCGTACGAGAAATTATGGGCACGATGGATCTATGATATAATAACGCGATATTGGTGAACGTTTTTCTTTTTTTTTCTCATTTTTCTTTCTTTTCTTGCCCGGAATAGAGGCAATCGTAACGATTTTAATTCTGGAATGATTAAGAAAGTGCAGGATGGCGGAAGGTCTCCCGTGTAATGACGTTGTTAAACGCGGGAAACTAAAAGGTCTCTTATAATTACAACACTGTGTTGTTGCTGTGGTAGGCGCATTTCTCTTTCGTCGTCTTCCTTGTGAAGTAATAATAGTCGCAGTAGCAGCCAGTAATAAAGTAATAACTGCCAGAAGCGCGTAAGAATAGCCTGAACATTTTTCGTCGCAGTAAATGTTTTCGGTCGAGATAACAAAAGATCGAGAAAGACAAAAATCTTACGCGGTTTTCCTGTCGACTCGCGATAATCAGACGCATTCAAATTCAAAGATTCAATTGTGACGCTGCTCGATTGGAATTATCCGTGGTTTGTTTCACCATTCGTGAAAGTCCGCCTCATCGTAATAAATCTCCGTGAACGTATCAGCCGATGATAATCTTTTCTATGAATTTTAAAATAAATTCAACGGTCCCGAGTGGTCTTTCTGCTTCGATGGATCGTCATCGCGATCACCGAGGAGTCGCGCCTCCAATTAAAGTCGTTGATCGAGGAACGGTCGCTTCTCCAGCGTTTCTCGACATCCAAAAGCTTCTAAATCGTACGTAAGGGGCGATTAAACGGTAAACGCGATTCGAAGGCGCGTCGACGGTTCGAAAGATATATGTAGCGGAACGAACACCGAGAAGAGATTCGCCCTGTGTAGGTACGCACCTCTCACCGACTGTGTACGCTCGCGATCAGCGTATCGTGACCCATCTATCGGTGCGCGCGTCTTGCCCTGACCTTTTGCGGGTAAAAGGTACGGTAGAAGATTTACGGAACACGAGAAAGAATAAAACATAAATGTGTACTGGCTTTCGATTGTACGGTGCGGTCTGATACGCGGATACCTTGCCTATCATTAACGTCTCGAGCGACCGGGGGAAGTTCAAATCGGTCGACGATCTTTCGTAAGATCCATTGTTCCTCCTTCGTTCCTCTCTCTCCCTCTCGTCCTTTCTCTTTCTCTCGGAATATCGATGCGTCGGACAGCACGCGATCGATCTGGAAAATCGATCGATAGAGACGTTTGCGATACGCGCGTCGACTTACCTAAAGCGCGCTCCTTTCAAAAATCCCTCGCCATTGACTTTACGATTTCATAGTCAATAAACTGAAATTTAGTGCGCTCGTAAACTCTCCAGCATGAAATATAAATGTATTTATCGTCAAGAGGCAATTCCACGTCTAAGTGTCGATTGATTTTAAACGTACGACGTTGTTCCGTCACTTTTCTTCGTCATCGTAGATCGAAACGACGATAAACTCGTTGCATCGTTAAGTTTCAGCAACGCGAGGTAATCAATTTTTTTATGGTAAAAATCGTACGCATTTGTCCGATGCTGTCGCGTGAAAAGAAAAGGACAAAAGAAAAAGATCCAACGCGATGTCGTCGTATTATGAGAACGATATTACTGTTTTTATGCAATTGAGTATCGGCAAAGGCTCGTTGTACGGCCGAAGAAACAGGTTACGAGTGGCATCGATTCTTCGTCGCGTGAAACGCACTAATCGTTTTCCTAGTTATACCGTAGTTGCGACATCACAATTATGTCGTGTAAATAAAGACGTTGGAATGTTAAGTTCGGTGACCGTGGACGCGGCACTGTTAAGCCTGAGTTTTATTCGAGCTTACGTCGCTGATTTAAATGTTCGTGTATTTTCTTTATTGAAATACCACTCCGATGCTTCGTCGATAGACGACGTCATTGAAATCAATCGTGAGAACATCCATCGTAACTACTGTAAAATAACAGACAAATAAGAATTTTTTAAAAAAATTAACACGTTCGTCGACGACCGTGTCCTTTCCTATTGCCGTTAAAAAGAAGCACGAGATGATATTAGCAGCTTCAAACCTATCGAATGTTCAAGCCTTTTTGCTATCGCGCAAGAAATCTTTGACGTCGCAAAATTATTCGTTTCTTCGATTCTAAGAACAAACCAAAATACGAAAAAAAGCTACGAAAGCCTGCTCAACCATACAAAAATACTCCCTCGCACGTACGACCGAATCGAAAGGCGTCCGACCGCTCAGGTGGTTATCATCGTTCGTGTGCTCCTTTTTTCAGTTGCTAGTGGTGTTGGCGGTCGTCGGCCTCGCCTATGGCCAGCAATCGTACTTCCAGGAGCCGGAGAAGGTGGTGAGCGAGTCGCGGGACCTTGGTGATACCCGGGGACACTATTCGTTTTCGTACGAGACAGAGGGCGGCATATTGCAGAAGGAAAGCGGTAGTCGTAAGTACGCTGGAACGCCGGACGAGACGCAGCTGATCCAGGGATCCGTTCAGTACAACGCGCCTGATGGCACGCCCATTGCCATGAGCTGGACCGCGGACGAATTCGGTACTCAAGTGTCTGGAACTCATTTACCGACGCCTCCGCCCATTCCACCGGCCATACAGAGGGCTCTGGAGTGGATCGCCAAACAGCCGTCCACCACCTCGCCCCCGGAACCCAGCAAAGAGGCCACCAGCCAGAACGCCGTCCTCAAGAGCATCAACGTCAACCAACAGCACAGATTCCCAACGACGAATAAACGCTTCTGACGCGATCCTAACGACATTCGGTACTACACCTATCCTCCCGTGTAATCTTAACGTCAAATAAATCCATATTTTTTTACATAAAGGAGAAGGAGCCTGGGTTTTTCCCCGCTTATGTTAGTCAGTTGCGGTAGTGGTCACGTCGATCGATCGAGTTTAGAAGGCGATTTCAAGGATTTTTTGGTAAATCGGTTGGTAGGCAAGGTATGAAATCTTGTTGTACGATGTTTGTCAGGGCGAACTTTGAGAAACGAGTTGCTCTACTGTTTTTAGATGCAGTAGGATTTTTGGTTTAAGAGCGGCGGATTTCTTCGATAGAAGTTAGTACAATTTCTTTCGAAAGGTAAAGGTATCGTTTTTAAAACGGCAGGATACGAGATGGTATCTCGATGCGTTTTGTTCTCGTCTTTAACGCAAATTTATAATTCGCTGATTCGGCAGAAACTGAAGAAAAAAATGGATACAGGGGAACGTCAGCTTCTAAATTTAATCAATTGAAATTACGCATTTATGTATTTTAGAAACAAGTTTTTGTATAATATTTATCTCTCTGTAATTTCGACACTACGATTTCTTCCTCATTCTGAATTCCTTTCTCTTTTCATTCACAGTTTCGATTGGCCGATGAATACGAAATTAAGCGCGTAACGCGTGTTTCTACGAAGAACAGTTAAACTCGACTAATTAATCGAATGGAGAGAAACACGTTAGACGAGTGATAGGAATAATGGTACAAATGAAATTCATTAACGTACATGCTTCAATGCCAATATTTTAGTCTAAATCGAATAAGCGATCATTCAAGGAGTCAGGTAAAGAAGAGAATTTCTAGCGTCCTGAAAGTTGCGTCATGTCGAAAGTGTTTCTTCGAATAGGCACATTCGATAAATTTAAGACTCTACTCAACTTTTACGAGCCGAGGAATTATACGTTTTTGGACGATTTTTAATGAAGTTGTCGTTCCGAGAACGTTCGAAGAATCTCGAAAGATTCTATCGTCTCAAGGCGAGGACAGGAACGACTGCGGGCCTTTGATCGTCGAGCATCGCGCGAAGAGCTGCCGAGAGGGAGAAAGGTTGTCTTGACCGGATGTCTTCCCCACTCCTAACGGATGACAATACCATGCGCGCTCACTCCTTATTACGTAACGGTAGTGAGAATTTACTTTCGTCTTGTACAGATGATCGAAACGATGTAATGAGAATGAAAAATCAGGACACACCCATCAGACGCGATATTGCACGTACGACGCTTTAACAAGCAAACGTCACGCGCGATTTCAGGCTGAACAGGTCGCTCGCCGAATGGTGTCTCTCTTTGTATCGCAATCTTGGTTTATTACCCTGTTATTTTGAAGGAGAAGAACGACAAGGCGACCTTCGATTTTTTTTAGCATTCTATAAAATAACGAACCCTCTTGTTTTTAGGTAAAAAGTTCCTCCAACGGCTTCTGCTCGCTTCTTAAATTCGTTCTCTTTTCTTGACGCAAGCTTCTTCTGCAAAAACTCCATGCACGAAATTTCGAAACCGTATTTCCTCGCGTTATCGTCTACCTCACTTACGATGCAAAACCTTTTTCTCCTCTGGGTCGTACCTCGCATATCCAAGACCGCGCCTATGACGTCTCCTCGTCGTAGGATTCCATACCCGTCTCTTTCTCTCTTTCATTGTCCATCGACGCATCGTCGCTTGCTGCGAGACCGAGTTGGCCTTTTCAAAAAAAAGTCTCCGACCCGAGGCGCATTCCAAGCACATCCGAAGGCGAAACGATACCCTCCTGCCTCCTTGCTCCTCTTATCCACCAGTGCTTCACCATCGTTCTCTACCTACCGTCCTTACCGCGGCACCCCAACGACAAAAAAAGAAAACGATAGGGAATTGCGCGTCTAAAGACTTTATTAATCCTTATTTACAATGACTTTTTGACATCACACTTTGTAAGCAAAGCGTCGAGCGCGCTTATAAATAATAATAACATTAATAATAATGCTAACAGTGACAGTGAAAGGAAGGTAAAGAAGAAGAGGAGGAAGACGATGAAAGAAAAGAAAGAAAAAGAAGAAGAAAGAGGTAATAGGCCGAACAATCACATTCGAAGACTCGACTTTCGAAGGATCGACGAAGAGTGGAGTCGAGAAAATGAGGATCGTCGGTGCGTGTCTCGCTTGATCGTTGCGTTATCGTCGTAGACATGGTCGTTTCTCACTGCTCATCGACGGCGTTCTCTTGCGGATGCGTGGCGATGTACTCGAGCGCTTTGAGGATCTGCACTGGTACCGGAGGCGCCGTTGGCAGGTGGGCGCCCTCCGGATGGTAACCGTCGGCACCGGCTACGTAGGTCACTTGGATGGGGCTACCGTCGGGCGCCATGTACGAGTAAGAGCCGCGTGCCTGTATCGCCTCCGTGTCGGTACCGACGTTCTCCAGGTGGCCCTCCTCCTGGACCTGGATGCCGTGAGCGGTCTCGTAGCTGTAGGAGTAGCTACCGTCCGGGTTCGGACCGTCCAGGCTCTGCCGTAGGATTGGTTCCGGCGTGTTGTCTTCGATCGGTGCCGCGTACGTACACGCGATCATTGCCAAGGTACAGATGAGAAAGGTCTGCAATGTCAAAGGCGATTAGGGGTTGGTTTTTTTAACTATGGATTTTTAATAAAGATTAGTGGTAAAAGGAATTGTTCAGCCGATTTTGTACTTTGTATTTTCCTTCATCGTTCACGTACTGTAAGATTGAATCGTTAGGGAAATGATTGTTGGAGAACGAGTACCTCTTACTGTTTTACTTTCACCTTTTTTTACTTTTCGATTTCTATCAATCTTCCGATTCAATCGTTCAGTGTATTGAAATATCGTTACATCGTGTCGCGACGAATAACGCCGAATTGAAAATATTAGTCCGTGAAACTTGAAATTTGTTTTATTTGGTGTAAAAATATTATTTATTATTCCCTGAAATTTTGTAGCGGTAAAAATTTCTTGCTAAAAAAAACGAGGAGCCCGAGTTCGAGCGTGATCGCAACCACAATTTTAGTAGGACTGTGCTATGGTCGAGGTAGGCGGCCGTGCTTTGCATCCCTACCATCGTTGCTAATGACGTAGACCGAGAAGGACACGTAAGATCTGCGAATTGGTGTGTTGAGACGCGGTAGCGTGGGATTACCGGTAACGCTTCGAATGACCAATCGAAAAGTTACCTCGAGGTCTTGTGTCTGTTCGAGGTACCTCAAATCCTTCGGATTTCGCAAGAGAAATATACGAGGTACTTGTACACGAGGCGTGATTTACATGTCTCACGTATAAAACTGCAGATAACGGGAATAATTAGTGGGATTGCTTCGAGTATTGAAAAATGACAAGAGCTTGTAAAATGAAAGAACGTTTTTTTTTTT
>JAITYT010000047.1:1107231-1123444 GCA_025433975.1 Liostenogaster flavolineata
TATCGTATCGTTTACATACGTATGAATTGATTTTTCTTAGAGAAAGTTCAGAACGAATCGCGTTAAGAGACGCTTCTTCGTATTTAAATTTGCATAGAGAAGGTTACTCGTACGAGACGAGCGGTATAGAAAGAATTTTATTAGATAGGAAAGTTTATATAATTGCAACTGTACGACTGGGTTGGCCAATATGTACGATCGAACACGACAGTTATTACTGGAAAGAACGATATCGAGAGATACAACAACTGTTACTGCTTTGACGTTACTCTATGGAAACGCGTGCCGAATTATTCACACCTACTTAGAGAGCATGAATTTGATAAAAGTTAAAAGTAAAATTGAAAAAAATCGCTATCTCGTTGATCGATATGCCGGTAACGTTAAATTCGAGGATGAGCATTCACGAACGAGACAACGTTGCACAATTCGAGCGTATACCGAATTATGTACAGACAGAAGATGCTACGCGTTCCAACAAGACCGATTTTGTCCATTTTTTTCACTTTTTCTGTTAGTTTATTCTTCGTCGATGGCAACACATTTTTGTTCATCGAAAAATATATCGAACTCACCGATCGGAACATGATGAACTCAATTGTATCTTTATTTTTTCTAGTAGATGTCTCGAGGTAGGTTCTCACCACACTAATATGAGATTTCGTACAGGACCTGCGCTTTATATATCCATCCAACCTAAGATCTATGTATCCTCCGATAAGGTAAATATTTTACCTCGGTTATCCCCACTACATTGTCTCTCCTCTGCCCCCACGGACGTCTACGACGCATCACCAAATTTTGCGGATGAGATCCAGACGGTCGATCGAAGCACGCAAGAAAGAGACATTACGAGGACTCGAATCTAAGGTCGCGTCTAGATTTCGGAAAGGTCGACACTTCGTTTGGGATACGCGCTTCGATCGAAGCGGGGAATTTTTCATACGTTTTAGGATAACGTGTCTCAAAGAATGGATTTCGCGATGTGCCCCGTCTCCATGATTAAAGGTCGAGCACGTTGAGAGTCTGCGAAGAATATCCAAAAATTGATTATCGATTAAATAAAGCAAGTTTTAAATCAAATTATTTTTTAGAATTTGGGAAACTTCAAATCACAGTCGATATTCTTCGTGCTCGTACTATTTGGTTTTACTGGTAAAGAAAGAAACAATCGTTTAATACTCTGTATAGTTCTTACGTAGAAATGATTTTGCTAAGAATTAAAATTTATTGTAATCGCATAACTGATTTTCTTTATTTCATTTCTTACTAAATGAAATGACAAAAAAGAGATTAAAATAATTTAGAATAAGCTATTTTATTATAATTAATATTATTATAATTATAATAATTATATTAAAAAAACGCGCTTGGAAGAAACTATGATATACTATGCAAATTTTCAATATTCGTTGAAAATATTTATATCTCTAAAATTATAAGAAAGTTTGATTATTACCGTAGACGGATGACATAATGGCTAATTTTAAAACTATAGTCGAATAAAAACTTGGATCTAGAAGGAATTAAGTAAAGGTTTTCGCACTTTAAGAAATCGCATATTAGTCAATAAATACATATTCATGAAGTATATATTTAACTCATTTTGATTTCATTGCTGCTTATATAACGCGCTATTATTTAAATTCGATTGTATATTATCCTTTGTGCTACCAAAATGCGATAATTCATAGATGGCAGTCATTACCGTTATATTGAATAAAAACGATCGTAATTAATAATTAAGTAATAATTTAATTACCGCGAGCGAATAATCTTTATAATGTTATATTACGAAATGAATGTTATTTGGTAAAATACGGTAAGTACGGTACAATGATATCCTACGGTATGCGTAGAAACGAAATTTTGCACAAGGGAAACTTACTTTTTTTACATCTGTATCAGTTTTTTTATATATGTAATTCTACAATCGTACGAATAATAAATATATATTTTTATATGTATATAATTTTGTTGTAGCGTAGAAAAGCATTCATCAATGAACAATCGTTAATGTATTCGAGAGATCAATTCTGAAGATAGCACGAGTCGCTATAAAGTCTATGTCAAATGCTACGTCATTGTATATGTTTCAATAGATCAACATAGTCCGGTATCAAAGAATAATGTCTTAATGGTAGCCCATGAAAATTAAGTTTATCTTTCATCTTCCTAATTATACTTGAAATATGTTAGATATGCTTGGAATGACGATCTTTCTAATGGTACGAATCTAAAGGTACGAAGGGTAAAGTTAAATGATTAAAAGATCGTCTCTGGAGGAATTATTACGAAATAAATAGTCTTCGTTTAAATCATGTGCGTAAAGTTCCGTTAGTTTTTTAAACAAGAGCTTTTTGATTCATAATATTCAAGTAGTTTTAACGATTTACGTTCGATGTTTAATCATTTATATATCGAAGGAACATCTTTAATTTGTGATGAATTGCCCTACGATTTAACGTAACAATTGAAAAGAATTATCAAGAATTCCTTCATTTATCATTAATACGACATATAGCAAAATTACAATTTGAAATTAATGAATTTTATTTAACGATGACTTTCGATTTGAGTAACATTGCTTGAGGCTACTTCTCATGACCTTCGGATTTCAATGGGGAAACGTATGTATATATCTGTTTCCAGTAGTTAAACGTTAGACACTCGAACGGATAAAGAAACTTCTAATTTTAATAGCCGACACCATCATCGCGTTCGTTTTCCCAAAGCACGCGATAATTATCTTCTTTATGGATACCATCAGAGACGAGTTTTGCTACTGCGACGAACTTGAGATACTTTGGAAGTCATATAGAACATTACACGTCGATGCTATTACAAAAGAAAAAATAATATAAATATTTCTTGTCGATCGTAATTTATTTATATTTCATATATGTGTTCTAGAAGAAAGAAATCGTTACATGTTACCAGAAAAATTGAGATCGACGAATTTCAACTATCGTTAAGCATGAGAAAACTTTGACGTAATATCGTTATCTACGACGGAAACGTACAGAATCTGTTTACAATGTATATACGACGGTGGAAACTATTTAACTTGGTCGAAAAAAAATAAGCTTTAGTCGTTTTTTTTTGGTCGTAATACTATTTACGACCGGATGAAAATCCTGATATATACGGCCATTAAAGTAACGAAAAACGCGTTTAAACAATTCGTTTCGTATAATTCAATTTCTACGAAACGTTACTGGCTAGCGTGGTGGATCATTATACGACCGCATAAGTCTCCTGTAGTGAGAAAAGAAAGATAACGACAGGAAAGAAGAGAAAGAATGACAGAAGCAGAAGGGTCCCTCTTGAAGGAGAGCCACCGATTTCGTGTATCCTAAGGTCACAATTTACATAATACACTACTAATTTCACGTTAAAATATCAGAATAACCATTTCGCAAGAAAAGTATATTAGCGATCATGTTTCTAATGTACAAATTAATAGATGAGTCGAATCGTGTCGATTTTGTCTTATCGTCTTGTAAACTTATATATCCTTGTTAATGTTCAACTTTTAATAGCGCTACTTTAAAGTTTCATCTCGTTTCCTATCGTATTAATCTCAGTACATCGTTTCAAGTTTTTTCGCGATTTTTCAGCAACGAGTTGAGACAGCGATACGTACGGTAGCCTGAAAAAAATCAATGCACGCGACGAAACTAAATTTTTATCGATATAATTCGACTCAAAATTGAGGGATATTAGAGTCATCATCAAATATTTTCTAAGAATATTAAATAATAATAAATAGTGTACGTTAACGAATTAAAAAAAATATTTTCAAATTATGTTATTTATGAGCGTGAAATTCGCTCAAAAGCAAATCAACGATGAATTTCGGCATTGATAGAGTGAACATTAATATTACTTAGACGAACTATATAAGTCAGTGTGCTTTGTAATAATATTATCTATTGTCTTTTAATTAAATTAAGGAGATAAGAAAACAAGATCTGTATTAAACTATTTATTGTTACGATAACTCTTGCTCTCTCAGTAACAACAGAAAAATAGCTGTTGGAAAGCAGATTGCTTCGACTTCTACGCGCATATTTCCAACGACGATCGACGGGCAGTTTCGTTGCACGAAGCAATCTTTACATTTGCGATTTATGCATACTTCTTCGTTAATTTTTTTTTCTCGAGGGAAGAGGAGATAACAAAAATAATTCGTTAATTCCTCGAAGATCAAAAGCAGCGCTCGTATCGTACGTATATATCGTGAAACGGTAAAAGAAGCGCCATAATTTGTACCGCAGGCGGAGGTCATCCTGGTAACCTAAATACACAGCATTTTTACTTTCACACCGGCAGATGAGCCAAACTCACTTAAGTCGCTTCAAGGAGTGTTACGCAGTCGGCGATTAAAGGTCCACGTACGACAGCGTACGACGATTCATCACTTCTATTTTGCGACGGTATTGCCAATGAACGATAGTCGCGAGAATCACAAAGAGACGAACGGAGGCGCTTTGCCTCTACCAATCGATATAAAACTTCGGGGATTTCGATGAAATCGGTGGATTCGTTTTACTCGAGGATTTTCAACCAAATTGTGATCGAATTTTTTTCGATTCCAAGGGAATTTCGCGCGATGATCGAGACGCTTTTTATTTATTTAAATCTCGTTGAATCGCGGTTACATGAAAGTTTCGATCTTGCAAGAAAAGGACGAACGGAGGAAGATCGTTTTGAAAAGTTTCGTCTTTAAACCGTACTAATGGCTGCCGAGTCGTTAAAAATTGTCTAATGTGCGCTGCAATGAATTATGTATTCGTGCATTAGACCACTCGATTATCATACAAATGGCATTACGGGCAGTGAAAGGAGCACGTTTCAGTATGTCGCAAATTTGTTCACCCACCGAAGGAAATTTCATGCCGCGTTTCGCTTTGCGGTTCGACTCGACGTCGATATTATTTATCCCGTACGGCGGGGAATAGTTTTAAATTATTACAGTTACTTCGGGGAATAATTAGGCAGATTTCTAACGATTTCACTAATCATCGAAAGCTCTTGCGCGGCATGTTTAAACATGCGCGTAAAATCGTATTTTAATCGGACGCAAATCCGTTTCTTCCGTCTGTCGATCAATTCGTGGAAGCTCGAAATATCGAATGCAACTTATTCCCGTGGATGCCACGACGACTCTTGACGCGATTAATAATCTTTTTTTTTGCAGAAATGCTTCCTATCGTGGCGCGATCTGCCGCGGTGTCTCTTCACTTTTACTCTCTAGCCGATGGTACGTTCGATCATCCCTGTGCAAAGATATATACGCGCCTCACAACCAGACGTTATTATGCACGCACGATACAACGATCAGATTCTAATTTCAGAGGAATACCAGAGGAAACGATGTCGTAGTCGAACAAGTAGAAATTGAATTCGTACGATTGAACGCATTGTCGTACGATATAACACAAATATTTTCTAGCTGTGTTCGAATCGACATCGTCGAATTAAATCACCGAGATTAAATCGTGCGATTTAAAATTCCTTCAGTTCGATCTCATTGATTTAAGAGATCCAGCCTCGTCAGATTTATATGCAGCGATTTCGCGCATCGATAAAAGATTTAAAATGTTCGTCGAGTAACGTGAGTAAAATCGCCATTCGCGCTCCGTGGATACTCGAGCGCGAATTTGCTGGTACTCGACGCGGACTCTCAATCATCTTTCAACTGACACGATTCTCCAGTACGGGAACGAGATTCTACTTTACCGGTAGTAAGATGCAGGCGCGAATCGTGCGAGATCGCGCTGATAGATGACACGCTTCCTCGCGTTTCTAGGCTTTTTCCGTGCAGCTGGAAGATTTTCGAGATAGAGCGAGTTTAAATTTATCTCGCCAATTTCGTTTGCTTACGTAACTTGCGACTTTTGCCAGACAAATCCGCCTTTGTACGGATTGAGCCTTCGTTCGCTCGTGATCCTGGAAAATGAATACCTTGGATAATGCTCGTGACTACCTATCGTACCCTTGGTCTAATCCCTGCGATTCGGGACAATTGAATGCGCGAAGAGACTACGAGTAGGGCGACTCCTTGCTCTTTGCGTAAGATTCTCCTCGTAGCTTCTTAAAGTTTAGGGATTCGTTCGACGATCGCTTCTCTATTTCCACTTAAGCGTAAATAAGTTCGTCCTGGCGAATAATCGAATAGATCGGAAAGTATTTGTCGTTCTACGTTTATTTTTCGGGTATCGCTCGGTACGGCAAAATTTATTACGAATTGGTTTTAAGATAAATTATCTTCTTCTGCTTAAATTTCTGTAGATCCAGACTGAATAAGGCTTGAAATATTCATATTTAGATTAAATCTAAAAGCTTAATTCGAAAATAGCAAAGTCTTCGCGAGCCACTAAAGTATGCATCGAGTTATAATATCTTCGAGTACACTTAAGGTACACTCAATTATTAAAATGTTACGTTGAATAATTCGTTCTCGACGATCGATTTATTTAAGTACATTGTCCCATCATTCGTCGAAATAACTCGATAAGTTTAAATGAAGGAGAAGTTCGTTTCGTCGAAATAGATATATTATAATACATCATAAAATATAATAATAACTTTAAATACGCGATACCAAAGCGTCATTCTCGAATCGATAATTTTCGACGCAACTTCCGTTTTTAGTTGAAATATCGTTTCCAATTTTCTCCCGCGCATGCCACCGCGTCCTTTACAAAATGGCATGATTTAAGCGCTTAGAAGTTTCCATAGAAGGCGCGAGGAACGTAACGTATTTTGCGAACTTCGTACTTTCGCTAATCGAACTAGCCTCGAACAAAGGCATCCTCAACCAACGATCTACCAATTAAAACGACGTCGCGTAAGAAGGACGCGATTTTACTTCCAGCTTTTGCTTCCTCAAATTCCCGATGATGGACGCGATACGATCAAGGATAATCGTTTTTGCGTAACTTTGGTAAAAATCGATCCGAAACCGACTGAAACCAACGATACACGCGGAATCTCGTTTTATAATAGTAAAGAGTGATTTTTCTCGAAGATCGACGTCGTGTCTCTCGTTGATTTCGACCGTCTTCGAATCTCTCTCGAGTCGTAGGAAGACGTTATAGCGTCTTTAATTTTAATCCGTGGAAAATATCGTTGTTCCTTTGGGCCTCCCTTTTTCGCGAGGTTAAGAAAGACGATGATATACGGCGAACTTACGTATTCGAAGCGCGCTTGAACGCGCAAGGCTCCACAAATTCGTTACATGGCTGTGCGCTACAACGTACACGGGGTAACCAAAAAGATGCGCTCGTAACGAGATCATCGGGTCAATGAATTCATTAAAGGAGACGCGATCGTACGCGATAGGAGACAGCCACGCGAAAAAAGATTATGCGCTTGTACGTGTGCTGCAGTTTCTTAAATCGTTGCCGGTTAGGGCGAAGTATTTCATAAGCTTCGCTTATATTTAGTCGAATACGAGCGAAATCGTCGTGGGCATGACCTTGAACCACGAAAATGCTCGTTTCATTACAAAATTAGACTAGTCGCGAGATCGTGACCGAGCGATACCTGCGTATTTGGGCTCTCCTATGAGTAATTTCCTTCTTTCTTCGAAGGAATTCGTCCGGTCCAGCCATTTTCCGTTCGTTCACCGCGACACGTCATACGTGCAGCATCGATGCGTTTCAAATTCAGGTCGAGAACAGGCCGAGCGTTTTTTTTAGACCGCTTACGAATTTTAAAATATCGCGTTAGTGGAATAATGCACCGAAGGTCGACGAGGAACGCGTGCATCGAGGTCGTAGTTGCTATTAGACGTAGAAAAAATTGATCGAAGACAATGTTCAAAACGTTACAATCCATGCAATTAACGAGCGACGTATTTCGATTTCTTAGGATCTGAATATTCAAAGCGTTGGATTTTCAGTCGGCAAGTGCGAAGATTCATTCACGAAAATCATCTACGTAGTTAATGATCGCGAAAGGTCACAGCAAAACGAGAAGCCCCTGAGTGTACCATTTGATCGTCGTTCTTGTCCATTCTCGTCGTTACCAGGTTCGTTGCTAATGTCGTAACGTTTGGCCAGTGTCAAATCGTTGGTCAGTAATCTATCAATGGGAGGGAGGTTGTACGAATCTCACGAGAACGTATATAAAAAGAGCCTCGCCTCTCGAAGCATTATAACAGGACAACGACCGTGATCATCATCATCATGCACACTTTGGTAAGTCTCACGGAAACTCCTAAGCAATTTCTTTTTCAAATTGTCTCTCAAAAAAATACAATTTCTTTCGTATTCGTTCGAGATATCGATACATCGTCGGACTTCGACTTCACCACGGAAATTTCGTTCGACTTATCCGCGCTTTTCTGGAAACGCCGTTTCTCTGCTAAAAACGAGATTACGAAATCGACTATCGCGTTTACCAATCAACCAAGCAACATCCGATGCAATCGTCGTATCGATCATTAACGAGCACTAATTAACCATTACCAACACGTCGAACAATAATTTCATCCAAAAGGATAAAAATTTATCCCTCGATTCGAACTTCCACCGTTTTACCGCGATAAATCGATGAATCCCTTTCTTCCATCGGTAGACGTGACACGAGATGGTAGAAAGGAATCCAGCTATACCGAGCAAAAAGAAAAGGTTTGGCTTAATCTTTGGCTTTGCAGAGATCCAGCGTACTCGTTCTCGTGGCTGCGGCGATGATCGCCGTCGCGTCGTCGGCCGTGACGAAAACCGAGCCTGTGCCGGTCCTCTCTTACAGCGTGGACGGCCCGAATCCCGACGGCTCTTACTCCTACAGCTACGAGACCGGAAACGGCATTCAGGCGCGGGAGCAGGGACAACTGAAGAAGTCCAGCGTGGCGAACGAAGAGGACTCGATACACGTCGAGGGAAGTTACTCTTACAAGGCGCCTGATGGCACTCCGATAGCCTTGAACTACGTGGCTGATGAAAACGGCTACCAACCGAAGGGTGATCATCTACCGACGGCCCCACCCTTGCCACCAGCCATCATCAAGGCCCTCGAGTACATAGCCGCTCATCCTGAAGAGGATAAAGAAACCAGAAAGTGATTTTTCCTGTCTTCTTCTTCTTCTTCTTCTTCTTCATATCGTTATCATCATTTTTTTCCACGTTCTTCCGCTTCTTCGGTGGAAGATCGACCGAACCTGTGCAGCCTTCATAGACCATATTGGTGTTAAAGTGACGCTAGTACCTTTCGCTGTTGAAAGATTTCTTTTCATTGCACCCAGGAGTTCGACGATTCGTTTTAGAAAGAAAACCGATTAGGTGGATAATGGTTAATCGTCGGGGAAAAGCAAGGTTTCGACGAGGATGATGGGCGCTAATGGTTCGGAGATAGACGCGATGCTGAGTCTAGAAACGTCGATTTACGAGAGCGTGAAATTTACTCAAAGTTCATTGAGCTTCCTTCCCTGGATACGCATTTAGAAAAGTTTTAGTGGTAACGCTTGACATTCTTTCCGCGAGGTATGCGCATTGTCATGTAAAGAGCGATTCATTAGCGTCGCGAGGCGTTGCGTCGTGGATCCATTGCCGCTGCGTCTGCCATCGTCGTCGAGGACTCCACGAAGATAGAAAGGAACGCGGCATTTTCCACGCGTCGTTTTAACGTTTATATTAAACGTTCAACGCAATAAATCTTGTAATATATCCTTTTCGACTATTTTTTCATCGATACTTATTCTTAGCGACCTGCGTAAATCGTAAGAGATCGTTTTTAGAAATTTACACAAAATTATCTTCTCGTCGATCGTCTTGCGCTTCCATTACTGTATTAAAATACGTTGATGTCTTCGCACGTTTCACTCTAGCGAGGAAAGTGAGTAAATAATTTGCTAAAAATATCTGTATGACTGGTTAAGTTGTAACTTGATTAAGTTACGACTTTGAGCGCGAAATATTATTAATTCGACGGGTCATGCGTTTCTCAATCGATCGAACATGATCCAGGGACGCGTAATAATATGCGATTTTGGCGAAAAATTATGCGAAACGAGTGGCGCCTCGGACGTGAAACGATACCACGCAGGAAGACGGTCCTTGAAATTAATATATTCTTAAGGTGTTTTCCATATTTAACGCGCATGGTCAGTCGAGACGATTATATCACGGTTCTCTCTTCAACGCACCGAGAACAGAGCCGAGTTTCAATAGATTTCAACGCTCGTCGAGGATAATCGCTGGAACTCGAGCGTAATTTACTCGCTCCGATCGACTCGATAGGCTACGTATTTATCGCATCGATGAAACGTCCGCTCCAATGAAAGGAGGAGTCGATTTCGTATTAGCAAAAGAACCACGGCAAAATAAGAGCCTCCCAAAGGGACGGAAATAATCGTAAAATGATTAAGAAAATGCGAATTAGATAAACCGCTTACACCTTACCACATCGCAAGGATGGACTATCATGATGGCAAAAGTTCATGACGACAATCCTTTATTTCCGAACGCTACGTCATCCTGGATTCGACACCGCTTTTTCTTGTCGCGCTTTGTTCAACGGCTTGCTAGAAAAACGGTGACGCACATTGGCAATAACAACAGTGATTCTCCGTTTTACGCTACTTAACTTGGCATCGTTGTTTACGTCGAATACGGACGGATCCAACCATCGCGATGACTTCGTCGTGTCTCGATAATACTCGATAAAAAAAGAATTGTACGTAAGACCGTACTTATCTTAGCAAAGAGACATTTTACCAAGGAAGAATTCCAAGCGAATAAATCTCCAGGCTGCTTTCGTTATCGAGTGGTCGTCGTGTCGAGAAAAAAGAATATTTTTAAATAAATCTTAAATAAAGTCGTGACGCGACTGGCATCGACTAGTCGCACCACTCGGTCTCGTTTACTCGTCGGTGACATTCGAGAAATCGAGATTCTTCGCGTCGAGCGCTCCTTCGCCCCTCGAACCGAGGGAAATCGACCTCGCGCACTCGACGTACGTGAATGATGGCCTGACTATATTCGATACACTTTAATCGGGCCTAACCGATCGCGTCCAATGCCTTTTTGTTTCAGTATGTCACGCTATCCAGAGGTCGCATCGTTGCCCAGACAGACGCGTGCGGACCCAAAGGTCAGTCATCTCAATGCCTGGATTACTCAACAACAACTAGACCAGAGCATTTAATCGATCGGTATCGATCTTCCCTCTCGTATCCACCGCTCGTTTCTTCTTCTTCAACGTGTCGTCGTCGTCGTTGTCGTCGTCATTGTCTCCTCTTGGTTCGTCTTTTATTCTAATACCGTTACAAAGGAGAAAGTTCTATTTCTCTTGGTCGTTTTCTCGCGGGTCGCGAACTCTTCCTCGTCACGACGCCTTCGAATGCGCGCCGAGCTGTTTTTTTCGACGCCGATCGATTCTCCACCGAGAGCCGGTGTCGGCCGGTATTGCGACGCTTCGGTCACGAGCTACGTCTCGCGATAAATAATATAATAACCGCGAGGCTCCAGCCAACACCATGAATAACGTCTGGGCAACGAATTGGAGTACGTACCGCCGTGATTTCTCGAATGTCCGTGACATTTCTTCGAATCGACGGACGCCTCGACGTATCATCGTTCTTTCGAGGAGTGAACGATCAATTTAATTGCGTGCTTTGTTCGTTTTCAGCACGGGATACGCGATTTTCGTGACGAGAAAAAGCGATCGTCTCGATCGATCGTTCGCTCGAAATTACTGTCTAAAATATCGCGTTTCTTAGAGAAAAAGAGTTATTACGTTGCTCAACGATATCGATGGGATTTATTCCATGGAGGAAGAAGAAGAGTCAGGGAAGAAGAGCGAACAGGAGAATCGACAAAAATAAGAAATGTCAAACGCATGACTAATTAAAGAAAGGACGTATCCATGATACCGCGTATTCGTAATTCTATTTGTGGCGACGTAGAACGATGATAATCTCTTGGACTTATCGCGTATATACCGTAATGCGGCGAAGAAGATACCGGTAGAAGGCGACCTTGACATATAAGTATATACGGCAAACATTCTAAGAGAGTGCCAGCTTACCCGGAGGCGAGAAGACGCAACGCGCGCCGAATTCAATTTTACTTTCATCTTGCGTGTAGGTATCGAGTAAGAGAGAGAAAGAGGAAGAAGGAGAACAATTGTTGTCTCATGGTAAAAGTTTCGTCTCGCGCGTATGACGATCGACTTTGACTCATCTTCGTCGAATTGAAATTATGTAAAATTAAGCGAGTCGAGCCATTCATGCGCGATTAATCGCCATTTGAGAAGCACAGAACGTAACATCGGCATAAAACGAAGATTAATTTACCTTGATATCTAATAAAACGAAAGTTCTTCAGTTTTTTTTCGAGTCTTTTATTCGATTCATTTCGTTTTCGTCGAACAGACGATTAAATCTCATTCATAGACAATTTTTAATTACGGATGCCTGTTATCCCAGAACTAACCATCTATAGACGAAAATTCCAAGTAATTCGGTGATCGTTTAAAGTAATTATTTTCGAAGATCATTATCAGTATTCGAAGTTTCACTCTTAATCTATTAGGGAGCGTCGAATTCTTTTAAATATCGTAAATTCCATTTCGTAGACATAGCGCCATTAATGAACAGTAATTTAGATTATTTCTTTAAAAATAGATGGTGCAATTGTGAAAGAATACAGAGTTCGTACATCTAACAAAACTTATTGTTTCGTTATATTTTTAACACGTTCTAAGCGATCAGGCAAGAAGTTATAAAATTTCTGATCCTCCTGAAAAATAATTACAATCAGATATTACGATACAGGTTGAGTCGAATTGCCACAATGATAGTACATATATGCTTGCATCCACGTTGAATCAAGAGAAGGACTACTGTCAAATGTCGGATGACGACGTTTTTGAACGCACAACGTAATTGAAATTCGCATTACCTCCGAGCGAGAAATAGGAACGATATCTCGATGCAAATACTCTTTCGACGAAATGCTACCGACGTACCATACGAACGCTCTTCACTTACTTGCACTTTCGTTCGATCGCGATTTGAAACTTTCGTCGTTTGGCTTTCTAATACGAGTATCATCGTCGTTGTCGCAGATCCGCGACGTTGTGTTATTTACCTGGAAGATAAAGACGCGAAGACGCATCGGCCTCGAACTTTCTTAGCGCGCGTTTACTTTTGGATACACGCAAAAATCGCAGGTGCTTGACGTTATCGATAATGCAGAATTTACGATTCACGATCGACGTTCTGGTAATTTATGCCTTGCGCCTCGGCACGGCTCCACGGTCACGATTTCACGACTCGAACTTCGATGATTGCGACTTCATTAGGTCGTTACCGACGGATGACGATCGATGACAAACGCGACACGATCGAGTTTCTTGAGAAAAAAAAGGGAAAAAATGTAAGAAACGCATTTTGCGACAAGGATGTCAATGAATCATCCGACGAGCGCTTCTCGGTGCAGAAGAAAAGGTCGTACTTTGTGCATCCGAATGTCGTAATTCTTGCGACGACGCAGTCGCCAAGATCGTCTTCGAAGTAACATACGCGATGGAATAACGAAGAATACGCGTTTTCTCTTCGTCGCGGCTTAAAATCGCAAAAACTTGTTTTTCTTCTCACTTTTTTTTCCTTGGATTTACTGCCTCCGTCGATGCAAATATTACCCGCAAATAGAGACGCAAAACGTACCTTTATCTCTATACTTTCTTTTCATTTTGTCAAGGGGAATTTAATATCGACGCATCTTGCTTTATCTAGATCGCGCTCTCTTTGCTCTGTGCTGTTGAATATCGCGACTAATGGAAGATTTTATCGAAAAAAATGCAACGAGGCATAAATTTACGTCGCGACTTATTAATTTTTCCAGAGATTAATGGAAAATCAGGGAAAACGATCACGTATTCGTGTGAATAATTTGCATTAGCGCGTCGACGAGCATCTTTAACTCGTACAGTGACAATATTGAATTTGAAATATCGTTCTCGACGCAAGATCTACCTCTTGGTCGAGTATTTGAATTTCATCATTCCTTGGACGATTCGTCGTCGAGTTCCCGGCCCGTTCGCGAAGAACGTTAAGAAATGTCGAAAAACGTAGCTCGATTCGACGTTAATTCAGGATGCTTTTCTCTTCAACGCGTTATCACAGGAATTTTGCTCCTTTATCTATTCGCTGTTATTAAAATTGATGTATCCTTGACGCTCGTTGGTCCGTTTTCGACGTCACCTGAAATCATCACATAATTTCAAGGAAATATTTTCATCTTTTTTTGCATTTTTCCTTTTACGGAGCATTGGTCGATAATATCCAAGTTTATTGAATCGAACGCACCACCGGGAAGATTAAAATTTCCATATACGGAATTTTGTAAATAAGTTTACGCTACCTACGACGAGTCGATCGCGTTGACTACTCTTCGTGCATCGAAGGAGAGGAGGAAAAATAATATTCGAAGAATTCGTCGTCACTTTTCGCCTCGATATTTCGCCTTCAATGATGCGTGCGTCGCACGACGATGCGTTTCTGCATCGGTGAATCTTTAACGTATTTGCAAGCCGCCGTGGGAACATTGAGCTCGAAATATCATTGGCGGCGAGGACGTTTGTCCCGATCGGGGTAAAAAGCGTTTCGCGCGCGCACACAAAGCCCCACACACACACACACACGCACGCAAACACACAGAGGACAGACGTCGATACGTACGTACGTAGCGGTTGCAGCAATCGGGTAGATACCGACTTCACCGCGGCGCTGCTCCTAAGGCCGCGCATCGAAAAGGAAAGGTTACACGCGGATGCACTTACGAGTCCGTGAAGAATGCGTACTTGAATGAAAGCCCTGGCGTTCTACGGCCTGGTGGGCAGATGCAGGGAGAGGGGGAAGGCGCTTGATCGAACGTCACGCTCGGATCGATCGATGGACCGAGAAAGAGAGAAAGAAAGAGAAGGAAAGAGAGACTTTGTCAATGAAGGAAAGTCGAATGACGCTGTCTGGCCCGGCCCTATGCTTATTACTGAAAGCAGAAGGACAGTGCGTGTGAAAGAAAGAGACAGAAAGAGGGAGAGAGAGAGAGAGAGAGAGAGAGAGAGAGAGAGAGAAGAGATGCATTGCGATTTTTTCCCCCTTTTTCCCCGATCATACAACTTCTATCGACTTTATACGACTTTATTCTTTGTCGGAGAATAACTTTGCTAACGAACCCAAATGGAACGATAGACCCTATAGTCCGGCTCGAGGTAAAAACAATGTGCCGTTCGATTCCTTAGATTCTTTCGTTTTAATTCGACATGCAGCGATTGGTCGCTTCAACTTCTCGCGAAGTTCTTCGAAGTTGCCCGAATTCTTAAAGAAAATTTAATTAATTTTCTCTTAATCGACTGAATTCGCAGGATGGGACAAAGGCGCTAATTCTCTTCGGCACTTGAAATTTCCCGAAGCGATCGATCATGAAGACGCAGTGGTATCGATGGATCGGACTGGAAAAATGCCGCGTCACCGAAGAAACTAAACGTCCTTTCTTTTCTCCCTGGCGAGGATGGTTATCCTCGTTAAGACGCTCCAATCAGGATCCGTACGCACTCTCGTCTCGAATTAAGGATCTAGGATCTACGAGAGAGCGCACGGCGAAAGACTGTCGAAATCCTGTCGAAATCCTGTCGAAATGGAAATAATCGCGCGGCTGTCGTCGCGAACGAACCTTTCCGAGAAGCGTGTTATTAGGTTCGAGCGAGAAATGTTGGGCATGTATTATCGATCGCGGCGAAGCGGTATCGCAATCCTCGTTAAATATGGAATAGAAAGCTCAAGACGGTTTGTTAACGTCCTTTTACCGCCGTCGTAGGAGCGCGTCTCTCGGCTTCGATCTGTATTCTCGTACCGGTCGGCGCAGTTTTCGTATTCCGCGATATCAAGCTCCTATGCCATGAATTCAGATCTCTGGAAAGTCTGCCGTTGTCCAGAGGCATTAATCTTGTATACTGAAATTTGCCGCAGCACGTAAACGACGAATGCAAGAGAGCAAACAGTCAGCAGAGACGCTTACGACGTATCGCATTCTGACGCGAATAACTTCCGACGGAGATGCGGCATTTTCGGTACGCGCTGTGCAAATAATTGCCGTCTTTGTCGAACCCAGAAGGAAAAACGAAGACGAACGGAGCCGAAAGAAGTTCCTTCTCTTTCCTACCATCGACCTTTCTCTCTCTCTCTCTCTCTCTCTCT
>JAITYT010000047.1:1131215-1143979 GCA_025433975.1 Liostenogaster flavolineata
GGGACACGTTTTATTATACCACTTGAGTCGACAGTACGGTGATCGACGTCTTGCGAGGGCGAAGGAACCGGAACCATCGTTGCTATCCTCGATAAACTTTCACCATTGACGAGCTCCGTGACGTACGCCTCGTACGCCTCGTGTCTCTGCGTACGTCGCGGATTGCTATTTTAGAACATGAGTCCTGTTCCGAAGGTAGCGAAGATGCGTTATATAATCTGCGACAATGCGATGCTCCTCCTGCGACGTGTTTCATTATTTATGACGATACGGATGGCCGTGTCGATCTTATCCGTCGATCTTCACGTTTGGTCGGTACACGACAATTGGTAGAAAGGATGCGATTGTAGAGCGCTCGAGAGGATTATCTAGCTTTGAAGAGAAATCGAAGTGTTTTCTTCAACGTTCCTCGCGTTCTAAGTAGTCGTATTTATAGTAGTATCGACGAAAATAAATGCAAAGAAAAAGGATCTTTTCCAAGTTCGTTCGACAACTTCGATAAATTGGAACTTTAATCATTTGAAAGATCTAAATGAAATGAGATTGCACCTTGATTCGATTTGAAACGCATCCGTGCTGGTTCATCCTTTCGAGGATAATTTTTGACACTTGAACGAATTAAGTGTTTCCGCTTCTTCGTTCGAATTACCGCAGAATTAATAGCGGAATATTAGCTTGCACGTTAAAACGGCAATTATCCAGTCAACGTTCGATATTCCGACAAATATGTATTCATACCCAGAGAATATCGACGTACGTGACATGGTGACGTGGTCAGGTAGATATGCGTGCTTTAATATAATAGCTAATTATAGCTACGTGTTTGGCGACCTAATTAATATAATACCATTCTAAAGATATTCGTGCGGTTTACCCAAGATGTTAGTTAAAGTAGAATTATTTAATACGATAGATATTCTCTATCCTCGACGAGTCCTTTTGAACTTGTTTTAATTTGTACAGAATTATATTGTTTTTTAAATATTAATATATAAGTGGTCGTAAACTCGTGACAACTTCTTTGATTTCAGAACGAATATCAGAGAAATATGGAACTTCTTTTAAAGCAAAGTAGCTACGGGAGCGTAATTACTTTCACCTTCATCTTCATTGAGAAGAATTTTCTAGAATTCCAGGTAGACGCGTTAAATAAATGCGCGACAAACCCACGCATGTCACGAGAGCTTCTGTTTACACATGTAAGGATTTTTTCTACGTACACGATGACACGTGCAATTCGAACGAACGGGGACATCGTCGTCTTCTTCGTCGTCGTCGTCGTCGTCGTCGTCGTCGTCCGTGCAAGAGCAACTTTCGCAGCTCAACACTTACGCAATCTCTCTCTTTCTCTCTTACCGCAATGCTATCTCTGACCCAGATTTGTCTATTGCCATAAGTACCACATCCTCATCTCAACTGCATGCATCGAATGCGTTTATGGTCATAAGGTGAGAAAGAAGCCCACTGCATCTTTTTCTTCTTCCTCGCATCTTTTTTGCGGCGCTTTCGTTACCGCGGTTGGATGTAAATCATCGATTGCGCTTGGATAATGATCCAAGCTGTAAATCTGCGTGAATTTTGATTGCTTCTTCCATTTGTCGACGTGCATACGATTTTGACGTTACGATCGAAGATTTGTGCGCCAATTATTAAAAGTAGACGGATAAGAATGTCGCATACAACATGTCTGAACAAAATATCGTTGCGAATGATAAAGCAAGATTCTCAAATTTATCAGTAATCGAAGTTCAATCCGCCAAATCTTTGAATAAATTTATTCGAGTTACTATAAGACGCATTGCAACACAGTTGTTTCGAGAGCTGCATGGTAAGAAAATTGCACATTCAAAGCTAGCTTACGTATTTGTAGCGTGTCGGTAGGTATTATGGTAATCGGATTGTTGGCGCCGCATACAGTAACGATTATCATAAAACATAAACTATAATTCCATGGGATGTTAGAAATAATTTAGTCACGATGAAACAGAACACAGAATAGAGAATACGTCAAACTCGTATTTAATGTTAAAATAATCTTGCGTATTTCGACTGAAATTGCGTAGAGGCGGTACGAATGTAATGGAGCTAAAGAACATTCACCTATACCGTTCACCTATAAGTAGAATTACCGTAAGCTGTCTGGCATATTGCATTAAATGTCACTCGATGACACTGGTTTACCCAAGCTTCGTTTAACTACCGTTTGATACTTCGCGCAACGAATAATTTTATTTTTCCATCGGACTATCGTTTTTCTAGAATTTCCTTCTTACCTTCCAGTAAAAAATGCGCCAATCGTTCTACAAAGGACTAAAAGGATTAATAGATATAATCATTGTATTTAAAGCTAGTACACGTCGCACATCAGGCTCTTGGACGTTATAACGATCTTGGGAAGATTCCTATTTCGAATTTCATTGGAAAATGCGAGTATCCGCGGAACAAAATCGAAAATCTCGATCGATAATAATGTCGCTTTTTCAAGCTTCTCGAGGCACTTGGTAAGAACGTAATTCCAGTGAACGCCGTGTTCGATCGATGAATCGGTCGATACCAACGAGGCATCATAAACTATCCGCGATGCGTCATCGTTGAGAGTCGAGTCTCACTCGAAAGATAAAGCAGGAAGGACGGGGATAAGCTTGTCTGGTAATGCAATGACGATACTGACCCACGCTTGTTAAATTCCTTTTTTTGAACCTTTAATATTTGCTGTTTGCACAATTAATTACACGAAGTCCATTACGTTATCGTTAATAAGGCCCAAGTTGGGCGCAATCGACGCGTCGGTACTTACGGATCTAAGTGCTGTGTAAACCATTCAGAACTTCAGCAAAACGTATACATTTTTTTTCTTTTTATTTATATACAAAAATCACAAATTAAGTGTACATATATGTAGGCACACGTGCAAGACGTATACATATACATACATATACACACATACATATACGCTATCAACGCTCGATACTCGCGTCACGGTGGACCGGTGCACCGCGCCGTCCTGGACGCGTGACGCGTCGTACGAATTACGCGTCGTACGGAGAAGCGGCGTGCGTGCCCGTGCATCGGCACGTTTCTCCTTAACTGTTGAACAGTGCGCTTTACTTTTTTTTCTCTATACAAAATAAGATAGTTGATTCTCAGTGTATATAGCTATTATATACCGGTCTCGTGCCTTTGTCTCGGTTACGTTGTATCCTAGATTAATATACCACACTATATTTATTTTTATGTTTGCATCGGTAGCTCGGGGTCGGTTCTGTCCATGGCAAGCTGGCTTGGAATCAGGTCACGTTTCAGATTATATTCGGCTGATTAACCTGCGGGGCAAAGAGAGCACGATTAAATTAAAAAAGGGATGGATTCCGATCCGTTTCGAAAGTTATCCTTTCCCGTTTTCGTTTCAGCGCGTAATTCTTCAAAATTTGTAAGATCAGAATTTGCAAAAAAAAAGAAGAAAAAGGTAACGTCGTACGCAAGATAAAGTCTATACGTCTCTCTCGTGTAATATCGATCGTTTCGAAATTTCTTCCATTCACGAGGACAAAAGCTAACCTCTCGCCGGTGGTCTGCCCTGGCCGGCGTCATTCTCCTCGGGATGAGCGGCGTTCCATTCGAGCGCCCTTTGGATTTCTGGAGGTATCGGGGGCGGCGTGGGGATGTGCGATCCTTGTACTTGGAATCCGTTCTCATCGGCCACGTAAGTGATGCTGACCTGCTGTCCGTCAGGTGCCGTGTACGAGTCTGATCCCTGAGAGACGACGGGCGTCTCGTTGTCGACTTGCTTCGGCTGGCCGCTTTCCTGGTGGCTGATGCCGTTGCTCGTCTCGAAGCTGCGACGAAAACACGCGAGAAACGTATTAGAAGCACAGAAATGAGAGAAAGTGAGAGGAAAACGAAGAGAGATAGAGCGAACTATTTACAAACGCCGGAGCGTCGAGTCATCGTCCTTCGATACGGTCGAGTATCAAAGACGTTCTCACTCGTTTCGTACTTGCAACTCCAAACGCGACGAAGGAAAATCTTTTCGTCTTCCCTTCGTCGAAGAACTAAGTCGACGTTAGACTTTGCTAGCTCTATTCTCTATTCTATATATCTCTATATTTTATTATCTATTCTCGGCTAGCTTCGACTTCAAGCAAACCATGCTCGAGCTGTCGTCACCGACTTTGAATAGCTCACGAAGAAGTTCGTGGAAGGACGATCTCCGTATCGATAGAAACGATAAGTCGAGGCGCTCTCTTTCCTCTCTGACGAGAAACAGGCAGGTAGGTGGGCTCGTGGCACGGTAGCAGCGACCTATTCGTCGGATAACAATGATCCCAGGCAAAAAAGGATCGCCCCGTCGTGGGCGAGAGCCACCGTGGTGCGTGCGAATGTCATTAAACGGATAGTTAGACGCTTTGCCATCTGCCCATTGTCTTCGTCCTCTTGTATGCTAATAAGGTGCGCGATGCACGCGCCGTAGACGTCTGTAACCGAGAAGTGTCACGGTTCGCGTCGTTGTCATCCCAGCCGACGCGAAATGGAACGCGAATCGCTTCGTTCCCACGAGGGAGGAAGCGAGAAGACGCGAACGTCGTCTTATTTAATCGGAAAACGCCGATTCGAACATCGCGGTGCAGATTATTGCTTTCCGGACGTTTTCGATCGTCCCAGAGAAATCATCCCTTCTGTATTTCTGAACGTTTTTCGTCCATACGAGAATGTTCGTGCTCTCGATGCGATACCTTCAGATCCGGCGATTTTTTCCGAGAAGAAAACGTCCTCCCGTACCTTCGCGTTCGATTCGTAAGGCACGTTACTCACTTATTCACGTAATTTCCATCGAAATTGACTTCGAGCTGCTGAGACGTGATCACCGCATCTTTGTCAGCGCCGCTCTGTGGCCGTTGAGGTGCGCTCAATGCCCCCGTCGTACACAGTACGATCGCCAGCAACGCCTGGAATAACGAAAATAATTGTAACGATAACACGAAGGATGATAACGTCGTACGGGTCGCTCTTAAGTGCCTCGAGATACGTAGATGACGATTTTTCTTTTTCTCGACTTAAATCGTGGACTTAAAAATTGCTTCGGTTGCTTTGCCACTTGAATCGTCGTGTTTTTTTAAAAGATCGCGAAGGTGGATTTCGAAGGATGCTAGGAGCGTCGCATTGGCCTCGATGTGTCGCGTAGAAAACATCGAAAAGATTATTTTAACCGATGCGCGAAGGCCGGTCGATCGGTCGACGAGACAACGACGTTTCTAGTGGGTTATATCGTTGGGATGATAAGCTCCGACGACAACAAGACGCTGAGAATGACGACGACCACGACGACGACGATGTTTCGATAGCCTAGTATGCAAATATCGCAAGCACAATGCGTGCAGTGGGCCGCACCGCGTTGCATCGCCGTCACGCCGTCGATCATAACGTCCTTTCAATGGAGCTACGAGCTGCATCGTAACGCGTCGAGGTACGATCGAGTAATCCGTCGGCCTTTCGATAGGATAAATCTCAATCTTGGTACGATCACGTCCTATAGGGAATTACGCAAGACTCTCTGGTATTTTTGCCAGTGCATCTACCATCGGCTGATGCTCTATCCTTGCTTTTAACATTTATTTTCTTAGGCTAAGAAGTTCGTCTTTGCGTCGCTTTCGAAGCCTTTTCGTCGAAGTTTTATCGAAGAACGATAACGATGTAAATTATACCGATGCTCCGTGCTTGCTAGCTGCATCGATCTGCAAATTAATTGGCTGCGACGAATTCGTTTGCGACTCGAGAAATCGACGGAACGCGGTACTGACCTTATAACCGATTCTAGAAGGGAGCAATCCGTTCGAGCTCGGGGTACCCGAAGCATCGCGACGCGTTGTTCGCAAAACCTTTCGGTTCGAATATTCATAGAATTCGTGAAAGTAAGGACTCCTACGCTGGCGTGGCTGTGTGGAACGTCCGCAAAGGGCAACCGAAGATGATAATGCTTAGACGCTGCACGACGCGGTTACGTCAGTCGCAAATGACATTATGAAATACGACGTAATGTCGGCACGAAAGTGGTACCCGTCTTGACGGGCGTAATGCGGTCGTTTTTCCTCCCGTGGATGTCAGCCGCGCGCATCTTCGAACTTTGGCGTATAAATTTCAATGATTCCAATGCTACCAAACGATCGAGACTTTTTTTACGTTCGAACGTCAGTGCCAATCGTTCGCAACGTTTCGATCTTTGGACCCTTTCTTTTTGGAAGATGGAAACTGTAATAGGATTCGAAACAGCCACGATACTTCGGTGCACTGCCAGAGCCGACAAAGATTTAATACAAGAGAGAAAAAGGAAGCGGATGATCTTTTTCTTCTTAGATTCGAAGCGATCACGAAGAACCTTTGGAAAATCCTCGCGATCCTCCGTATCTCGACATCGTTGTTGTCATCGTCACAGTCAATGCAATCACGACGATCCTCTCGAAGGAACGACGTATCGAATCACACGGCGATCTCGAGGATCGCCTTTGCGTTTCGAAACTGAGGAGGATCGTCGTAGATCGAGCCATCGGAACGTGAACGATACAAGGACGTTTCTTACGACTCGCGTTGCTTGCGCTATTCGAAGGTCCGTCCTCTTTCGCGGGCAATTCGAACCGCATCGTCCGGGAAGGATCGTAGGAAGAACGTCGGTCGTTGGACCTTCTTCGTGCCCTTTCGCGCGATACGCGTCGACGCGCGAAGATTGCGGAGCGGACTGTCGTGGCCGAGTTCTGACTCCGTTGTATTTGTCAATCTTACGAGATTTTCTACATAAAAATATTGAGAAAGACTATCTCGCGTGTTAATTTACTTAAGAGTCTCGTACTCTCTGAAATTCTATTAAAATTAACGAAATTCTATTAAAAGAAAACGAATTAAAATTGAAACTTCCGTTACTCCATGAATTTTAATACGAATTAAAATTAAAATCGAATCGAATTAATCAACAAGTTAAACAAATTCCTAGTTGGAAATAAATAAAAAAGGAAGAGGAAATACGGTGCTTCTCCCGTAGAGCAACGCGATACGTAACGAACGATTCGGAATCGTTGGATCGCGGTGCGATTTACGTATGATTTACGGCGAGTATCGCGGGGAATCGCACAACAATGTTCCGTTAGTAAACTGGGAAGCGCCGTGCGCGCGTACGCCTCGTAATCATCGTTATCCCGCGATCGTTTTATCGCGCCTCGAACGACTCGTAATATAAAATGCTAATTGATCCGGAGACCGTTATTACGCGTTCGCGGGCGAATATCGCCGGCACGGCGGCTAGGAAGGATGACAAAACGCGGAAAATTTCATAAGTACCGAGACGGGTCGGAAGAGGAATTACCAAGCGGGCAAGACGGCGGTAATGACGGCACCGTACACCGGTTCTGAGTAACGCGTAATAACATGGACGACGCTTGGATTATGAAAGAATAACTGGAAGAAGACGAAGATGAAGAAAAAGTAGGAATCGACGAGGTAAGAACGCCGGAGGATGTTCCCTCCTACGTTGATAAGGTCAAACGATCACGAGATAGAGATAGGATGCAACGGGCGTGTCCGACTCCTCGAGATCTCGAACCTGCCTATTTGCTCGATCCGTATTCGAAGATGACGGGATAAGATGGCACGATTTCGATCTCTATTTGACGAATTCGTGACATCGTGCACCGACGATCCAAACGATTTCCTCCAACTACGAAGGAATTACAAATCGCATAGACTTTTCTCGAGATCGAAGTCGAACTCTCGTGGAAAAAGTCGGCGTTTTCCTTCCTTCCAAAGATAAATTCTTAATAAATAAAATTAACAAATTAAAAAAGTTAATGATTTAACCAACGATTTACGATTTTTTTTCGCTTTTTCTCGCGATCTCGACTCGATTTCCTGCCGCTGCGATCTTCATCGGTCTTTATCGCGACCGAGCGCGATGTCGAAACGACGGGGAGGCGTTGAGACGAGCACGGTCGTGCATAACGAAGGAACAACGCGGAAGGAAGGATCGCGTGTCGTCGTGTCGCCCGTAAAAAAAACTGCGATCGCAGTCATCGCAAAGAGCCGTCGATGCGTCCATGAGAGTTGAATCGAGCGATCGAGCACTGAATATGCGCATCTGCATAAACAGACGCGTCGTTCCTTGCGTTTGCCACTCGACTGTCGTTTTTTTTTAAGACCTCGACTTAAGAAAACGATCTCCGACGATTTCGAATGGAAAGACGGCGCCTCTCGACGACCTAGGCGCAATCGTGGCGACGATCGAGCGACAGGAAAATCGGACATTGAACAAAGCGCGAAGAGACGAGGACCTTTCCGTTTGCACGGAGACACGCGCGAGAAAGGCGCGTCTTCGCGTATCGCGCCCACGATAATTCCAACCTTCGCGTTTCGTAAAGGCATTCAGCGCGAGAGGATTCCTCGGATAGACGCGACCGACCGACGGAAGAGGGATCGTACGGCGATGATCGATGATCCTGTATCGAGGGTTCCTTCGAGTTTCTACGGCAGACTCGCGGCGGACGATCTTATCTCGACCAAACGACGCCGAGTTCGAATCGGAGAAAGGAACGATGGTAATTGGTAACTTGAATTATTACCGGTGACATTCGATTCTACCTGCTTTAAGTTCTGCTAGTATATCGATTCTCCAAACGCAAACTGGCATTCGAATTTTAGAACGTAAAACACGGCTTAATTCCATCGTTCGTCGAGGAAATTGGGCAAAATGAAGCGACGTTCGTTAAATTCTGCGCTCGTCGCCCGATTGGTCGCTCGTATCGTTGCTTCACGTGCGACATTTTCCACTGAAAAGGTTTCGGAAGGTGGGAGAGACGTCATCGCACCTGGCGTAACCGCGAATTACCGTCTTCATTGTGACGAGTTCCTCCCTAAACGTTCCGTCGCTTTATTTGCTCCGACCGACCTGCTTTCGCGCGAGACGACGCTTCTTTCAGTCTACGGTTAACAATCGTTTCTTTCTCTTTATTTCTAATTCTCTTTTTTTTTCCTTCTCGCGATTACAAAATATTCGTCGATAACGCGCTTCGTCACCCCCTCGATTTCTATCCTTGGATACTCCAACGAAACTCCAGCGTCTTTTCGTGAATTTAAAACGCGTCTCGTAACAGCGAACTGGTCGAGCATCGAGCCAACGGCTGGAAGCTCCAGCTTACGATCGATTCGAAATTTGGCGCGCTTCGAAGAGGGCAGAGGGTCGTTCGTTCGAGGAGAAGAAAAGCCACGACTTCGGCGAAGTCAAACGAGATTCTTCGTAGTCGAAGAATCGCGAATAATCGCGTTTGTAAGAAAGTCTCAGGAGCAGCGACGTAACGACGAGAAGCCGCGGTTGCGGCTGCGGTTTGTGGCTCGACAACTTTCAATTTCGGTATAGACGATCGCGTGAAGATGCGCCGCCAAATGCTACGACATTTACATCGCGAGGGGAAACGCAGTGATACGCGATGAATCGATCGATCGATCGCACGTAACGATGGATTTTTAACCTTCGAAGCGATCGAGCGCGATTCCTCTTATGGTCGAAGCCGTCCGTGGCTCTTTTTACGAAAGTCGACGATATTTCTTTTAATTGGACCGTAATTTTCTTTTTTTTTTTAACAGAAACAGTGCCGAGGATGCGCGACTCGTCTAACGTTCGAAATCGTCCGATTCCCGTGGTTCTTCTTACGAGGATCGACGATACCGCGCTTATCTCGATTATGACTCTTTTTTTCTTTTTTTTTCGAGGAAGAAAGTCGAAGGAAAAATATATCATCACGTGTCTCGATTCCACGAAAGCTGACGCTAGCGCCGAATGCACGAGGAATTGCATAAGATCACTCGGTTTGGTCGTTGGAAATTTCAATTTGCATGAGAAGAAGTGACCTTATCTTTCGACGTCGAACGACCGTCGAAATTGCGCGGAGAGATCGCAACGGACGATTCGTTGGAAAGATCTCGCGTGTATCCTCGAGACGCTTGTATCGATTAAAGCTGCATCGGATTAAATGCACCGGCACGTGTCTGGTACCCTTATCTCTCCGTGAGCGTAAGATTCGACCGTATGGAACTTTACGATCGAGACTACATCGAACGTACTCCTATAAGTACTCCTTTTAAGATACGTGAGAAATACCAAATCGAACCAAAAATCGAACACATTCGAAAAATCGAAGCGCGAAGACGTAAAAAAAATCGATAGGATCGCGAAACGACTAAAATCGAAGATTTTCTACTCGAGCTCGCGCTGCGTTGTTTCGAAGATTACATGCACTGGTTTTTCTTATCGCGAGTTCATCCGAGAGCAAAGGAGAAAATGACGAAAACGCTCATTTTGCCGACCTTTCCGTGCGTGCTTTTCTCGATAACGCGAGAAAGACAATCTTCGATCTATCGCACCCTCGAGAACTAACGATCGCCACGTGAAACACGACGATCTCTGAAGTCGCCTATCTAATTTTTCAAATTTCTTATCTCGCGATGGAAAAAATCAGCTTGTCACGGCTAAACAACGAGCAAACGGAAGACGATCGACGATAGACGCGCGCGTCGAGGAATAAGGAATCGATGACTGCCAGTTTTTCGTAGGAAGCTCGAAGATTCGTCGACGCGTAGCCACGCGAACATCGCGAAAGAACGAAAAGCGTATAATTTCTTACTCACTTATCCGTCTCCATCGTGCTCGTGGTCGTTTCCTTTTCGAACTTCACGATTTTCATTCTTCCTTCGATTTCTAACGATCGCGTGGCACGTCGAGGAAAACAGACTACGTAGAAAATTGGACTTACGAAGCTGGAGAATCGAAGACACGAAGTAAGGTACCGGTAAACGCGCACATCGTCCTCCTCCATCCGATAAAGCACAGACTGACTGACTGACTGACTGACTGACTGACCGACCGAGTCCTACTCCCAGCGGTAAGCGTCTTCCTCTATTCGCGTACTTACTCGTAATAATAATCTCTTTGGCAGGAGACCGAGCGACGGAAGAGACGCGCGTCGATTCGAGCTTAGCCGTGTCTATCTGTCTACACCTACCTTAATAGTGTACATAATCTCTCGGTCACACGGATACCGACGATGGGATGGCTTGGTATGCAGATGGGTTGGTACTTGTGCTTCTTCGTCAGATGCTTCGGCTCTTTATATACACGAGCGTACCAACGTGGTACAGTGAAAGGGGTCATCCCTGCCCTCTTCACAATGCACTCCTTCTGACCAGTGCATCTTCGGAAAAATGCGACGGATAAATCTCGAGTACGGGAGCTTTTTCGTCGTGCCACGTGACGCGTCCTCGTCTACGACGGATCAAGAGTAGGACCTTATTATTTCTCGTCCTTATCGTCCTTCTATCGCGCCTTTTTAAGCTGTGAAAACGCGTAGACGCGTCGCGGCAACGATCGAAACTCTTTCGAAAGGGGGTTGCTTCCTCGTCTTCGTTCTCTTTTCTAGTTTTGTCTTCTATCGTCCATCGTCTTTCCTTCTGCCGCTTTCTTCGTCGATGGAAAAATCGGAAAAAATCGAACTCGCGATCGACGCTCGCGTCCCTTCGATTTCTCGATAAGGCGATGCTTGCGTTTGATTTTTCTTCGTCGTTTCGGAAGAATCGATTCGAGAGATCGCGTCTTTCTTTTACGGAGAATTTGCGGTTTCCTTTTTCCGAGATCGCAATGGCACGCGTTAGCGGGAAAAAATAATTTTCTCGGCGGTCGTGGGATTCTACGAAAAATTCTTCGAAGATGATTCGTAATCACGGATAGGAATCGATGAAACGCGATTTTACGCAAAATATGATGTCCCGTAGATGCATCGATAAAACGTGTTTCTCTCGTTCGCGGAATAACCGCGAGATCGTAAACTTCTACGAATCGAAATCGTGCTGAGCGTTTCGTAACGCAAATCCAAAGCGGAAAATCGTGATGAATTTTAATCGAATCGCGCTCGATTTACGGTACGTTATGTACGTATCTCGACGTGCCAATCGCATCCATCATTTTTCCATCGTTTTACTCCAAGTATACTCCAATCGCATACCGCCTCTCGGCAAATAATCATCGCCTTCGCGATGATCTTGACGCGATCGTGTCAGCGTTTCTCTCTCGTTGCGTGCGTCCAACGATAGGCGCATCGAGCTGAAATACGCATTATTTTTTCTATCGGTGCATCTATCCACGTCAGACGCAAAGACGCGCGATGGACCTTCCAACGTCGAAGCCACGTCGTTCGCCTCTCGACGTTGGAAAGCCATCGTAAGCTCGAAAATTCCGTACGAAGTCGATCGAACGTGAATTTTTTCTCCAATTTCTCATTTTTTCTTGAATTTCTATTCGAACGAAACCGTTCCGCGGCTTCTCGCATACAACGAAAAGGACACGACGATCCGGGCTGGAATTCTAGAATCTGGTATCGAAGGAATAAGTCGTAGGATCGCGTAATTCGAGTCTAAGTTAGCGAGGCGTGGTGCTTACGAGGTCGCGCGCTCGCTTTCCGTTTCTTTCTTTTTTCGATGGATAAGTCGACCTGCTCCTTACGCGGTCGTTTTTCTGCGCGGCAGCGACTTTAAAATCAAGGATTTCGATGTTACGCCTTCCACGAACGCTTCTCCACCTTCTCATTCCCTCTTACTTGCGAAGGGATTCGGAGTTTCGACTCCGATTCGAACGAACGTGAAATTTTTAATTAACCATTCGCATCTTTTCACGCTCGCTCTATCCTCTTTACTCTAATCTCTCTTTCTTTCTCCTCGTTTTTTTTTTTTTTTTTTTT
>JAITYT010000047.1:1196419-1206941 GCA_025433975.1 Liostenogaster flavolineata
ATTGTTCTCGACTACTCTCAACTTTTTTTAAAGGCGCAGGAAGCGTTCAGTTCGATTCGCGAACGGATGTGTGAAAGAGCGTTCGATTTATCTGCCACGCGTATCCTTAAAATCGTTGCGCGGTCGATTCTCTTTTCACAGATCCGTCGACAAGATCGATTGCCTTTTGGACACGAATTCTGTCTCGCCGTGATTCGATGTTGGCGCGACGAATTGGGTTTCGCGCTGTCTTTGTGGGCATTACAAACGATCGTGCGGAGCAGCTTTCGTCGATTCATCGCGAAAAAGCGAGTTCGTCCGATCAATTTTAATGGATCGTTTGTCGTTAACGTGGAGAACCTCTCGACAGGACCACGATGAAGTTAACGTCGTATCGACGAGAACCGCAACAGTAACGGCAACGATATCGTAACTGCGATAAGCATCGGCGGAAGTACGCGCTTTTCAACCGAAACGCTTCAAACGAAAAGTGGAAATCATCCGTGTTTTCGACTCGGTGCTTAAATTCGACTACCGAGACGTCCTTTCGTCCGCCGCGATGCGGAAAATCGGATTATGAACGGCCATAGGGAAATCGAGGAAGGGACAAGGCGGGGAGGCAGAATAAAGGAAGGAAAGAGAGCGATTTCGAAGGGTATACCATAACTAATTGCGACTCCCCTGCCATTTCGTTTAGCGCGAAACATCGCGGATGTTTTACCGTTTGTACGACGTCATCGTGTTCCTCGTTGAATGCGTTTTTCCGACCGTAAGGGAGAACGATTTAATCCTCGCGAGGTATCGAGGCGCCGTGCTGCGATATTTGCATGGAGAAATTATCTATAGAATTTATTTCGTACCTGTAAATAAAATCGAACGAAAGTAGAAAACAAGGGATAAAATCGTTGCGGATTCGAGATAAAGAATCGAGACAGATCGATTTAACGTTATTGGAAAACCTCTCGAGTAGTTTCTTCGTTGTCTAGTTAAAATGTTATTCGTCGATCCGGATTGATATTTTCCGTTTTCGATCGGTCGGATTTATAACGCGTCTGTAAGACAATCAAGAAAATTGTGCGTAGGCGATCTCACCAATTAAAAGTCCATCGATTTTGGTATTACATCGCTCGAGTTTATTCCTTTCGCCACGATGTATTTTTCTCCGTCGAGAAGCTACGCGAAACGACACGATTACGACGATATCGAAATATTGCTTCGGCTCTGTCGGCGATACAATATTCATCGAGGCGTTTACGCGTGATACACCATCCACGCTGCGATTCTTTCAAATGACTTTCGATATTCTTGCTTTCTACACTCTTTCCGAAGTAAAAATTGTTACTTCTCTTGTCGCGTTTCTTAGCTTCTCTTCTTATCTCGTCGTTGTCGTGGAAACACAAAAGCCTACGTGACTTTTGCGAATCCACGCCACTGATCGCGCACTAACATAACGCTAAAATATCGCAAGAGAGAAGATCACGATTCTTCTTGAAAATAAAGAAAGGCTAGCGAATGAATGGAGGATGGAAGAAAAGAAGGGAAATGAATGCGATTCTTCGAAAGATACGAACGATAAATCATGATGAAATTTCGAAACGTTGCTGGTGGATCGTAAATCTGCCGGTTTTCTAAATTGAGAGGGCAGGAGACGGTGCTGGGTGGAGGATTGTAATCGCATTGACACGGTGGAAACGAAGAAAACCTTACCGAAGCGAGTTAAGCTTTAATTGAAACGGCAATCGTTGTCGCTCCAATGAAACCACTCGGAAAGTCGTAAGTCGCTATTAACACATCGGCTGATAAGTTTCCGGTCTAACAGATAGAAGGCGCCAGAAATAAAAAATTAATACTTTTTTAGAAATTACTAATCTTCGAAAGATATCCATACAAATTTCACGACGATCTGACGTTCGGTTCAAAAATTACAGTAGTTTTAGTGAAACAAAAGAATTTCGTGTGTTGATAAAACATTGCTTTTTAATGAGAGAAAACATCGTTGAACCGAAAGCTTGGCTTGATAAGTGTTATCCGGACTCTGCACCAGGAAAATTGGTCATTATTGACTTGTTTGCTGAATTTAAACGTGGTCGTACGAAAACCGAGGTGGTTACATCAGAAAACATCAAAAAAGTCCACAAAATTGTTTCGACAAGTCGGAAAGTGAAGATGCAAGAGATAGCTGACACTCCAAAGACATCAAAGGAACGTGTAGGCTTTGTTTTGCATTACCGGGCACTATTTTTAAACTGGGAACTTATTAGTCGACGTGATAAGAGCTACTTTCGACAATTTTCTCAACAAATTCGAAGAACTCACTTCGCTCGACAACGATCGGCGTAAAAACTAAAAGAAACGAAGGAACGAACAAACTCGTCAGGACGATCGGAATCTGAAATCTGTTCGATGAACGACGTCAGACCGAAGTCATATTTCTAACCATCGATTTTTTGTTTCTCGTCACGCGAGAAATCCTCGCGACCGAAGAATGACAATCGTGACTTAAAGAGGCCAGCATCGAGCGACAACTCAGACATGACGTCGATGGATAGATTTCCTTTCGTAATTTCCACCTTCCCTCGTCGTAATAAGCGCGGTTAATTCGACGTTAAAACCACAGCAAAGGGGAAAAAGGAAGAATAGAAAGGAAAGAGGGACACGTCGTATTTATCGCGGTACTAGGATAGAGAAAGGCAGAGGCGGTTTGCGCGTTCTATCGATCAAGGTTAAACGTAAAGCGGATTAACATATTTTTCTCGTCGTCGGAGATAACGCTTTCGTTCGGGGATATCGTTCGGAATTAGAGAAGGCATCGGCGCTACGGGGCCTGTTTTAACCGGAGACCCGGGATTACGATAATCGGCCCGATTACGTATTTACTACCGCGATTATCGAGAATCGAGAATGAACGACGCTACGTGAAAATCGAAGCGGCGCGGAAGGCGCGCTCTACGCTGCGTCGAACTACTGTTCGCCTTCGTAGACCAACCAAAGTCGATTCGAGGCTGAAAATATTGGTTTGGTAACTAAGCGATTGTGGATTTGAAATAAGAAGGAAAATTCAAGATTTTTGCTTAAAAATATAATTTTGTTCAATTAGGTGTTGTCCGTTTTTGTTAATAACTTCGCCAGTAATCAGTTGTTTCAGAAATGGATCAATTTCGTTGCGCTTCAGAAGCGAATCGCTGATGCTAATGCGTTGCGTCAAATGAATTTCTTTAAGCTGACCAGGGACCCATAAATCGAGTTTCTTGACATAGACGAGCTGTTTTATTTTTTTTTTTTTTTGAATGCATGTATGCGATACATTGAACTTCTCTGACAATGGCCTTGGTATGGGTCTCATCAACTTCAACTGGACGGCTAGATCGTAGTGCGTTTTTCAGTGAAAAATCACCAGAACGAAATTTAGCAAACCTATTTTGACACCGCCTTTCTTTCAAGCCTTCATTCCCATATACGGCACATAACTTCTTGCGTGACGCGTACTTGCCTTTTCAGAAATAATACGATAAAATATGTCTAAAATGCGCGTCTTGTTCTTCCATTTTTAAATTGAGATAAAAACGAAACTAAATAAATAATTTTGTTACTAATTGTTACTAAATTAAAGGTGGAAGTCCGAACAACAAGAAAACAATGTAGGTTAGGTGCTTTGAACACGTTGACGAAACAAAAGAATGGGCTAAGACCATCTATCGACAAAATCCGCAATCACTTAGTTACCAACCCAATATGTTGCAGGTGTACGGACTGGCAGGTAATGATACCTTCAAGCCGAGTTTCAAACCAAGCTTATTTCAAACATGCACGGGTGAGAGGGGAGGCTTAGAGGAGGAGCGGGGGAAGAACGACAAAGTTTTAAGCGTTTCGTTCCACGTAGCATCGAAGTGCCCGCCGATATTACGCGTCGACGTGCTCGATGTTGATCAAAGACACGACAGTCACTCGTGGAAAATTACGCGTCGACGTCGGAGGGAGGACGCGCCATAAGTCGTTGATGAAGATTCGCCGTAAGTGACGCGAAGGTTTTACGATTTTACGAAGGTGGATAGATCTCGACGGATGGAAGAAAAATGCTGGCTACGAAAAAGCGAATAACGCGTCTAAAAGGAATCGAAACGGGAAGCGTTTCGTTCTTTCCTCGACGAAATGGCGTGCTACTCTAGTGGAATATTTCGCGAGGTTAAAATGCTTGCTGTCGACATTGAGTTTAATCGACGATAATACGGGTCTCTTCTTTCGATTACTTTATTACACCGTAATTGAAGTTCGCTCGAAAAACGTTATATTTATTCAGGAGGTCTTTCATCGCCTGGAAGTTCGACGGACGTTAAGTCGGTGCATTTGCATAGATGATGACCCGTAGCTATTATGTTTCGCGATTATTCGACACGGTAGTACGAGTATTCGTAGTGAAAAAGGAATAAGAGTCGTCTCGTTAGACTCGTTATTTTAATAACACGATATAATACGCGTTACTAAGATGCGCTTTTCCTAACAGCTATCCCTGAATACGTTGAAAAAGAAACTATGATAATCTACGATCGAGAGACTCTTTTGAATTAATCGACACGTCACGATGAGTAAATTCGTCCTATTCGGTTAAGCGCTTAAGAAGTATCCGTTGACTCGTTCCGATGTCGTAAGGATCGGAGGTTATGTAGATTATGTAGGTTATGTAGGTTATGTAGGTTATTATCAAAGCACCGTTAGGTTTACTGCCTTTAATTATACCCTACTTGGCTACACTTCTTCATATAAGATGCAGATTAAATGAGGCGCAGGCTAAGACAAAGACAAGAGTCGAAAGTGAAGTATACGTTTCGAGAGTAGCCGAATAGAATAACCGAGAGAGTTATAAGAAAGTAACCTCCAACATAAACAGACGCCGATACGATAGCGGCAACGGCGCGGTTCCGACATTCGTAGCGCGACTTCCTAGGTGAAAACATAACGTTCAGAAGCACGCTATTCTTTACTTTGTATTCTTCATAACCGTTTCTTATTATTATTATCAGTCTTATTGTTACTATCGCTATTATTGATATTATTGGTATTGTTTTATTATTATTGTCGAGGTTATAATAAAGGTGTAGTTATCGTTAAATGTAGGAGGTGCTTTATTACCACGATTAAAAATAAAGGAAGGACACCAGCTACAATTGGCGACCCCAACGTCAGAAGACGAACCGCGATAACGCGTAGAAGCTCCGCGACAAAACGGAAGCGACTAGAAAAATGAATAGAATAGAAAGCGATAGAAAAACGATAGAGTGGGAAATGGTGCAAACGCACGTCTTCTTCTACTTATCTTTTGCCTTTTCTTCTCATACCACGTTGGCGGAGGTGCGTGCACCACCATTCGAACTCGTGCACGTGGTCCTGGTCAAGATAGCGAGAATCTTATCTCCTGGCTTTCGTTTTTTGTCCTAACCTATTACAACGAAGCTGGTTGAATGTTTCAACAGCATCCGTGTATCCACGTTGAAACGTTTCACGTTCGAAATAGTCCTGTTACTAATTTCTTATTTCCTTCTATCATCGAATTTATTTAAACGGTTCTCGGTCTATTCGCGTCCAAATCGAGGAAGAGGAGGGAGGATTAATTTCGATCGAACGTGCGCGAAACGCGAGCCGCGGCAAGGGAAGATAGGAGTAGAAACGAGGAGGAAAGTGAAGGTTGTGGTGGCGTAGGTAATGCTTTGATGCCCTGCTCGCGGTATCGTAAGCAACTTCTCGGCGAATGGCGGATAAATAGTCGGCAAGTATTCGATAAAGAACACGAATGGAAGCCTCGGCTCGGAGCGGAGGTACCGTCGAGGTTGCAATATCGGTCAAGTAATCAATTTTGTCTCTACTGCATGCCGCTCGATTTGGAATCCTCGTTCTTTGAAGCGCGCTGATTTAATTTATTTCGAAGTTCCCTTTTATCCGTTTCTTCGTCCCAACTACGGCGTTCCTTAGGGGCGAGCCACCGGCCCTTCGCCCTTCGTCTCTTTCGATCTTATCGCGAATAAAGAATGGACAAGGCTGGAGGCAGTCCAGAGCATTTTTTCGAATCCTCGGTTACGCTTTCGATAGACCGTTCGAAAAGCTTTACGAAATTCGCGACTCGTTTGTCGCAATGTCTCTCGTAAGGGAATTCGCGCTGATTCCGCCCTAGCATCGCGTCTCTTATCGATACGATCGTTACGATCGCTCGAACGATTCGATATTTTCTTCCTATCTTTTCCCAAACGTCGCGTTACCATCTCAGGAACGATCGAACGCGATGCGATCTAATCGGTAATCGAACGGACTGATTTACTTTATTCGTGGGCGAATCGTTTGGACCTCACCATTCGCTGCTAGCGGTAGTACGATTCGATTGGGTGATTCGAATCGATCGAATTACCGGTGGATTGGAACGTTCGTTTAATCTTTTCGAATGGCAGGGTCTTCCGCCGTTGATTTTCATTTCTCGAGCGATCGGTCGCTCGTCGCGCTATTAACCGGACGTTCCCATATCAAGACCATTATTGATTCAGATCGAGATCGTCGAGAAAAAAATTAGGAAGAGCTTGGCTATGTCAAGAAACTCGATTTATGGCCCCCTCGTCAGCTTAAGGTAATTCATTTGACGCAACGCATTAGCATCTACGATTCGCATCTGAAACGCAACGAAATTCATCCATTTTTTAAACGACTGATTACTGGCGACGAAAAGTGGATAGTTTATAGCAACGTTGATCGGAGAAGATCGTGGGTGATGCAAGACGAACCAGCCCAGACGACACCAAAAGCTGAGATTCGTCAAAAAAAGATTATGCTGTCGGTTTGGTAAGATTATAAAGGAATTCCGCAATTTGAACTTTTACCAAGAAACCGAACGATTAATTCAAACGTGTACGTTCAGCAACTCGCCGAACTGAGCGATGCAGTTCAAGAAAAGTGGCCACAATTGGCAAATCGAAAGAGTGTTATTTTCCAGCATGATAATGCAAAGCCCAACACATCTTTGGTCACTCGCCAAAAATTATTGGAACTAGGTTGGGATGTGTTGTCACATTCATCATATAGCCCTGACCTTGCGTCTTTGGATTACCATTTATTTCGTTCCATGCGGAACTCCTTAAATGGTAAAGTTTTAATGACGCTGATGATGTAAACTCACGTTTAATTCAGCTTTTTGCTGTCAAAAGTCAGAAGTTTTATAAACACGGAATTATGACACTGCTCGAAATGGCAAAAAGTCGTCGACAAAAACGGATAATACCTAATTAAATAAACTAATATTTTTATGCAACAATTTTGAGATTTTCTTCTTATTTGAAATCTGTAATTACTTAGTTGTCGATCCAATAGAATGACGATCCGTGCCGCGAAGGGACGATATTAATCGACGGCTCGTCGGGCGAATGTCGTCGTCGCGTATCGGACTGTCGACTTGGATGGTTCATCGACTTCTTAACTGTATGATTGCTATTAATTGGATTACCCTTACGTACGGAGGATTGCTTTTCGTTTAGCGACAGCCTATCGACCGGGTCGTTCCTTCGTTAAGTGTCACGTTCGACCGATCCGTAGTTAGCTGTTAGGCGAACCGTTGATCGGCCGTCTTCCAGTTCGTTGAACGACTCATAAATCGGACGATTACTCAGAATTCGCAACGTAGAATTCATTCGTTAGTCGACCCTTGTCGATCGTTCATCGAACGTGCAACTGATTACCTTCGTCGATATTAGTGTTTGTTTTTCACGAACTTTGCGCAATTTCTTGTGTAGGACACAAGGGTCGAGCGATGATCCTCTATTTATTATTGGCCCTTAGAAGCGTTGCTATCGAATAATTTTCGGGTCAGGTAGCAGGTGTGCGCAGTAGTGGATTAGTAAATACGTGTTTGGATGCGGTTCTATCGATTTTAGAACGATCGACTCTATCGTTTTTGTTTTTAATATTTGAGGATTTCAGAATCGATATCTTTACGCACCATTTTCTTTCTCTTTTGTCAAATCAATGATTACATGCCATTGCTGTTGTTCGCGATCGTCTCTCCTTTTATTAACGTTGCGTCGAGAATGCCTTTGAATCTACGTGTTTCGTCTTTCTTATGATAATAATATTATTATCATTATTATTAGCCGCGCGACTGGCTCGACGCTTAAATCCATGATTGAACGACGACGAAACACGAACGAGCGCAAAACGGGCACGAACGACAATTCCGTTCGATTTCTTTTGTAGTGGCGCGTATGGTCGAGCGCGCATATTTTATCGGAGGCGGTTTTAGCGAAGCGTATTGTTTTCAGTGGAGGTAAAGTAAATTCGTGCGACGGTACCGATATCCAATTAAATCGAACGAACCAAGCGCAAGAAAGCTACGGCAACGAGGACAACGACGCCGACGACGAAAAGAATTTTTTACTATTTTCCGTCGAATATTAAAGCTGCCGCGAGGAAAGGAACGGATACGAAAGGAGAGGCAAGAAGAATCGAAGAAGGAGTCGTACGGGTAAAAAAGGAGCACCACAACCGTCAACGATGCCACGACGGTGCTGGTGGTGCTGGTGGTTGTGGTAGTTGTCGCCATCGTCTTATCGCGTAGCGCTTTGCTGGTCAATAAATTATATTCATCGAACGTTTCGGCGTCGCACGAACGAGCAATGCGCCGCGTCGTGCAAAAGCCGGGATGGAAGTAAAATAAGCCGAGAATTTTTCTCGTTCGACGGCCTGGAAGTTTAAGTAGCGATGACGATCGTGCTGGTAAGAGCGGAAGAGAGTGAAAAACAGAAGAGAGAGAGAGAGAAGCTACTACGAGAGAACACCGAATCCCTGTGCGATCACAACCTTTGACTATCCTCTTCTACTCTATCTACTTATCAATTTGCTTACATTACGTACGGTACTACATACGTAGACTGGAAAATCTACAAAACCGACACTTGACCTCCTGCCATTGGCGCGCCTTCACAGTCCTCCACCTTCACCTACTCCTCCGCTTGCACGAGCACGATTTTTTTTATCCTCCTTCTTTCGCGTTCGCCTCGCAAATTCTCCCCACTCTCTTCGTTCTCTCGTGTGATTTAAAGAAGCGCGAAAATCTACGCGGTTTCGCTGAATTCCTCGTCGTCGACAAAGGAGACGCTAGGACGGTGAGCGGGTAAACGAAATGTTGTCGATTTTTTTTTCTTCTTCTTTCTATGCTCCTCAGGCTATCGACGCGTCGATGTCGATGTCAGTGTCGAGATACTTTTCGCGCTTGCACAATTCGATATTCGTCGACACGGATTGCACGCGTCTTGTTTCGCTCTTGCGACCGATCATTAGTTTATAAAATCCGAGTTGGGTTAATTATAACAGCGCGATCGCGGCAACTGGCACGATTCCGCTGGAATCGATTCCAAAGCGAGGAAAGAGCGAAAGTGGAGGGGAGCAAAACTCTCGGTAAAACGAATCTTCGACAAGATCGCGGTCGTACATCCGGAGAATGTCTATGAATAAAAGTGCGTGGTAGAAGGGAAATGTTTCGTACGAAGAGAAAAATCGTTGTAAGACGCGGACCGAGTGTACGACGCGTTCGGAATCGTGGAAATCTTGACGGAGAGGCAAAATTCAGCGACGAACGCGGTCAAAAGCGACGCTTAATCCGCTTGGAGAAGTGGCGTGGCGCGTTGCTTCGCAGACATCGTCGGCCACGTTGCCGCCATTTTCGTCGTCATCTCTATTCCCGAGGTTCGTTTCTGATGCTCGTTTACCAGGCGAGAGGCGAGTTTCGTTATAAACGAGATTATTACGCGTTTAATTTCTCGAATAAATCTTTATAATTTATCGAACGGTAGCTCGAGTACGGCTGTTCGCAGAAATCATGCATCGAGTCGGCCTTCCTCTCTTTTATCGTACGTCCGGCGTCGTTCCCTCGTCGCTCCGTTGTACAGCGAGCTAGGATCGCGCAAAAACGAAGAAACGAGATAACGTTGAAGTACCGCCGCGACTTTCGACCGATGTACGTACCTGTTGCCTACCGCGACTCGTTCGTACCAAAGACAAGGGACATCGTTATTGCGTACGAGCGGAATTAGTTTCAGCAACATAATCTCCTACTGCTGCCAGGAAAAATCCGTACGGAGCGGTATAACGCCTATTACTCCTCCACTTTTGAAAAAAAAATGTCTGTTCTGGGAAGTTTTCGTGAAATGATTGGTCTGAGAAAGGCAATAAAGATAAAAGCTTTAAGTAATCGAGATACGAAATTAAGATAATACAAGGATAGAGATACAATAAAAATTAAATTCGAGCAACTAAATACTCGTTTCTTCGGCCACTCGATCTGAATTGATCCTACCTGGAAAATCGTGTTCTCAGTATCGCTTTATTAAAGTCGTCTTTAGTAGCAACGAAGAACCAAGTACGAGGAGTTTCATTTACGAGCATTATCGAAGTTCGTCGGTGAAACGAAGTTGGTTTCCGTCGAGGTTTTACCTTGAGCAAAGAAATCGTGGATTACAGATGAATGCAAGTGGGTACAGAAAGAAGAAAGAAAGAAAGAGAGAGAGAGAGAGAGAGA
>JAITYT010000047.1:1247150-1262509 GCA_025433975.1 Liostenogaster flavolineata
AAAAAAAGGAAAATCGGTACGAACTTTCCGGACAACCCAATATATCGAAAATAAAAACTGTTTGGATTCGTTTTGGAGTAGACAAAGTATATTAATTGGATCGTGTACTATATTATAATATTTTAATACCCCGCCGACAAGATCCATATTCCTCAGCATGCCGTTCGCGCGAAGCGGGTCGATTTAGAGCAGCTAGCAGTCAAAGGGTCAACAAATTTAGTAGCAACGTCTTAACCAGCGATACGACGTAAAAATACGGGGATTACGGATTCTACGTTATCGCAATGTGCGCGAAAGAAACGTCGGGCGGAGTCGTAGAGATTACGGAACGAACGGAATACCTAGCTCGTCCTCCTGTCGCTTTAGCTCACCGAGAAGTCCGTCTTTGCGTGGGTGCGTGAGTTGGCGAGTTTGTTCGCGTCCCCGCAGAAGTTTACCGATACAACCAAGAGCAAAACTCGTCAGAACGTTCCGTTCCACTTTACAACGTACGCGTCCTGACATTCCGTCGGTAGGAGTCGAGGCAAACGCGACTCGCTTCGAGTCCAATTATTAGGCGAATTCTTGCGGGAAGGCGTCGCATTACGTAGTCGCGTAGTAGTCGGCCTCTCCCGATTAATTATACGCAAAGTTTAATGCGCGGGAGCCTTTCATACGGCGTCGCCCGTCGCGCATAACGACGACGTCATTAAAATTACACGGATCGCGTGTCTTTTCGCTGAGAAATGTCGTTATAAAGTATCAACAAACGCACGAAACGGCAATTCGACGATGTGGGAAGGACTCTCCGTCCCTTTCTCTCTTCCTCTTTTTCCTTCGCAATGGATCCTTCCTCTCGTGATTTTCACGCATCGATGAAGTGCCTTTGACGTTGACGAGGAACAACGCAATCCTTTTTCCTCGGCCGGTATCGTTCTTCTACGTTGAAAAGCGACAGGATTATTATCGTCTTCCTCTTGACGCGTCGAAACGAACGCCTACCGTGTCGCGTCGTCGATAAAAGTAACGATGTCGCTCGCAATTCCATCGCTTGCTTCAATCGATTCAAGGCACGAAATCGACTTTTTCGACTTAACAACGGCGTTACGGCGATCGCCGTTTTTCACTCGACGTGAAAAAAAAAGCACGAAATAAGAGTTTACTATGTTCGAATACTACTTTCATTTCTCATCGTCGCTATAATCTCTAACGTCGAATTATTTTAAATCGACGCGTTAACCCTTTCGCTACTGGTCAGCAGCCGCGCTTAGGCCTCACTGCAACCAGAGTTGCTTTAATGGTTGTTGTTGCGTTCCGTTCGTAAGAAACAAATAATACGAAATAAAACACTGATGCTACAGGTGCAGAGTAAGGTACATGATGTGCAATAACCGTAATCGTTCGTTGTACGTACGTAGTGGCATTTTATGGAGAGCGACTATAGTCGCCCGTAGTAGCGAAAGGGTTAAAGTAGTTATCTCGTGGAATTTTATCGTCGTTGACTATCGCTCTCGACAAGTCGAGTTTTAATTAACAAGACGCCCGTAAGAAAACGAAGACAACGATAACACAGCGGTGAGTTCAAACACGATACTTCGAACTCTCTGCGGACAAGGTTGCAGCTTCGCTCACCGAAAGCATCGCGTGCTTTGGTCCTCGAGAGAAGACGGAAGAGAGACCTGACAAAGTCCAACCACGAGGACGCCTTTCCTCGCCATCTTCCCGCTCCTCCTCTCGAAGCAACTCTCTGTCGAGTTTCCCTCCCTTGGCTTCTGGAGTCTCCGGGGCTGCCAAAACGTCTTACCGCCCGACGTCGAACGAGCTCAACGCGCTCTCTTCGTTCTGACGAGCCCCGGTCGTCACTCTCGTGAGATAGGGAGCGCGCTTCGTCGACGATGCGAGTAGCCCCTAGCATCGAGAAGACGCCTCCTATCCAGGAAGGCCATCTTGCTCGTGCGACTAGTCGCACCTCGCTAAAGAAAACACTAACGTACCCTCGTATCTTCCACACGTAGTAAAGGTATCAGTGATTGACCTCGTATCGGTAGTTGACCTTTTTCCGGAAAAACGACATCTCTGGACACGCGACCAACGAATGGAGAATATTATTTCCCTTGGATCAATTATTAATAATTAGCATTAATGCGATAACGGTAACGAAGGTGACGATGATTGGCAATTTTATCGTAAGTACATTCAAATTAAACGAATTAAATAAAGTAATCGACAATTCGAATGACAGATATTCCCTCCTACATGCGCCAACCTTATTTTTCACGTTTTTCTGAAAAAAAAAACTCAATTACCGTATTTGTGAAACCATAAACTATAATTTACAAGGTGCACGAGCGTGAGTGACGCGATGGATCACGATTTCTCCTCGAGGAGAGGAAACGTATTAACGAAGCGGTTTTAGAGGCGTTTCCATTTTTGTCGTGAAAATAGTCGAGTTGGCTACACATCGAAAAATCAAGATTATTCGAATTAATCGAATAGGCGCGCTACATCGAAGAAGAATTTTCGTATAAATTTAACGCGCGAAGTAACGTCCGCTGTATACGCGCGACACTAGCTTCATTGAGATTCATGACGGGGCATAAAGTCGTGACTTTATTTCGAAGATAAATCCTACGAGATAATAAAAGTCCGTTGTAATTCGGCTAGTCGCGTGTTCGCCGATTACGCCGTTGGACCGTCTCGAAAAAGGAAATTACACTTACGTATGCGCGTGCTTAAACCGGTCGAGTGAGAATTAATTTGTATCGATTAGATCTAGAAGATGGTAGGCACGTACTATGTATATACGCTTCCTCCTTCTTCCACTTCGATGGGTCGTTACTCAAAAGCCCGATGCTAATGCAGCGTTAAATTACTTTTCAGTCGAGCGCCCGCGATTCTTTCTCCTATTTCTCCCCTTCCTTTTTTTTTCAATCGAAGAGAATATTTATGAGAAATTCGTACTCGAAGTTTCGATGGAACTTGAATTACGTTCGATCGAATATCGAGCAAATCGATTTACGACGGTGTCAGGCTTACAATCGCACGCTTCGTTATTTGTAGAATGCGACGATTTAAAGACGATTCGCTCCAAATTTTTACATCTACTCCGAACGTGAATTCGTGCGAAACATCTAACGAGCAATCACGATTACAGCAGCTTAGAAACGATACCAACGACGAAGAAGACGGAAGAAAAAGAAGCAAAGAGGTAGGAAGAAAATAAGAAAGAAAAATAACGCTCGTCATCGAGCGCAAAGTGTTGAACTTTTCGCAAAGCCGTCGTATAAATTTTTATTTCCCAGAACGGCCTCGATCGTAAATTTTAACTTTCGTCGACGTCACGAAAGTCAACAACGACGTTGACGTGGGTCAAGGAATCGTTGTACGGTTCGCAAGGGCGAGCGTATCCCATTGCAAAACGTTTTCCCGCTTCGTTGGAATTTATCGGGGCCTCGAATCACGTTAGAAGAGCACGATACGAGAAGATACGTTCACCAATGTAATTCGTTGCAGTCGCGTATCAGTTATTTATACGGCGATTCGTTCTTGCGCCGTCGGAACGACGAGAACCGCACACCTCGCGCGGGAAACGCGCGTCGAATCGTATCGTTTATTTTGAACGCGTTTACTACGCTCAAAATTATTTCCTTACGATCCGAGGTAGATGGAGGATATACTTTGTTTCGTTAGTCTCGTAATTCTTAGAGGACCTCTTAGGTCGATGCTCTTTCGTCGTTTACGCGTCTATTTTTCAAAGTCCGCGACGTCAGAATGATTGGCCGCTTTTCCTTCGAAAAATAAATACAAGTCATGAGTTTAATATTATCGATAATATCGATAGTATCGTATCGATATATTACGAGGAAACATCTGATCCCTCGTGCTGCGATATTGTCGCGTAATATCGCGAAGCGACACCCTGCGAGTCGCACGCTTTTCACGCGCCATATATTTTCAGAAATTTCATTGCCATAGACGCGACTATGGTCGCTCGTCATCTTCCTATCATTTGTCAAAGGTTTAACGCTTCCGCGATAGGACGATTATGGTCGGGAAACCCTTCGAACGAAATATTATAATAATCGCGTGGAGAAACGTCACGACTTTCTCAAGGAACACGTCGTCGTCGTTGCCTGTAAGAATTTTTAAACAAAATTATCTCGAGCGTTTCGTTTACATCGTCGAGTACGTACGTTCTTGCATTGGCATCGATCGATAGGAGTTCCAGCATAGGTACTAATCGACAGAGAGAATCGCGTAACGGTAACGCAAACGTACGTTTATTGACTTCGCGTTCCTCAAACAAACAATCAATGACGATCAAACGTAGTTTAGTATAATAATAGCACGCTTCGATAAACGGATGAATTTTCAATAAAATAACGAACAACGATATTAGTGGATATACCGAATATCGTAGGATAATATCGATAATTTAGCCGGTCTTTACCGTATTCGACTTGACGTCGTCGCAATCGCGTTATAATCCACGATGCGAAAATGCCGTTAGCCCGGCCTTATCGTTACGTCGATTGAAACGCGCGCACGTAGTTTTAATTCGAGATTAGATTACCCCGTTGGAAAACTCATCCCCTCGGAAAATGTCCACCACGCGTCGTTAATAAGCTATTCGATGCTCGGCAACGTCGTCACGTCGTATTCATTGATATCACCCACGCCAGCCAATAACGAAGTATTTATTTATTCGTCGAATCGCGCAACGGTATATTTCGTTTCAGCTACTAATCAAATTCTAACCTCCGTTATTACAGATTTTGAGCGCATTAATAACGGATCCGCTAGTGTCGCCCGGAATCGCAATCGCAATACTCTAATTCGTATAATTCCACGGACAATGACGTGGTAAAACGTACGCTTAATGCGACAAACGTTTCGTAAATTGTACACACGAACCAGCATCGTTGGCAGCAACTGCATCGACATCGCCATCACCGCCCACCCAGAGTAAATTGTAATGACAAATTTTCCAGCCGAAAATGCGACAATTCGTGCAAGTGCTGCTCCTATGATGCTATGAAGTATTATAGCGCCCTTTAATAACGTCGACGTGAAGAGTTATCGATATTCGATATTTATATCGCGGAACGACTTGGAAGACTCGTTTAACGAGATTCCAACGTCACTCGTCCAAGTTGCAGGATGTTGCTGACGTTCGCGTCCGGGATGTCCATCCTGAACGAGAAAAGAAGGCACCTTTTAACCGTCCAGGGGAAAACACAGGAAGGAAGGTGAGGAGGGAGGGAGCTACGAAGAAAAGGCGATAACTTTATTCCACGTCGAAGAGAATCAAATTCGGCCGCAACCGTTTTTCTCTAAATCAATCAAATACAAATAAATTTCTTTCGAGTACCGTCGATAGGGAAACGCTCGGCCAGTGTCTCGTCGTCTGGCAACCTCGTTTCTGTACGTAAAATAGTTACACGACCGCCAACGCTGCGACGACGATGACGACGACGACGACGACGTAGACGACGTAGCGCCGTGTGCTTCGTTTAATTGCTTTTGTTTGTAGACTCTCGTGTTCTCGAACAAGTAGTAGTCGAGCAATGGCTTCGACGTTGGTAGCAGCAGTATCGGTAATAGTATCGGAGCGCGGGAGTGACAGTAGTAGTAGCTGCCGTAGCAATCCTCTGTACTCGCAACCGACTTCGAATCTCTACTCTACTCCGCTTCGTTCGACTTTTCCGATACGACGACATCGACGTCGACGGTAACTTGGCGAATGCGAGCACAAGAATACGCATCCTCTCCCGGTAACCTCGTTGTCCTTCGCAAAATACGCGTCTGCTTCTTCTGGAACAATCGTTCCAGTTCAGCCTGCTCGTTTTCTCGTTGTCGTGCTGATTTTTGAACGCGGCGACGACACGCGTTTTCGACTCCGGCTCGAACGTCGCTCGATATTCACGTCGATTGCTTCGATTTCTCCGATAATCTGACAGGCAACGATACGGACGTTGCGTCGATTTTTTTTCTTAATGGAAGATAAATCTAAAAGATTGACAAAGCGTAAAATCGGCGTCGCGCTACTTAGTAACGAAAAGCAAACGATTCAGCATCGTTTCTGCTCGACAACGACGATAGCGGGCGCAATTACGGGCGAGAAAAACGCGAGATTCCAGACAGCCACGTACGCCAATGAACGGACCAAGTTAATCCTTGAAATTGCGAATTTTCATCGTGTCATGGAACGTAATTTTTTTTTGTCGCAAGTGGACGTGGCGAACGATCGATCGTGCGAGTTATTTTTCTTTTTTTTTCGTTCTTTTATCTCTCCTTCTCACCTCTACTTTTAACGAGTAAAGGTTTCTCTTTACGGAGAAGCGTCTTTAAAGAGGTATCGACCAAAAAAACACGCGCAGACGAGAAGACAATTAAATGTTATTCATGCGCTTGACGAGAAACGATATTACCACGTGGCTATTCAAAAGGAAAACCAATTGACGAAGGTGAATCGCGATCCAAGCGTTGAACGTTGATATTTATTTCGTTTTTTCGCAGTCGTTGAATTATTTACGCGAATACGTTCGGTCACGACGATCGTTAGCGTTATCGCTGTCGTTAAGATCGTTGCTTCAATTTTTCTATATCGATCCAAAAGGTACGTGCAATGTAACCAACGATAACACCCTCTCTCTTTCGATCTCTCTGTCTCTGCAAGAAACGTCCTTGATATACACGCGGGATTTAAGGCGCGACTCGATGGAATATCTCGAAGCGTCTTCCAACGGGAAGGAACGTCGCTAGACGAAAAAAAAAAGAGCGCCGGCGATCGACGAGCGAACGTTATTTCGTATCTCGTTCAACGAATTCCTTGCGTTTTATCTGCCGAATTAATTTCGCTCGGCGCTTGGAAGCTCCGACGCATTCGATTGAAATTTTTCTCCCGGCTCCTTCGACGCCTCGTTCGTCCGGCTCATCGCTATTCCCGCCTTTATCAGGATTCATTACCATTTTAACTATTTCACTGTCTCTGCGAGTTCGCGGAACAATGGGCGCATCGTTATCCGCGTTCGATCACTTTGTAGTAACTGCTTCCTCGTGGAGAAGTTTCGCCTGTTCGCGCGCTCGCTCGCGTTAGCACGGTTAACTTCATAATTTTCTTTTCGCGAGATCGCGAAAATTTCGCCCCGGGAGGACGGGAAGTGGCACGATCTCCGAGTCGGCAGGGAGGTAAGCTATCCCTCGTAAAAGGCGTCGCTCCGAGCGCCGCGTTCCACCGGAAAATAAATGAACATTCTCCGGAGAACGATTCCTCCTCCTCGTCGTCTCTCTGTACTACGCCTCGTAAACGAGGCACGTGACATCGATCGACGAACCCTTCAATTTACCGACCTACGATATTTTCGCGAGAAAAGATTTCCCTCGGTGATTTTCAACGATTAATAATCGAGAACGTCTCCACCTCGACGGCTCCTTCGCCGATTCACTTGCTTCCTTTCAAAGCCATTTTGGGAACATCGTCTTCTTCCGATCATTAAATATCGTGCCTCGTACAATTAGACGTCATCGTCATCGTCGTCGTTTTAAAACTCGATTCTACGAGTTTCCTTGTTTCGTCGACGAGACCATTCGCGCCTCTTACCTGCCAGGACTTCCTTTGTACGCGCTTACGTAGGTATATACGCGTGCATAATACGCGTACACGAAAGCTGAGAAAGTTTTAGCCCACGAGGGTTCGTCTTCTAACGTCGTTGATCCTACGATTATAATATGAACCCATGGAACGATAGATAACGACACGAAATTATAACGAAATTCCGTAACGAGCATAGTTTAACAACGACTTTGATATTGGATAACTAAATAATAACGAAGCTAGGAAATTGATAACGGCGATTAAAATCGATCTTTGTACGGAGGAGACGAAGAAGAAGGGGATTAAAAGCTTCGATTTAGCGCGAGTACCGAATTCGAATCGTCGTGAAATTTATTCGATCGAAGAAATAAATCGACCAACAGGCGATCCAATGGCGTTCCAGATGTCGTGATAGATCTATCCGAGTCCGTTTAAAGTAAAGAATACTTTAACGTAATCAACGTATCGCTTGTCACTGCATCGAAACGTTTAAAAAACAAATGGACGACGAGTTTCCAATCTATCGTAGCGCAAAGTGTCGTCGTTTAACTGCCAAGAGACATTCCGAAGTTGTCATTGATCTATTTCGAGAAAATTTATATACGGTGTAGTTCTTGTACAAATGTGGAACAATCATCTTTTTTAAATCCGTTTATGCCTAAGGAGTGTAAACAGAGAAATCTCAGGGATTAAACATAGAAGATTTGTGTAAATTGATGAAATCATGTTAATTTTTTTGCTTAAAAGATGATTAATTTTTTAAAATATTCGCTTGTGAAAACTATTTATTTTCGCGCAAAATACGGATAAAATAAACGTCTACATGACAAGAGAAGCCACAGTTATAATAAAATTGTAATAGTTTATCAAAAAATCGTCAAACACGTAAGAAAATAAATAAGAAATCGAAGTGTGCTTGTAATTGTTTGCTCGATAGATCCGAATGCATTGACAAATAAACGACGAAGATCGATCGCGATTACGATAAAACTAGATTATAATTATTCGCAAAGTCTTTCTCCGCTTATCTCATATCTGCACTTATCTTACGTATCTTAATCATCGAGCTCGCAATAAATTGATGTTCTAATAAAAGCGAAGGATAAAACGATCAAGTCAGTCGATCGAAGGGAAAAAAGAATGGCCAGAAAAATGCTCGTTATTTCGACGAAGTATGGAATATCGGAGCAAGGATCTCGTTGGTTGCTTCACCTCGTGGTCGTCGCTTCCAAGGAGTTTTCTCGGTCGCGCAACATCGCTGCGTCTTTACGAGGTGAGAAGGTATAAGCGACGAAACTGGGTTTCCCCGTTTTCTCCAAGAATGACCGCCACAATTTCTCGAGTTTTAGATGCGCATTCGTTCCTGGATAGATATATATCGAATCCTTCCATAGATGGATCGACGTTTTCGAAACGATTCACGAACGATTTCTTCCGTTTGAGAAACGATGGTGATGGTGGTGGTGGTGGTGGTTGTGGTGGTGGCGGCGACGATAGTAGAGTCACATGCGTGGATCATACAATTTTATGAAGGGATATAAAGATTCTCGAAATCGCCGGGAACATAAACTAGTTTCATCGTCGATAAGAGAAATATAGTGAAATTGAAAGGCGATGGCTTCCTTTTCGGTATGAAATATTTATCGTGCGTAACGACGTGGATTATAAGGAGTGATCGAAAGTTCCATCGAAATTAGTACGAATCGTAACATCGACGGCATCGAAGTCGTCTTCGTCAAAGACGCGTTTTTGCTTGGAACTTCACGGTAGTTACGTCAGCGTTTGCCAGTGACGTCTCGCGTGTAATCTCTCGGTTTTACGTTGTTTTTCTCGTGTCGAGAGCTTGTATACGAAGTTACTCGAGCATTCGTAGCGTTGCGCGAGGTTTCAGAGTGCACGATGAAAGGAATTCGTTCTTCTTCTCGCAAAGAAGAAAGAAAGCGCTTTCCACGTCTACCGTAGTTTTCTTGAATTTAATATGTAAATATAATTTCAAAGCGACGTCAAATATTGTCGTGCGAATTAAACCTCTCACGGAGATACCTTACCTTTGCAAATAAAAAAAGGAAGAAGAAATTGCTTGAACGTTTACTCTCGCGTCATTGAAATTACACGACTTCATCGAGTCAGTATCACTTCCAACAAAAAATGCTAATCTCTATCTTCTTCGAGAATTACAACAAACGACCTTGCGTGTATAGCACGATTCACGCGTTTGCAAGGTACGATACGATACAAAAATTACTTTTTCTTTACAACCACCAGATTAAAATCGTAAATAAATCTTGCCGAAACCTCCGAGTCGCGATCAGCGCGGATAGACCGGAAAGAAGTAGTACGAGACGTCGATGGGTCATCCGTAAAACGATCCTCGGTTAAAAACTTGGGATTGCTATTTTCGCGGCGATTACAACAACGCTAGGTGGGAAACTCGGAAGGAAGGAGAAACGCGCGAAAACCACGCGAATACATCGCTGTTACCTATTTCGGATATCCATTAACAACGCGACCACAGCATCCCTTGGTTGAAATCGTGCGCGATATCGTTAATCGTCCTGCCATTTTCGCGACGACGACGACGATTATTATTATTACTGTTTCTCCACGACAATAATCTCCGTAACACCGATGGATGGAAAGGAAGCAAGTAAGTGTCTTCGATATTTGTATTATTCGCCGACGATAAATCTCGGAAGTGAATGCTCCAACGTCGTGAAACTTAAATGCCTCGGTGGTCATTGGACGCGTTTAGCGATTCGTCTTTTACATTGCATCCTCGTCGATGGGAATTTTCGTTCGATCGAAGACGCACCAATTGTTTTGTCTTTAGTTTCTTTTTCGTTAGGTGTTCGTCTATCGAGTTATGAAATCGCTTTGCTGTGTCGTCGTCGTTCGAAACACAGTAGAGTGCAAGAGTGTATAAATTCTTAATGAACGAATAGGTACGCGCGCGATGGTTCGTCGTTGCGATTTATCGCTTACAGCGTGAACCATGCTCGTTATCGTCTTAATGAAAATGCATGGAATATATACTCTCGATAAATGTGTGATTGTTTGAAAATGCATCGACGGGCAAAAGTGAAAGTATCCCGACGTTTTAAAATTACACTTTATTTATACGATGCTACGCGTAAATGCGGAAATCACGAGTACCTCTACTTATGTAATAGAGCGTTCACTTCGTTCGGTTTTAATATATTATATTTAATTAGCTTTTCGTGGTTTTGCCGTTATCGTAATACGAAAGAAGTGTAACTCCAGTCTCTTCCTGTACAAAATTCCGCCACCTTGCTCTCGTATGCGAATAAAGAATTTAAAGAGGTTCAAGATCGTTGTTAAGCGATCACTTCTACGTACGATACAATTTATCACGGCACGAAGAAACGCCGCCTCGAGTAAAGCGCGCTTCAAAGTCTCTTTTTTCACCGTACATCCGGTACCGTAAAAAATCGACGACCTAATAAAGCGCGTAGTTTTTTCTCCTTCCCAAGCTACTTTGTCCTCTCTCGTCGAATGCAAAGATAAGTCGTGTCCCAATCGTAATGGAGGTTCTGTTCGCGAAACGTTTTAGCCAGGTAGCAAAAACGAAAAATCGTGCAATGTATCCTCTTCGGGCAAAAGAGCGACGATAACGAGGCGAGACGCTCAGCCGACTTTTGGCGTCTCGTTTGCCGCGATCGGGAGACAGTACAACAATTTTCTGATCGTTTGGGTAACAAGGACGACAAGAAGCGCGATGCGTTCCTCGTTTTCTCGTCCGACGATGCACAAAAGTCGCCTTTTTTATTTTTATTTTTCATCGAATTCGGTTTCTATCGCTATTCGAACGAATCCATAAAATTCGCCTGGCCAATTACACGATTTCCCGTCATTTTTATCCCACATGTTCCGTCCAAATGACGAGAATCTTCGTTATTTGGCCGCGTAATACGAAACGTTTAAATAACATTGTTCGAATAACGAATTTAATTAACGAATTCGACAGTCATTTCTCCTTTCGTCTTTCGTTACTTATTAAGGATATTCGTAACGTAAGCTTGGATCAGTAGTAGTAAAGGCATACGGTACGCAACGCGTTAAACGCTTTACTCGAGGCTGTATGCGTGACGCGCGATCGAATGGACGTAAAAAGGGCGTGCAACGACATCTTCCTCGACGGCGTGAGCCGCGAGCAGACGCTCGTCGTCCCAGCGTGATTTTTCTACGCGCTCGATATCGAGTGGTTCGACAAGTACGTCGAATTTATACGATTGAATCCGCACAGGCGCGTATCCGTACGGTAATTACGAATTCTCTTTGTTTTCGTTCAACGCAAGTTTAAATTTCAGCGTACAGTGCGCGACGGCAGTCGGTATAAAAGCTTGTTATTTCCATCTCCGTCGATCAATTTCACTGTATAAATTTCCTGTGTTTGACGGCGAAACAAAACCGGAAGCCGAAACATTTGTTCGCATCGGTCGGTTCTATCGATGACAAGTGCGAGGGGTTATTTGCACGATTAAATTGATAGATCGCGATGAAGTAATTACGAAGGTCTTTGTATCGTTCGTTGCGAATTTATACTTCGTCGCTGCGTGTTTACGTACGCAGTATTTAAATACGCGGCTTCAAGCGCCCGAAGAAAATCTTCTCGCCTAGTCGCACTCGTACCGATCAATTTCGTCGTGGCTGAGATCGATTCGTCGCGCACGAGACCGACGAGAAAGCAGGGGGAAAGCGACAACCGCTCGGTGTCGTCTCGACTTCGTCGACGCGTTGCGCCAGCGAATTACGATTTTCACGCTTGCTTTGCGATGGCAAACGCGGCAGAAAATCGCTCGTAGGACGACGTACGACGATGAAAGTCAGCACGCTGGAATTATTTCTAGCCTCGTGCGCGAAGGCAACGCGAGTAGAGTGACGCGCGCTCTTGTCGTTCCTCTCGTTAAAATCGAAACGAAATTTATAAAACGCTCGTAGCGTTGTTCGGTGTACCCATCGACTGTAATTCCATTCGTACACGGGATGCGTGCGCAGCTGCCGTCACGAGAGAAATTTATTTAAACCGAAATGGAAAAACGATGGAAACCGTAGCGATAAATATAATTGCTTTATGCATATCGATGTATAACGGTGGAAATCGGTCGGTCTCGTATATAAATTTTTTTTTTTGTAGGACGTAGGATCGGTCGGTGGCTTCTTTTTCAAAGGAATGATAATTTTGCGCGCTAAGTTTCTCACGAAATACCTCGACCAATCGGCAGATTGTTTCGTCACGTAATGTCATCGCAAACTTCAACATCGTCTCCTTCGATCATTGCATTTCTATGTATGTGTTCGATAAATACGAGAAGAAATGGTCAACGACCATGAAAATTATATTATACGATAAATATTAATTAATCTATCGAAAACGTATTGGTTTCTTTTCGTTAAAAAACGACAGAAGTTTCCGGTAGATTTAATATAAGTCTCGAGCAATGTAAAAGATACTTTATCGCCCAGGACTGATTTCACCTGCCGTAAATCCCGATTAGAAGCAACGTCGGCCACTTTGGCGGCACGAGTGGATACGAGAATACATTTTTCCTCGACTCTGGCGCAGCGAGGGCCACGAATGCACTCGGTTACCCGCTGCCTCCGCGAATTCGATCGTAAAAGGACGTACGACGGTACGAAGGCGACGCCGGCGTCGTACAATCGCGCTCAACGATCTCTTCCTCCTCGTCCCTATCCCGCTTACACTCGCTGCTCGATCCTCTTACCCTGATCGCTTCGACCCCCGCCCCACTGCCTGAAAAATCTCTCGATCTCGCTAGGATATCGTCGTTGCCTTCGTCGTTCTCGTAAAACGCGAATCTTACGATTGCGGTGCGATTTCCAGGCCTTATCTCGATGGAAAAGCCGCGGGTAAGAAAGAGAAAGGTCGGGACGAGAAAGCGTCTACTTCGACCGCGAAGACGACGACCTTTCTTACGTCTTAAAACGTGCCGCGTCTGGGTGCGATTACCTTTTTGAAGCGTGCGTCGAGTCGCCGGTGATGGACGCTGAGTCGCGACGGAAAAACGCAAAAATCGAGAGGAAAAGGGAGGAAAACGTTGGGACCTTCGAGTGGCTCTCTTCGCCGTGCTCCAATCGAGCGCACCTATTCGAAAATGTTCGCAAACGTTGTGGAATATACAGGCGAAGCAAACGAGTGGATAGGTAAGCAGACAGGCAGCCGCCGGCCAGGTAGACAGGTATGTATGTATTCTTCCGTAATGTATGGCGTCCCAATTTCAAAATTAAAGAGGAACGCGATAGACAAGCACGCTTTCATTTTTAATAAGGCATGACCGAAGTTTGCCAAGCCAGTATCCGTCGATGAAGGAGGCGGATGAAATATTTCATGTTCCCCCTGCGATCATTTACTCGACCGAGTGAAAAGTTTCGTACCCTTGCTATCTTTTTATACGAGCGCGCTCTCTCGGCGACGAGAACGACGTCTCGATGGTAGACCGTTAGACGAAAGCGCGGAGGAACAGTTGCTTGCTCACTTTTCAACTATGCCACGTAAGAGACACGTAACTCCATCGAAACGGTTCTAAGCGATCCACGGAGCTTCGGAGAGTCGCGTATTTCCACGAATGTATACTATATATCGTGCTTGGACGAGCGTTGGCCTACTATTCGCGAGCTAAACGTTTTCAGAGGAAAGTGTTAGCTTGTTCGGAAAGTAATTTCGTTTCTTTAACCAGCTAACTGTGGCGATCTCTTTGCAAAGCGAGCATCAGGGTGAGTCACGATAATCAAGCGATGACCGGTATAGCCGTCAAACACAGAGTAAGTGGAACTGTTGAAATACTGGGTCAAGAAGACGACTTTATTTTAGAAAATGAACAATTTTATTAGCAATATTTACACGGTTGCTTAACACGAACATATATTTATACATAATGAATGATAGAAAATCTAACGTACTTTGTTTTTTTTTTGGTTCTGATACATCAAGATGAAAATCGGGATAATCAAAGCACTGCTTACGAGTTAGCTCTCGGGAAGTTATGAATCCAACTGAAATTATTTATAACTTTTATTTGTCTGTTTCATTTCGTCTTGATCTCTAAACATTTTAAATATATTAAAATTTACGAATATAATTTAGTTTTCGGTAAAATTACAATTTAAATATCAAATTGTAACAAAATTCTGCCACATCTTCATGACGGATATAGTCATCGAACACGCTTAACTGGTTAAGTGATGAAACGTTGTTTTTTATGCTTTTTTTTTAATGTTGTTTTCATGAAAAACTATTGGGAAAAAACGAAATTACAATCGTTCACTCGCACTGTTCGCTGAATCGCGAGTAGACATCACGCTTCTACTCGAAAACAGTAGATTTCATCTCGCCTGTGCCATTTTGATAGCGATTGATGGACCTGCACCGCGTGACGCGATTCAAGAACCTCGTCAGACTGTGATCCGGGCGATGTCCTTAACCCCATCGTCGCACGGAAGGAAGGTCTCGAAATGAATTTGGTAAATGCATTTGCCGGTGGTGGAGTGCGCACTCAAAAGCGACGCTCGATCGAATTTTTTCGTTCGAAAACATATGCAAATCGTGGAGAGTGGTTGTACGCGCTAGAAAAAAGGGGAGCGTGAAAAAAGATGTAAAGAGAGAAAAAACGGAAAGGTGGCGAGCGGGTTGAGTGGGGGAGGGTGAGGAAGGAGAACGAACGAACGAACGAACGAACGGGGACAGGAAATGAAGGAAAAAGGTCACGAGGCGAGAACGAGAGAGAGGCAGAGAGAGAGAGAGAGA
>JAITYT010000047.1:1268306-1284270 GCA_025433975.1 Liostenogaster flavolineata
AAGTGCTTTGATCGGTAATTTGCTTTCCTAGTATCGCACTTCGAATCGAGCGACTTTTCGTAAGCTCATTATTGCCTTTTGACGAGCCAGACGAGTCCAGGATTTTTTGTATTAGCAATCTCCCTTTCGAGTCTCATCGTAGTGTTCGGAGATGGCGTACCTCGCGTGATCTTTTGCATTTTAATCATCGAGCGTTTTCATTACGAATAATTTTAACATTAGGTTGATTTTGATATCGACTTCGTCGATCGCAGCGCTTGCATTTCAGTCAAAAAGTAACGTTTCACACACAGAATGCGCATTAATACGTTGGACGACAGAGATATATTTTACGTTTTAAAGAACGTCACAAAAATGATCGTTATTAAAAATTATAGAAACGTTAAGTAACATGAAAAAAAAAGTATGGCATTCAAAGTTTTATTAGATAATGGCAAAGCAAACGGAAGGACTAAGAGGAACGAGATACTCACTCGTGTAATTCTATTGTTTTATAGTTTCATTGATTGCAGAAGGAGAACCTGTTGAAAATGTCTTTTTAACTATTTCGAATTTGTAATTTTATAACTTTGTGAAAATACTGAGATATTGTTTACTTTTATATTAACATCGATAGTAATAACGAGAATAATAACGACGACGTATGGTGTGACTGACCGCAAATACGTAAAATAATACTAACGGATAATTTTATATATTATGTATTTAAAAGTGTTTAATCGCTCGTCGGCAGACTACACGAATGTGACCGAGCGGATATCGAACTCGGCAGAAACTAATTTCGAGGTAGAAGCGATTTCAAGCTCGTAACGATTCTACGTTATCGTTCTTACGTTTTTCTTACATCCAGCGATGAACTTTGACGCATCGCGTGACGTGCAGAAATCAAGCCAAACGAATATTCGCGTACATAGAAATTCGATTGCAATAAGAACATTTTACGTCGTAAAGCAAAGTAACGTTACTCCATTACGACGAAACTTAACTACGATTTCAAATACGGCTAATGGCATAGATTTCCACTACGCGGTAACGTTAATGCAAGATATATCGGAGCATGAGTTACAAGGGTGTGTTATCGAGGAAATAACACGTTGCGAGTGATACTTCGTTGCGAACCGAAACTTCTTCTCTCGACGGACTGTACACCGATGTTATTTAGGGGTACTTATTTCTCCTGCATAAATTCATAATGGGCAACAAAATTGTAAATACCGGCGAAATCGAACACACGTACCACATATAATTACGATCTCGCGATTTAATTAACGCTTTTTATTTTAAAATGGCCATAATTGGCCAGTATAATTGAACTCGAAAGTTTCTCGCGTGCTCTCTAGTTTCGAACTTATCCGCGTATTCAAAGGTCCGCGTACTTCTTATTCGTTCAGCTTATCAAAGGAAGCGATCGATATCGAGAAAGGATAGAGCAGGGCAGAAGTTTCCTTCCAACTTTCGATTGTAGACATTTACGCGTCGCTCACGCATTCGATACGACGAAAATGCGAATTATTTGTTGCTAGAAGCGCAAGCTTAAATAAATAAATAAATCATGCTCGATTAACAGCAGAAAATACTTCTAGCTTGCTCGATAGCGCCATCGTACGCCACTCGATATCGGCACTTCGAGCGGCAATTAACTGAATTCAACTCGCTAAAATAAGTAAAAAAGAATTCAAATGAACAAAGAAGGAGAGAGAGAGAAAAGAAGAATCCATCGATTTAATTTCCTTCTCTGATTTATCCAAAGGCCTTTCGTGGAAAGAAGGAGAAAGACGCGATATCGAAGCTTGGAGCAGCCAAAGGCCAAGAAGTCGTTTCATCATGAAATTCATGGCATTCGTTGCAGCCTTACGTGGGCGAAGCTCGCGTAACGACATTCGGCGCCGCGGGCGATCGAACACAGCGAGGATCGATAAAGGATCCGGGCAGCAACGAGGGATCTTCGACATCACCGTCGAACGAGGAGAAATGACGCGTGCCCGTCGGTACGCGTAACGCGCTTCAAGTTAATCGCCTAACCGGTCGGGCACGGTGGCTTCGATCGATTATACGAGATCATGGGATCGCGAGACGCTCCGTAGTTACTCCACTGTTCGAGGTGATCGCGTTAATCCTTCGATCGTTGTTGCCGCCTCTAGGCGATCGAAAAATTCGCTTACGGTAGGCTGCTGGCATCCAATCGAATTCCTTGATCCAGCGTCAATGGCGCCTCGTCGTTCGACAATAGACGTGGCTGCTCGGCCGAGTTTAGGGACCGTTATCGGCGACGATGCCTCGGCAACGAGTCGGTAAACTGCTTAGCCTCGTGATTCGCAACGTCATGCACGGTTAACCCCTTGCACTACTTTCACGAGTCTGACTCGTTGTTAAATTCCATGCCAAACACGAATATCACGAATCTGACTCGTGGTCTTAATCTCGGGCCAAGTGTGATTATCTCGAACGGGATTCTTTGTTTATATTTTCTTTTTCATTTTTAGATCTGGTGATAATGACATTGATTTCATTTAAAATATTACTACCGTGCATTTGCTTTCACTTATATTTGCTCCACTATTAATTAATCATATTACTATTACTTAGACAATATTTGTTTCGATCATATATAATAATTAAAGTACTTTTTAAAAGTTTTTGATCCAAATTCGTATAAATTTTCAAAGAGCTCCATCGCGTGAAGTAAATACGAACGGGACTATGTAACCCAGTAGTAAGACGTCGTGTTTCAAATAACGCCACTTGAGCTCCTCCGCAACCATTCCGGCGGACAAGTTTGGCACGGCTTTTTCAGAGTTTCGGCGTAGTGCAAGGGGTTAAACGTCTATGCTCTGTCGCGCACGAGTCCGAGCCTCCGAAGGACAGAGGCCGTACCGACTTTCCCAGCACGGAAGGGAGATTAATTTTGAATTGTACTTTCTAATCACTCCAGAAGCGTCCATGAACTCGTTGGACAAGATGCTCTGGTCTGTCGAGCTCGAGTTTCGCTTGATATTCGATGGCATTAGAATATTACAGCATTTTTTATCGGAACTAACTTAAAACCGTTCTCACGCCGGACGATAAATATTCATGAAGCGAACTGAGTGCTGTTATCGATGAAAGGCGACGACCTGTAAATTCTTCGTGTTTATAGCCAAGTTTTCGGAAATCGGAGTCTCGTACCGAAGTAACCTCTCAGAACTTACAGGACGTAATTACAGGAAATAATTATTACTTCGTAACAAATAGGCCAAATAAAATGAATTAAACGCCATTTTGTAGAGAAAACCTGTATATATGAGAGAGAAATATAATAATTTAACAATTGAAATACACAATGTAAAGAAAAAAGAAAATTTTTGCCCGCTCATATGAATTAGTGGTATATGTTTTCGAAGTGTTGTCCATTGGAATTAACACGGAACTACAATCGTTTGCAAAAAACTTTGAAATACATTATCTAACATGGATGTAGGCATGCTGCGACTGTATTTTTCAAGATCTGCGATGTTTTGAGGTTGTACGGCGTAACTTTCAACGCATTCCCATTGGTCACCCTGTAAATCAATTCCCCTTCCCACCTAAGACAAGTGAGTTACTCCTCACTGCTACGATTTAGCACGATCGATTGGAACTAATTGGACGAGACATCCGAAGGAAAGGGATCCTTGCAAAGAACCGTACAAACCGACGTCGCGTCTTTAATCCCCCTATTTCGATCGGTGCCTTTTACGTTCACGAAGATCGTATTCACAGGTCGTGGCGCGGATGCCAGTGCTTTAAACGAAAGTTTCAATCTCTTGGAGTAGAGCAGCACGCGACGGCCGATAGGAAAACGTCGAACGAGCGAACGACGCTCCATCGCGTCTTCGTTCCTTTCGGTCTGCGGCGCGTAAAGGAGGTAAACTAACGTTTACCGCACAGATGTCCGTTTGAACGTTTCTGGGGCATTATCTTGGAGCTTATAATGCCTTATAAAAAAAAAAATCCCCGAGCGGAGTGTCGAGGCGCGTGGAGCGACCCGAGAAGTCCACGACGCGAAGGAAAATCGATTTCCTCTAGGTGAAGGCTGCGAGCGAAGTTATCGAGGTCGCCCTCCTTTTTTCTCGCTCCCTCTCGACCTTTCCATCTTCACGAGAGAAACTACGACCTATCGGTCGAGACGTCGTTTCCTTATAGACTGACAAAAACGACAGGATGTTTTATCGGCTGTGTTGTTGTAGATTTCGCTCGCGAGATCGACTGCCCTCTTCGTACGATCCGCCGATGAACGTGGATCAAGAAAAGGGAGAAAGAGAACTCAGGACGATAAAGGAGAGTATATAAGACGTTAGCAAGGCATATCTACCAGCCGGACTTGGCACCGAGCTTTATCGGCACCGATGTTCAATTAACGTCTTCTTTGCGCCACTTCCGAGCGAATCGAATTTGCGGTTTGGTCCATTTCTTACGGAGATAGCGTCGCGGCTCAAGAAAATGCAACGCAGCGAAATCGCAGCCTCCGTTTTTAACGGAGAATTGGTCGACGAGACGAAATCGAAGGACGACGTCGAGCTAAAAGACTACACGGACGATATTGTTCGACGAATGTAAATAAAATCGAGTTTAACGATCACTACGCTAACTAACGCTAAACGTATCAAGCAGGGTCAAATGATCGCTCCAAAATTTAGTTTAATTCTATATATTGCTTATAAAAATAAAAATACAGGTTCGATTATTTTATTGGTATATGTCGTACTTATTTCCTAATTAAAAATTAATGAATTAAGAATTTTTTTCTAAAAATCAACGTCTGTTTCGTAATTATTTGTTCCCGGTTTTTCTTTATTATCGTCGTTGCCTGCGAGTAAAGCCGACGAGTAGCGTTGACTCGTCTTTCTCGCTTGAACGGAAGCCCAGGAGCGATACGAGCCAAACGAATCGTCTACGCGTCTTATCCGTATTCGCGAATGCCACCGACGAACGAGCAAAGCACGGAGATAACCACTGACGTGACACGCGCGGAATGAAACAATCAAGGAAAGCAATTAATTCCGGTGGCGCTCGAGCGCCGTCTCTCACTTTTTGGCTCCGTCGAATCCGTCGCGTCTCTTTTCCTGCGGATCGAGCGCCACGGAAACGACCAAGAGAGGCGCGGTCGATCTTTCTCCCGGATGGATTTCGGCGAAATCGGAAAAAAGGAAGAAGAGACGCGGATACGCGTCCGATAGAGACTCGACGGAGGCAAGAGCTTATCTCGTTAAAGCAAACGCAGTTTGTAGAACGTCGGTAAGACGAGTTTTCGCGTCATAGATTCCATTATACTTCTTCTTCCTTCCATCGGCGCGTACGATGGCGAGACGCGCATTAGCGCGCATTATCTTTCCTCGTTTCGTCGTTGCGAAGTTGCGCCGCTCGTTATTTTCGCGCGGAAATTTCTTTCTCCCGGTTTCTCTAGCGTTCTCGGCTCATCCCCGTTGATATTCTTAACGTCACGAGGAGGGACAATGCGACGCAACGCGACGCGTTCGTCTCTTTGGGCCGTGGCTCGTGCTTCTTTCTCGCATGCGCGATTCGCGCGTTAACCGACACAATGCGCTTATTAAGGAAACGTTCTATGTCGTTTGTTCGTTGCTTTAATTAAACGAACGCGCAGCCGGAGAAAAACTGACTGCTCGCAATTTCGCTTGCGCTCCTTGCGTTTGATCATTTTATCGAGGACGACGAGTGTATTCGTTAATACTGTTTGTTTCCTCGATTTAGGAGTTTCTTTAACACTTTCACTGCCAAAATATTGAAAAATGCCCTACATTTTTCTTTAGGTGTACTATATACATTTTACGCTTACAAAAACGACGCTTGCCGAAACTATGTTGTTGTTGACCATTGTCATGGTATCGACTATGACACTCTATGGTTACGAAGTAAAGTGTACTGCTAATATAATAATAATAAAGTGTACGGATGACTATTGTCGTTTCTAGTACACGATGTACTAGCCGTAAGCATTTGCATTGTTTAATTGATTTGTAGCAGCTTGGTAAGAGTAGCCGAATATAACAACCGAGAGAATTATAAGTAAAAAATCTCGACATAAACAGACGCCGATACGATAGCGGCAACGGCGCGACTCCGCTCTCCGGGGAGCGAGGTTCAGAAAGAAAAACTAAGAAGAAGAAGCGAGGCGACATTCGTAACGCGACTTCCAAGGTGTATACATAACGTTCCGACTCTTTATTCCGTATTCTCTATATTTCTTTCATATCATTATCATTCTTATTATTATTATTACTGTTATTAGTATCGTTATTATATTAATAGTATTATTACTATTGCTATTATTATCGAGGTTCTAATAAATCTTTCGTTATTATTAAATGTGGGCAGTGGTTCACTGTCTCGACTAGAGAGTAAGCGAGACCAGAAAGGACACTGCTTACAGATTTTGCTTGAATTTTTGCGAGGGATTCGATGATTTGGCGCTTCGAATTTCTTCGTGGCGATAGGAAGTCGTCTTTAAAACGTCATGTTCAATCCCTTCGTCTCGAAAAGAAAAAGTCAGCTTTAAAAGAATCGCGACTGACAGTCGGAGTCCCGAAACAAAGAATACCACCGTGTCCATTTCACCCCCTTGGTAAATTGCAAAGCGATGTCCTTTGCTACCGAGAGGTTACATAGGCGGACATGCATTCGCAGACAAGGCAAGTTTGTTTTGACGTTTCCTATCTCTCGTTAAAGTTTGTTCGTCGAGTTTTGATAACAGGTTGCGTGTGCGCAAGATGGAATTAGATACCGGCAGGTTGACAACGATATTAAGCTCGGTTGACAGTTCGTAATCCACGCGCAATACGGCATATTTTATGTAAATGCGCGATTTGCAAACACAATGGCCGGTTAGACGACAACGACGCCGACGACAACAGTAATAATAAGAGCGACATTAACAACGTTACTCACCGACACGACGACGATAAGTATCGATCGTTCTTGCGACTATCCGAGCGACGTTCGCTTCGAAAAGGACGTTCGACGCGTTCCATCGTTACGAAACGTGAAAACGAGGCCACCACGCTTACGTAAAATCGATCAGCAGAGCTTCGATCCTAACGAGATTTCGCTCGATCGAACGTCCGTAATTCGATTATAATAATTTCGCGGTGGAGGTGGAGAGTTTAACGAGTGTAACTAGAAATGAAAGCGCGCAAAGTTACGTGCAGATCGTACGAGATGTTACGCGCTTCTATGTAAATATAATTTAAATCGAACGTTACATTTTCAGAGGAGGGAAAGAGAGAAGAAATAATCGCGTTGGATAAACGCCACGTAATTCGCTAATTTCTTTATCGCGATTTTACTAAACATATCGCGTTGCGTTGCATCGAATCGATGTTCAAAACCGATACGCGGATGAATATCGGGTCTTGGGTATTTGGTCAGACGGTATTCGCGAAACTTTGGTCGTAGCTCGGGGCTCGTACGAGGCGCCGAACGCTAGGAAATTCTTCCGAGATACGAATTTCTCCACGCGCGTTAATGTCGAGCGCACATGCGTGCACCTAGCGAACGATCGAATCGCCAGAGATTTACATTAAATCGTGCGCAACGCCGGTGAACCGGTAAAAGGAGTTCGAAATACCGTTGTGACTGGCAACGTGCCACGCATACGAGTGCACGTAAGCGGAGAAACACGCGATTAGACTGACGTTTCTCGCTCGAAGCTACGAATCGCGACGTCGTGCGATTCGATGAACTGGTTGTATCGACGCTCGATCGTTCTCTTCGCTCTCGACCCGTAAAAATGCCTCGAAGACAGAGAGAAAGACACCGAATTTACTTCGAAAAATTCGAATGAAAATGTCCTGATCGTTCTGAAAATAAAGCGGGTATAATAACGTTTTTCTTCGGTCTTCTCTCTATTTTCAGTACATTAAACGAATCGGCTCTCGAAAATCCTCGACGAACGTTTCCGTGAACAGAGAAGCATGGAGAAACGAACGAGGAAGAATCCTTTCGTACAAATCATCGTTGTAGTCGGTAGCGATTTTACAGCACGTAAGCAAAAAAAAAACACTCACGATTAAACGAGCGATTTTCACCCGAGCGTAAAAATAGTTGATAATTTTAATCGACTCTCGAAGAACCTTGACGATAACGAATAATTCGTTTATAGACATTAAAAAAAACCTGGCGTTCGTCCCGAACGTATGGCGAATGTCCATGCAACGACACGAGCTTGCGGCACGTTATCGCGCATTTTTTCAACGAGCCGTCAAACGACGGCGCGACTCGCGTCGCTATAAAATATGCAATTATCATCAAATCCGACGAATATCGCGGCTAAATATCTCACTGAATAATTTATTATCGATCGTCCGACGGTCGGACGACGACACGACGTCGTTTAAAATGCACGCGTCGAAATGTCAACGACGAAACGACGCTGCGCTCATACGTGTGCGACGGATGGTAATCGACGCGATACTTCGTCCACGAGCCCGCTCGCCCTTCTCAAATTTTACGCGAGGGACGTGACTTTTTTCGTAACTTTTAACACGCGTCCTAGGAACTGTCGAACATCGCGATCTGCCATGCGAATTTAACCAACGAGTGACTCCGCAGCCGGTGCGTTTGCATCTGCTTCGGCGAGATTGAACGGAAGGATTTTCGCGTATAATCACCGTCTTCGATCGACTTACAAAAAGAAAAAAAAATAATAGAGAATGGATACCTTCCAGCGGGGACAGTATCGTTCTTCATCTCGCGAGAGAAGACGAAGAAGGAATCGAATAACGAGTCGACGAGGAACAAATTCGAAACCACCCAGGAGTGCGTTCTCTCCTCGATCTCGGCACGTCTCGTCGCTCGTTCGGCCTTTCTTCTCGACTCTGAACGAATGCCATCGTTTTGTCAGCTAGAAACAGACGGAATCCTTCTTTCGTGCCTTCCTTTTTCGGTGCTCCACTGTATAAATTATATCGGACTCTCGTCGAGGTCTAAGACCGAGTGGACTGTGGAAGAGGGATCTTTGTAACGTCAATTAAGAATATCCATTAACCTGATTAAGTTCGCGCGGCACGACGACGTAGCCGCTCAAAGCGAATGCGAGGAAAGGGGCTGAAAAAATGTATTACGAGAAGAAGAGGAAGAAAGGGATTAAGAAGAGCAAGAGCAAGAGAAAGGAGGAAGAAGTAGCATGGGTCCAGGAATCCGAGAGTGTAAACGCGTGAATGGAAGAAAATGGCACGAAGCGCGACGAGAAGGACGGAAGGAAGGAAGGAAGGAAGGAAGGACGGATGGAAGAGAGGGAGACAAGCGAAAGAGCCTGGAGTCACCTTTGAGAAGACGAGAGCCAGAAAGAGACAGAGATAGAGAGAAGGGACTGCTGAAAGGAGGATCCGACGAGGAGGGTCGTCGTGACGCGTCTGGCGGAAGATACTCCAGAAAACTTTCGACAAAAGGAAAGTACGAGCCGGTAGTGAGCGCGCCAGTGCCGCTGCCTTATGGGAAATTACACGATGAGCTCTCTGGATTACAGTAACGCGCGACGTCTACCTCTCTGTCTCCCTCTATTCTACACTTACTCCTTTATCTTTTTCTTCCTTGAGTTTTCTCCTTTTTTTCTCTTCTTTTCTTCTCTTCCTCCTCCACCTGCCAGGCACCCTCCATCTTTTCTCGTTCGTTCGTCTATTTTTATGCAGCCGGTCCGTCGCTAATATTTCATTAATTTTTCTCCAGATCCCCGTAATTCGTCCAACATAAACGTCACGAACGTAATAAATTCCATCTACATTTCTCTTCCTCTCCTTCCTCCTCCTCGTCGTCCTTTCTTCTTTTCTAGATGCTCGGGAAGGATACTTTTCCCTGATTCGTTCTCCTGCGTCGGCGATCCTTTATCGCGAGGCTCGGACGCCTTTGGGATTGACGCGTATCGCACGCGAGCTCTCGACACGAGGGACGTTCAAAACGACGATAAATTTCGGCGATCGCCACTCTTTTCTCTTTGGCGGCCGTCTAGAAGACCGTTGCTCGGGACCGCTTCACGGCGGGCTCTTCGAGCGTCTTTGGAATTTTTTTCGACGCGAGCCACGCTTCAGATCGCGATCGTACGCCAAGACGTACGCGAATTCGTCCACTCGAAGGGAATTCGCTTCAACGGACTCCTCGAGACTCGAAGGAGTCACCGCGAGAAAAGCTGCCAGGCTCGAAACCTCGTAAGTTTAAAGGCGCACTCGAAGCGAGACTCCAAGAGAAAGTCGTGTCAAAGTCGACTACAATAGCGATAGTATAATTAGTACTTAGACAGAGGTATCGTACGACACGAAGAACGAGACGTCGGAAATTTAAACGTAATTAACGAACTCGCGTGTAAGTCCGTAATTAACGCGAATCTATACGCAATGTACGCAATCGTATAAGAGAACGAAAAGAAATAGACTTTCAATCGTTGATAATTTTGTGGATGGAGGATGGAAAGGATGAAATCCTGGGTGCATATCGTTGCGTCACGAAGACTCCATTTTCTTTTCGTCTGAAATCGAACTCGAACTCGAAGAAACGTTAGCACGATCGTTAAAAATCAAAAGAGAAGGAAAAGAGAAAAATGCTTTTTTCCTTTCACGATCGTCTTTGTTTGCCAATCGGAACGACGTCTCTAGATTCACCGTTGTAACGCGCGTTAGCTCTCGTGGCGATATTTTCTTCCGAAAAATGGATCGCTTCTAGTCTCTGTGTCGCACGTACATCCTTATGAAACGAATCACCTCTTTTTCCTGCAATAAACGCACGGCTCTCGACGTGCTCTTCTTTACGCACCGTACATATCGTACATATAAACTAGTACGCACGTCTATCCATTTATCTATCACGAACAACTACGACGAGTACTTTCATTCGACTAAATCATCGACGACGAGTAGTAAATCTACCGGGGAAAGGAACTCATCGAGGTAGAACTAAAAGCGCACTTGACGTGCTTCCCTTTACCCGTGGTACATCCGTTCGTATGTAAATAGTGTCATATCGTACGTACAAATAGGTACGTACGTTCAACCATTTATTTATCACGGACAACCACGACGGACAATTAAATCGCGTGAAGAAACTCATCGAGGTAGAATTAAAAACGTAGGACGCAAACACGAATGAAAAGTACGACGAGGAATCGCCGTCGCGATCGTCGTCAAACGGAATCGAAATCGGCTGATTCTGTACCTCGTTTCGATGAAAAAATAAAAGTGCGTCTCGAAAATGTTATCGATTATTTGCTAAGAAACTAGATAAATATATTTTTCACGAATTTCCCTCGATTATACGCATCCGATAATTCTTACAAAAAGAATCTCAACGCGCTAGAAGCAACGGAGACGCATGCCGCTCTTAAGATTGATAAAATGCGAGAGTAACTTACCGTCGAATACGTAAACTCTGGTAATCTCGGGAATACTTCAAGTCCCGGAGTACCGAAAAGAATTTATAACGAATAGAGAAGAGGAGATGACGGTGGTCTTGAGGAGCGATACCTTTTTTGGAGACGGTTCAGTGAGAAAATCAGCGAGCTGGAGAGTCTAAGAGAATGGAAAGGTCGTCAGGATGTCGACTAGCCGAGTATATCGAGTTTAAAATAGCATTAACCCACCGTAACTCGATTTTTCTGCGTTTCCGAAGAAATACTCTCGACAGAGCGATGTAAAAACTTCCGATCGCCTTCTTTGTGAATCTTGATTGCGACCAAAGTTAAATTTCAACGAAATTTCGTGACAAGCGAACGAAATTAACCTTAACGAAACGAATAACTCCATCTATCATTCGTATTTCCGTCTTACATAACGATAGAAAAAATTAATTAACACTTATCGATTTTCGTGATTCGTACGTGCGTCTACATTTTTATTTTCTATCGTCATATTTAACGCGACACAGCCTTCTTATTTTCGTCTTATCTCGATTATGTTTTGCCTTTCGTGAAAACTACGTTAATTTAAAGTTAAATCACACGTACGGATTTATAACGGCCGTCTCATCGAGGCAACAATCGTGCAAGATCGTTGATCCGTGCGAAAGCAGCGTACACCATACATCGAGCGCGGAATCGCGCAGGGAAATGCCACAAAAAGGCAGTGGACGGCGATCCTTCAATCTAAATCCCAGCCTTAAGTTCTAATACCGACGTAAGCTGCGATCCGGTGCTTAGAAATCTCGAGCTTAGAATCCTATACAATTGCGTTACAATGCCGTATATCAAACGGCTTTCTCTTGTCACGAAGCGACGCAGATACGATTACGAACCTTTCCCTCCCCAGCTACGGAAGATGCTTCTGCGTTTCAGGAAGAAACAAAATTAAAGGAAGAGGGAGATTCGCTTCCAAAGAGGAAGAATCTTCAATTTTCTCGCCCCTCGAGAGATTAATCGTTCCTTTTGTTCATCATCGATTAGTCTCGTCCCAAAAATATTCATGAAATTAAAGCGTAAGCCTCTAACTCGAATCGCAAGAGTTCATTAAAAATCGATGCTGTAATCAAGCAAGGAAAAATATTTGAAAAGTCAGAATTCCAACATCTTTTCCTATTGAAATCTCGTCCACGCGTGCACTGACGAGAAAAGGCGCACGGAGTAAGAAAAAATAGACGTGCTTTTTGCCGAAAAATACACCGCGATTAATTCGCGAGTTCTTTACCTCGATTCTCAAGTTCGTCTATCCTCGAGTGTTCTCCGCGGGTAATGCCGAATCTTACGCGAGGAAGATGATCTTGTTTCGACGAAGAAAATAGCTTTATCCAGGAAATCGCGTTACGCTACTTCCTTTTACGCAAGCCAAAATAGAAATCATGGGCACGTATAGTAGTTCGCCTAAATTTTTCGTAGCTCGAAAATACGTTTTTCTCCCCGTTTTAAAACACACCGAAATTCGCGTAATTAAACGTTCTCATCGTCGACGAAACGACAAAAATCTAAGGTGCGCAATTACCGTGACTTTCCTCAAAAACAGATGAATCTCGAAATTGCGAGACTTAGGACGAAACAAGTCAGTTTTAAAGCGACGATTATATTCGTTCTACCGTGCGATTAATCTTGCTTGAGATTAATTTCCTCGTGGATTTCAATTGCTTTTCCTTGATATTTCCATGAGACACGTATCGAATTAGAAAGGAAGTTTCTGCAAAATCGTGGATAGCTTTACCGCGATGGAATTACGGTTTGAAACGAAGAGTTTCGGATGTCGATTCCTTCGGTCGCGGGATTAGTTCCGTCGATGTACGTTACGTAGGTTAGAGTGTCTCGTAAAAACGTACAAACGTCGCGTTGTAAAATATAAATTAAAAGCATCACGTCGCATCGACGTTTCCAGACGATAAAATCAGCGAAACAACGTCTCCAGGTTAATACGCGTGACGTTTTAACCCTTTTAGTGCCAGACGACGATATATCGTCATTTGGAGAAGTTTCGAGAAACGCGAAGGACGACATATCTCGTTCGAGATGCGACTGCGTCGAATGCCTAAATGCAGCAAAGATGCAGCTTTCGTTTAAATCGCTGCAACTACGTATGTTGTCGATGACGATAAATAATTTTTGTTATTTTGAGGTAGAGACATTAACCGTGAAAACTCGGTTACCAGAGGCCATTTTTTGTTCATATAAGTGCTTTTCAATAACAAAAATAAAACGAAACGAGATGAGTTTTCACAGGAGTTTTTATAATTGATTTTCTGTCAAAATGACAACAATAACAATTCATCGAACTACGACGCTCTTCTTTTTTTTTATTTTGGTACACCAAGGTGTCTTACAGCGACCCTAAGCAGTGTCAGTTCGTAACCGATCTTCGACGCGCGAACATCGGTGAAATTATATTCGTAATTTCGACGCGTGTTTTGTGTAGTGTCGTGTCGCGTCGCGTCGTGCAGTGCAATAAAGTAAAGTGCAGTGAATCGATGTGTAAGTGGACACGAGCGAAGTGCAATTCTGAAGAGATGGAATTTGGAGGCACTGGAACACCAGAAACCTGCCGATCGGTCGTCGTCTCTCTTATCTCTTCGATACATCGGGTAAGTGTATACGAACTATATATAATTACATTTAACTATATATAAACTGTAAAATAATTTTGTGCGATGTATTTTAAAACAAAGCATGGTGTATTTATTGCATCGTTAATTTGGGTTCCTCGACTATAGCATTCCTTTAACTAGATTGTCTTTCACAGGTCACTTCCTCGAATATAACAAAATATAGGGAAGAAATTATTCATTTATCGATTATAACTTTCTTTTAATCGTTTAAATAATAAATGTATCTGTTACCGAACGAGAGTCTTCGTTGAAATAAGTAACTTTTGTTAAAAATCGAGTTCTTTGTCCGTTACAGTTTGCGAATAATCTTACGACATCGAAAAGTACGTCAATCTGACTGTGTTCGTATAAACAATGCAGAATTTTTCTTTTCGAGAAATTTAGAAATTGTTTGATTCTTCGTTGTCGACGTTACGTGAGATGATAAATATAAACAAGAAATTATTAATTTTTTGTTTACAACTTTCTTTAATTGTTTAGATAACAACTGAATCATTTACAAAACAATAGTCTGCGTATAAAAGAGCCAAATCACAACAGCCTCTACGTGTTTTGTTTTGATGCTGTAAATATTCACTTTTCAATTAACGAAACTGATCTCTACGTTTTACTTCCGATGAAATACATTACTCACGAGTTTCTAACAACAATCGATAAGTTTCAATTGCTCTTTTATATGCAACTATGTTTATATTGCCTTTTCAATGCGTCTAAGCAGTCTATGCGCCCCGTATCTCTCGAATAGGCATTAGTTTTGCGTTTGGTACTAAAAGGGTTAAAACGAGTCGTTTAATCGTACATAACAGGTCTCGTGAGAAGACGAGTCGCGGTGTTTCGATGGTTTTTACCACTGGTGTCACGTGTTAAAAAGATATAAAACGGTCTCGAGATAAAGCAAGAAAAAAAGCTCCTTGCACAGACACACATACCGCGTAAAATTATTACGAGCGAATCTTTTGGTAATTATTCAACGCGTACGATTCTGACCGAAGGAGAGCGTAAAAAGAAGAAAAAAAAGAAGGAGGGAAAAAAGGAGAGAGAGATTTTTATCCGGCAAGGAGCAAGTTTTATCCGGAGGCATGTACCGCGCGTGAATCCAAAAGGACTCGCGTTAGCTGGATTAAGGTCAGGACTCCTTACAAAGTATCCCGTCTATCCCATCAATGTCCGACTTTACGCGCGTATAAAAGCTGACGACACGGCGAAGGGAGACAAGACGATTCCATGGAAGGAGAACCTGGTGGCACCAAAAGACGCAAGACGACTATCGACGACGACGAAAGGACGCCATTGCAGCTACGGTCGTTTCATTCCGGACTCTACGCTCACGACGCACGACCTTCCCCACCTTCTTACTCTCTTCTTTTCGTGCCAGCTTTCCTCCCTTCCTTTCTTACATTCTTCCTTCTTCTCCTGCGTCGGCGGGCTCGAACCACGCTCCATCCAATTACCATTCGACAGATAATACGATATCTCGTGCGATAAAAGCGTAACCGTACGAACGCCGCTCGTGATTCTTCGGCTTTGGTGACGGAATACGATAACGAAAGGACGATTCAACGATTCGAAGAAGGGTTAGAGATATCGAAGGAGAAAGAAGTCCTCGTTATTTTGTCGTATTCGACGTTAGGTACGAGCGTCGTCTTGCCACTCTATTAACACTGTGCCGTCCGGCGACACCACAGTGGCGTCGTGCGTATTGTACAGTCCAGTGGCCACCGACAGCACTTTAGTATCGTTTGCATTCTGATGGCGATCTGTGGTGTTCTGTTGGTGTTCTATTTAACACTTTAAAGATTAAAAAAAGTTGTTTAAAACGTACGCCTTACATTTTTCAATACTACAAAGCCATATTTAGTAGTAAATTTAATTTTTAAGGAATTATTTTAACACACACATGGTCGAACGTTTACTGTACCAGACGAGTTGC
>JAITYT010000047.1:1290755-1306651 GCA_025433975.1 Liostenogaster flavolineata
ATCGAATATTTTCGTTATTCAAAGAATCATAAGGTAGTCTTTCGGGTACGACGAAAAATGTCGTCATACCCGGTTAAGAGGTTAAGCGCCACGTCTGACGATCGAGACGCGACAGGACGAATATAAACCGAGACCATTCCTCCTGCCTCGAGCGACTTACCGTGTGGATGCGACTCCATTCGAGTTGCTCTTACGTTCGAAATTAAATATCTCGCCTTGGACGTCTTTGGACGCGCGACTATCCCTTGCTTTGAGAACAGTCCAGTGGAATTTTTAATGATTTCCGAATTCGCGTAGATTCGGACGAGAGTTCGAGTATTTATCGTGCACTTAGACGTAGACATCACGGCAAAATTGATGCATACGGATGCAAATAGAGAGGGAGTCGCGTCCAAATACGGTATCCGCATACGCGTAACTAGATAAATATTTTTCGTCGGTCTGCATCGTTTCCGTTCCGCCACCCGTCATCCGTCTTCTCGTGTCTCCTCCTCGTCTCGTTTTCGTCCCCTTTCATCCGTTTTCGAATTTCTCTCGGTTCGTGCGGAATGATCGTTCGTTCTTCCTTCTCCCAAACGCGGAAAGGAGTTTCCTTTCTTTCTCTCTTTCCTTCGAAGAAAATTCTCGTTTTTCATCGTCCTCCGTAAATTTAACTTGGATTAATATTTCTTGCCTTCGAGGCTTTCACCCGTCGAGAGACTCTTACGTTCTCCACGCGAGAGACGTCGTGCGCGTACGTGACTTTAACTCGCGCACCTTCAGCCGGGATGCGCCGGAATAGCGGTGATGTTATTGATGGTGGTGGTGCGAAGGCGATGGTGCCGCGCGCGATATACGAAACTCCATCGCCATTACGGAGGGACGGACGAAATTTTATGGTCCGCTTGCATCGCCTTTACGGTGGACGGAAACGAGAAGGAACGCGTTCGAAAGCAATGCTGACTAAAGCCTAGTTGTCACGACGGTACCACCGAACTTCGTCCGTTCCCCGTCTTTACGATTATTTTCTTTCTCCTTTTTTCTTTTCGTCTCTTGCCACTGCAAATTCTTTTTTTTTCCCCCCACCTCTTGCAATCGTAACGCGATCCTCGAGGATGAACTTTACGATCGACGATTGCGATTCGACGCTCGTAGGTACTTCAAGGAGACACGCCAAGGCTTTTGACGTTTACTGCTTTTCATTCACCGTTTCGTCGATGTAACCGTCCACGAGGATCGATTTTACTGTTTTACGTTTCGGTGAATTCGGCTTTACCATACTTCGTCGGTCTGCTTTAACCGCCTTTCGATATCGCCAAAGAGATACACGCTTGTGCGTATGTAACTACGCGCGCTCCGGCACGAGATTAAAATCGACATTTTCTCCTTATCGACTGTAAATCGGTGGCTCGACTCGCTGTAGACCAGTGACCGACGCGATCGACCGCGCTTCTACCGCCTCTTTTGCGAGTCTTCGTCGAATCGTAATAAATCATCCGCTTTAAACTCGCAACAGCGAACCCTTAAGGTTACCCTTCTTGCCTATATATTAATTTCCGTCGTCTATATATTCCATATACGAGTATATATGAGGAAAGTTCGAACGTTTCCTCGCGCCTTACGCTTGCCTACTTCGTCGTAGTTCGCTCGAAAAATGTGTTAGCGCGTTTTACGAGGCGATTACGTCGTTAACTCGCACGCGCCGTCTTCTTAACTCTTTATCCGCCAATGTCCCATTCTTCGGACGCACTTCCAAATTTTAGATTCGAAGTTAGTTAGTATTATAGTGTTTATTGATATATATTATTTGTAATATATCGTTGATGATTGAATGGGATCATTGAGCAGGCGGCAGTCGAATAATAAACGAATGAGTTTATTAGAACAGAAGTAGTAACGACCAATACTAATTTAAATAAATACATTCAACGTCAAACGTCAGTTTTCATCGTCTGTATGATCGTCGTCGGAAGACTGATTTGTTTTTTGTTTCCTGGCCACGCCAGATTAAAAAACAACAAAATACGTACATGCATACATATACATATAAAGAAAGTAGACTTTCTTTAGGTTTAGGTAAGAGAGACAAGGAAGGACACGGTTAAACGGAAAGTACAAAAGAAGAAGATAAATTAAGAATAAGAAGAGAGATTGTAAATTATATAAAATTATGGATATAGATAAGAGTAAACATTAATTGTCGTTTCTTTTGTTCACAGGTAGTATATATAATAATTCATAATTGTAAATGCTTTACTTCTGTTCACAGAACAACGAAATAGTGTTCGCTTTATCATCCTTAACAAAGAATAGTCTTATTTATAATAGTAAATAGTAAAAGTTACAAGTTAATTTAATTTCTTTTTGTATCTTTGAATTGCGGCGGGTAATGGGTTAAATCGATGACGGAGGCGCGTACGCGCGAGTCTTCGCCGAGATCGATTGACATAGGCCCTTTTAACGACGGCATTCCTCTCGAAAAGCGACTCGCACTTTGTAATTCCATTACGCGATCCTCGGTTTGTCTCGACGCGTTGCGGAGCTCTTTACCTCTCGACCTTACTCCCGGCCCTTTTCGAGGGACGTGGACGACAGGGGCTCGGTGACGAGGGTGAAGAGGAGGAGGAAGAGGGACGCAAAAGCCGTCGCAGCGATGCGTGCACGAGCGGAAGGAAGATGAGAAGAGAGGGAGGACGGAGCAGCGAATAAATAATTCGCTATCTGCTCGGTGGCGACCGAAGGGCGGAGGAAAAACTTTTAAATGACTTCTGACGAAAGTGGCGGATCCAACGGAAACCGGACGAGGGGAAGCGGAAAGTAGAAAGAACCGAGAGCGAGGAGAAAAGCCGTAGGCTCGACGCGAAACACTCGTCGGATTGCAAATTTGATTTCGACTCGAACTATCTTATTCGTTGGCTGGCGCGCTCTTGCGCCCTTCGACGGCCATTTTACTCTCGCGCCACTCATTTCCGTTACGACGAAATGACTTTGAATCTTAAACGACGAGGGAACGCGCCGCACGACGCCTCGATGATTTTAAGGCCTCTCTCGATCGAAATCCATTATCCTCGCTTTTGATCTCGCAGATTGAAAAATTTCGTCGCAAGGTTACCGCGGTCGCTTCCGTGCTGTCCGCCCGTTTCTTGCCATAAGGACTAGAAGTTTAAGCCGATGCGATTTTACGCTGCCGTTACACCGCGCTAGATCGACGTGTCCTTGCGTGTAAAACGGCGTGAAAAACAGTGGGTCGTCCCTTCGACGCGTAACGCGACGAAACCGGTCGCGCTTTTACGCGTGAAAAGTTCTGGGATCGTCCCTTCCCCGCGTAACGCTGTCAAAAGTGATGAAATAAGAAGGGTATCGTATCCTTTCATCTAAAAAGCCATTGGATCGTCGTTTTGACGAGTAACGCGACCAAATGGATCTTGCCATATCGGAAGTAGTGTTACGACGAAAAGATCATCGTACTCATCCATATAAAGAGCCATAGAATCGATATTTTTTCAACACGTAACACAACGAAACCAATCCATCAAAAGCAGCATCCTAAAAGCATCGACGATCACAAGACACACTTAACAGCGATTTTCTTAGCTTTAACGTTACCTTACATCGTCGTTAAAAATTGCACGAAACGATCGGATTGTAGGATGACTTTTAAACTTATGAACTCGAGAGAGATGCTCGAATCCTCGCGCATCCGCTTTAATATCCTTTCCATTCGCCGCGGATCGCGAGCGCTCTCGCGTTCATCGAACGAGTCTTCGAGGTAAATCGGCCTAATAGAGGAGCATCCGTCCATCGCCTTCTCGTTTATCGTCCATCTCGTGCGTGCGCCATATTGGTCGTGGCTGCGAATACGCGAGGATCCCTCTAATGGATTCGCTTCGCGGAAAAACGAGGGAGCTCTTTAACCATGCGATTTCGACGATAAATCGAAAAGATGCCCTTCGAGTGAATCGTCTACTTCATGGAACGTCTGCGTCATGGAAAAAGGAGAACTGCTAAAACGTCGAGGGCCTTTCGATATCGCGAGAGATCAATGGGGTAGAACGAGACGAATTACGGATGACGAGGATAATTTTGCGATAAATATACCCTATACTTCGAACTGTTTTCAAAAGATGACGAGTATCGTTTCGTTATTGTAGAGCAGTAACGATATTGAACGAAATATTCGTTTATTCGGATCGATTGTTCGTTTGTTTACTCGATAACTGCGGTAATTGCTTCTTTATTTCACGAAAAGTGATAGTGATACTTCGCAGCGCTCGTAGATTTTACGACTCGTTAAAGAGCGTTGCTACTTCAATCTTCTTCCAAACCATTAAAAGCGCCATCATATTCCTTTTCTTCTTCTTATTTTTCTTCTTCTCCTAGTTCGGTGTCGCTGTTGCCGTCCTCGCCCGTGGACGTAGTCGTTGTAGTCTTCCTCGACCTCCGCCTCTTTGAGGTTCAATGAAATTGTACGACGATTAAATCGTCCGTCGTACCGCGAAGTGACTAATTGTGCCGCGGTAACGAAGCGGATTAAATATCAACAGTGTAATAGTCTTCGCGATGCTCCTTATTACGATGTTTTAAAGTTTTTCGTTTGCTCGAATTACACGCTTTTACTTAACCTCTTTCTTCCAGTTTCTCTGGATTTCGATGCTAATCCGATGAACGAACGACTTGTCATCGATCGTTGAACGCATCTCTTCGGTTCATTTCTTGATTTCACGCTAACAAACGAACAAACGAGTTATTCTAAAATCCTGAAACTGTACCGGTTGAAAGACTCGAAGGACCAAACGAAATCGAGACAACTTCGCCATTGCCGGGTAGCCATCAAAGGTATCGACAAATATTTTCGATCGTTTATTATATTTATTCGACTTTTGAACGAAACTGGGTTAATAACGTACCTCCAAACGCGATTCCAAGAACAAGCGTTTCGTAATTAGAACGATGTGCTATAGATCATTGTATTCGATTGGACAAAATTTCCAAATTTATGACTGCCCCGCTGCTGCGCCATTTATCTATTTTACGCGTACACAAAAATCGAACGATCGTTTAATACTCGTCGATCCGCGTTCACGTAGAAATAAAAAGGATCCCGTGTATGTCGAGACACGAGCATGTCGGAATTTAAACGAGAAATATGCGTTTGATATTCGCCATTACACGCGCGACACGGTGTATAAACAGTGTCCTTTTTCGCGAGTTATATCCTCTCCTCGCTCCTCTTCCTCCGAACCCCTCGTTCACGTACGACTCGTTCGGCCGGAATTCAAGGATAATATGTGCCCGATACGCGGCATCGCATTTGAAATATTTCTCCGAGTGTGCGAATCGAGAGGGAGCGAGAGAAAGGGAGATTCGTCAGATTATTTGATCCGCATCCGGGAAGCTGTTTCGAGTAAATTCTCAAGATGCGAATGTTAAGTGATCGCGGTGCGGGGTTGTGAGTAAAGTTGGAGAACGTGACGGTGTATCGGCGTGATGTCAGTACGTAGCCGTTATTTATTTCTTAACTGCTTTCGTCGAGCAAACGAGTAACCGAGGTTGCTACCGGGTATGTCGTTGAGAAATCACGCGGCATAAAATGAAAGAAAACTGTCGAAACGCACGAAACGTGTATCGGTGCGCTCTTCTTCTTATTCTTCTGAGCGCAAACAAAGTTCACTTCGAGGGAAGAATAAAACACATACAGTCGCGCAATTCCCATCGATTCGTGGTGGCAAAGCGCGAAAGTCCTTTTGTTCCTCGCCAATGGCGTATCAAATATTCTGCAAATGATCTTTGCCTCGGGGAGAAGCTCCGTTCTTCGCATCTTCCTTCGTATTCCGTTTCCATAAATGAGAGAGCAATTCGTTAATTAACAATTTAAAGTTACAGTCGTATTTTGAGGACTCGTCATAAAGGTCTTATTGCAGCACGTTCGAGACCGGAATAAAAGGATGGAATGAAAGGATATTTAATATCGGATTACGTGCACTTCTTTGCTCTTTCGTGGACTAGCATCATACTTTTGAATTGTTACACGAATATTATTTAGATTGGCCGTCGTATCGTGATTTTTCCAAAGCGCCGAGAATTTGAATTGAATCGAAGGTTCGATTCGAGAGACCAATTGCGAGTGGGTTGCACGTCGTGTCGGTTCGATAATCGCGTAATAAACTTCGAACCGAAGAAAACGAGATATTTCTAATTGAAAATATACCCATTCTCGTTACCCTAAGTAGTACCTACGAGCCGTCTCCTGACACGTTAATTGGTATGTGTAAATTTATCGACTTACGCGCAAGACTCCTTTCTCATTTATATGGCGTTGGTTGCGGTATTCGATTATATGCATTTAATTCTTATCTTCGACATTTGAATAAGACGATCATCGTAGATACTCGAAATGCACCTAGTGAAATGTTCGCTATCGATCACTGGTAGCCGATGTAACGTTGAATACCAAGCAAATAACATTTCGATACCACTACGTTAAAATCAAATATTAATTAGGTGTCATTACGAGATACTTAAATATTGTGTCCTCTCATTAAATTGTAATTTCGAGCTATTAACACTTTGGATTTTTTAGCGTAATTTATCAATGGCCGACGTATTTCGCGCATTCGTATAATTAAATAGAATTATTTCTTCGCTGTAAATAAACTGGCGTCGTCGTCTGGCAGGATTCGATTTTACTACCTCTGCTTAATTAACGTAGCGCCAAACCAACAGCGTGCTTGTTACTACTATTGAATCGAATCGGATTTCTCGATTCGCACGTCTTCCATTTATTTCTTTTATTCGTAACTTTTTATAAGGGCGATCGTGTACAGTGCTACGCCTACACGATAAGCTTTTGTGCGCGAGTTTACGAGTCGGTGAGTTTACGATTATATTCTTGAAACAATAATGATCGCGAAGGAAAGAAGTTCGTCTCCGAAGTTACGTGTCGTCTACGCGTGTTTATTGCTCTATCGAGGGAAGCGAGTAAAGCGTCGAATTCTTGTTCAAATTCCGTACTCGTAATTATGTATATCTTTTTCCATTACGGTATAACTTTACGGATGGCACACGGATAGGCGACTTAATTCGTATTGCGGACAATCGAAGGAGAACGAAAACAACGCGCATTGGTCGTTCAAACGGAAATTCGATCCTGAATTTTGTACGGTGTTCGTGTTATTCCACGTGAAAAATCTCATGCAAACGTTATTTCTAGTCTGCGATCGATATTGCGCGTGCAAATTAAACGCAAACAAAAATTTAGTCTCCGACGCGCTTCCGTAGCTGCCGTTGGCATTGTCAGAAAGAAAATTACGTTCGAGGAAGGTAAGAAACTCGTCTTCCGAGGAGAAACAATTACGACTAACCCGACCGAATCGTCACATCGTTTTTAAACGTGTCGGAGTATTCAATTGTGCTATGACCATTTTTCAACGATTTGAGAGTTAACGAATCAATCGGTTCGATTTATCGCAACTTTTCTAGAAATTTAATTATCGGTTTTTACGGGTTTAAATGATTTTATTTGATACAGGGACGCATCGAATGTAGCTTATATACATTTGGCTCACCGAGAAACGTATTCAACGTGAATCAGACTACTCCGAATGAAATCTCGTGTACGTAATGTCGCTGTATCTTTCTTTATGTATCGCTGTATTCGTACGATGTTCCAATCAAGAAACAGGTTGCAAAAAAGAATGTAGTACGCCAAAATCTGTAAAAAAGGTACATTAACAAGTCCTCATTATCCGCAAATAATTTATATTCTTAAAATCAAGTCGATTTGCATTATCATAAGAAATTCCGTTACTACAAACTTACCGAGCTTACGTCAGTCAACTTTGTACGTGTCTGCAAACGAGGCATCTCGATTTCCAAATATTCACGCAGCTCATTTGCGCCGATAATAAGTAATAATTGTTGTATCGCTCGTCGCGATTGTATTCGATATGTCATATTTAATTTACGTATTTCGCGACACGTTTACTATGATTACGGTGTATCGTTTAAAAGGGAACTATATCAATGACTGCTTCTACCATTTATCGAAATTGACAATGAATTTTCGTTTTGAAAGCGTATATTATACGCTTAGTATACGGATAGTAATCTAATAACGAATAAGAGTGCTACGAAGTGAATCTCATCTCGCTAACAGTGTTGCATCGAGAACGATGAGACATCCCGGAGAGAAAGCGTGTAAGTGACGAACCCCTCGAATAGACGCACCCCTCCGTTCGATGACCGTTTTCGATAGAACCAAAGAAACTAACCGCGAATTCGAGATATCGAAGGAGCGATAACTTCTACGAGCTTTTCAGAGCTTCGATAAAAATTCTATCACGAACAAAGAAAATTTCTGAAAATATTTTCGTCGACCGTCGACATCAAATCGTACTCGTACATTATACGAGACAATTTTGGATTCACCTTGTATAATCTCGCGCGTAAGATATGACGAACGGAAGACGATGAGTAACATGCACATCAAGGATGCATCGAGAGTTGCATCGAAAAGCGCGATGGCGCTCCTTAGCACTCGAATGGACAAAGGTGCGATAAATTGTAAAAGGAAAATTCAGACGAGTCCTGGCGCGTTTCAGTCGTTTGTGCAATGTCGCGAGAGGAGAAATTGTATTGCGACGCGTTCAGGCGGAGAAAAGATACCGACTAAGACGCCTTTGGCGTTTATACGTACACGTATGAGATCGAGCCTCTTCTACGAATGTATAATTATGCTCGTGGTAGTAAGGCATTCAAGATGTAAAACAAGATGGAAAACGGAATAGGTAATTTAGACCAGAACCATCGCATATGCTTGCCAGTTCGCGTATAATTGTCTACAGAAAAAAAAACCGTAGTAAACTAGGACATCAAAATGAGACTGAATAATTAAAAATAAATCGAAGAGAAACGAATCTACCTGTCGGTCGACAATTTTCAAGTGTGATACACGGTATCGTGATTATATATACACATATACGTGCACATCCTTTTCCATTCTCGTTCTAAATGGCTTCTTCGGTAAACGCGGTCCTTTAAATCCCGTGCATCTACAACTATTTTCGCAAAGAACGAACCGATATTCGATCTATTTGCAATATTTCTCGCTGTCTTCAAAACAAGGAAATATTTCCCTTAAATCTATTTTATTTATTCGAAACGAGCTGATCCCTCGGAGCGGTCTATCCTGCGTAAGGATTCGACAGGAATATAGATCGAACTTTTATCCTGAATTCCGCGTGACGAGGATACGCGGCCGATGCGATATTCCAGCGTCGTTACGAATGTTAATCAACGGATAACACGAATATATCCTTTTATCGACCGCGAGACATACCGTTACGCGGGGGGAGAGGTGGTAGACGCGAAATCATTCGTGGAAGTTTCGAATAGCGCGAAATTCCGTTGTTAAGAAGAAATTCGTATCTCGAAGAGGATTCGAAGAATCGCGCGGTTTCGTTCCCGGATGATGGGAAATAAACGGTCGCGGCCGATGTTAAAGCGCGCGTCGAGGGAGACGGAATAACGCAGAGATTGGAAAGCGATCGAGAGAAGAGCGGATGAGTCGCGAGGATAGCGCGGCGATGATAGCAGGAGGGAGGATGGTAGAGGCGACAGCGAGTAGCAAGATACGACGAGAGGAGAAAAGAAGAGACTGGTTGCGGGCGAGTAAGGAGATAGGATGGTAGGGAAAGAGATCGATGGGTGGCAGAAAAATGTGCATCGAAATTTATATAACGAGGAATTCCATTATGCGAGAGACGAGTCAGTATCGGAATATTGAACGGCGTGCTTCATCGGCTGAGATAAGATCCGTTTACATTCTGAGTGCTCACCTATCGACTCACATACCGTCTTTTTACCTACTTACTTACTTACCTATCTATCTACCAACTAGCTAGCTCCTCATCTACCTACCTAACGGTCACGGAACGCCTCCTCTCTTCAACATGAATTACGATGCCGCCTCGTAATTTAACGGGAAAGTAATTTTTCGTTTCGACCCTTTTTTGCCCAGCCCTTTCTTCTTCCAGTGGGATCTCCTGTTCGTATACTTTCTACTTTTTTACTTTTTGCTTTTACTTTTACTACTACTACTTACTTGTACTACTTGTACTTTTAGAAAGGTCAATTCGGTTCTTTTTTTTTTTTAACGAAAAAGCGTTATTTTGTGTGTCTTTTTTTTTCTTTTTCCGCATGTTGGGAAATGACTTTCCGGACAACCTAATAAATACATACAACGAACGTACCTCGTCACTCTCGTGTCGAGCTTTTGTTACTAAAAGTCGACAGATTTTTTTTTTACGTTAAACGTTTCCGAACGTTGCTCGTGTATTCTTTTAGAATATAGATTTGCAGTACTTAACATCGTTCGATATGAAAATCTGTGAGTCTTATATTTTCAAGATAAAGCGAAGGGATATGCTTTGGATAATTTGATGAAGATGCATCGTATGCGATGTTGTAGATTGGTTTACTCTTACGAGATCTGCAACACTGCAACAAACATGTCCCTCCCTCCCTCCCTTCCTCCCTCTGTTATACGAGTCTTATCAGGATCAACGACGCGCAGCGAGCCCCTTGAGGTAACAAGAAGAAGAGCGGTCGAGCATCGTGTTATGTGTATGCCGAAAAGCAACGAGCGCGCGTAGCCTTCTCCGTTATCCTCGAGCGGTGCCAGCATCGGCGTAAGTGGAAATCAGCTCGTTGAGAATATTTAGGTACGTGGAACGTAGTTAGAGAAAGAGAGGGAGAGCGAGAGAGAAAGAAAAAGATAAAAGGAGAGTAGAAAGAAGGAACCAGGAGGAACGGAATAAGCTTCCAACGAACAAGGAAAGATCTCGCGCTTGGATTCCACGTTGGTTGAACGTAAAGGAAGAGAGCCCGGACGAAAAGATTAGACGCCTCGCTTTTAAGATACCTATGTATCTACATAATTTGATTTCGCCGTGAGTGAAAGTAGAGATAAATCAACGAGATACGAAATCCTTTCGGATATTTCGGAGATAGATTCTCTTATCGCGTGTCTCGAGTAGTTTTCTTTTATCCTATTCCCTTGGTCTAGCAATTAATTATGCGCTAAGTAATACACCGGTGTATTTACGAGAAAAATTCCCCAACGAATTTCGCTTTTTATCTCTTAAAGAAAACCGAAGAAAATGAGAGAATAAGAGAAAGAAGACGGAAAGTACTGGAGAAACACTTTCTTTTTTTACCCGAAGAAACGAACACTTGGTCTTTGCAGAGTCAAAAGCCCATACTTTTCGAACGATATATCGAGGAACTTTTCGTAAGAAAGATTTTTCGATCCATTCGTTTATCTATTTATTTTACGTTTGCCATTGCAAATCCATTTATAACGCGAAAGCAATTTTCTCTAGTCGTTGAATCGATCGATCAATGAGTCAGCGTAGCGAGTACCTCCTTAAACGAAAAATCTTCCGTGCAACTTTCTCGATTGGCTTTGTAACAGTCATCGTCATCGCAGTGCCGCTACATTGCCTCGTAAAATTCTTCCAGCAACGTTCCGCGTTGGAACTTATCTCGAGCTTCGCTCGTTTCTAAGCTCGTCTCGACGAGAGAGATAATAAATTGCTCATCGACGCGTAAAATGCGCAGATCTTTCGCTGCTCGAGCGCAAAATGCAGACGAGGACTTAGCCTAGATTCCAGGCACTTTCGCATTCAAGATGCCAGGCTCTGTTTAAATTTGTGAAACGCATTGGTACGAATCGTACCTTCGTCCTTTAATTCTGCGTCGTTGACGTAACAAAAGCGAATAAAGGGAAGAATCGTTCCAGCTCGATCACCACGAAACGACTGACGATGTCAACCCCGTTAAGTCTAAATTATTCTATATTTTTTTAATTTTATCGCAACTGAGAAATTGTACGTCGATCCGTACTTCGACTCCAGTCGAGATTCTTCTTGTCATTCGTTTGCTTCTTAGAAATTGAAATTCGTTTTGTTTCCAAAATTTTAAAACGAAAATAGCATCTTGATACTCCAAAATTATTATTAAAAAATCAAATCACTCCTTCGCGACTCGTTCGAAAATCTTCGCGTTCTTGGCAAGTTATATCGATGAAAAAGCCGTTACCTCGTTCTCTCCATATTTATAAATATATTCATTTATTTATATAGTCGAAAAATGGGAAGAATTTTTGAAGGATGGAATGTATTTTTAAGGGACGAACAAGGGGCGAATTTTCACGCGTTTTGCGGAGAATTGTTAAGAGTGAGAGAACGTGGAAGGGAGAAGGAGGGAGAAATGAATGCTTAAATAATAAATTCCCCGCGGTGAAAACGTCAACGCCGATATTAAAAATGTCGGCGAACAGACTCAGTTATGCAAATATCGGATAGCATCGTCGAGAGCATTGACAGGTTATCGATTTATAGAACTATGAAAATACACGGGCCGACGTAAGCAATTTTCTATTCGCTTTTTATAAAATTGGAAAGTAATCAATTTGAGCCGTGCAAAGACAAGAGAAATTTTGATAAAAATTTTCATCGTTTAAATTCATCGAGAGAGTCACTATGCGAGAGGCTGGCATTAACATTATCGCGATAATCGCAAGATCCACGAACGCGTTCGCACCTTCGTAACGCATACATATAAATATAAAATATTCGCATTGACGTCATAAAGCCGAAGAATATCGCGAGATTCAAGATATGGCTTCGGATGAATTTAAAATCGTTGAAGTCTTTGTCTCGAGCGGACGACGGTGGAAATTCCATCTTTTCTTAATTGGTCGATGCAACGAAAGGCAAGGCGAAAAGCCTCGAATTTCTTTCACGGACGATTCGGTTCGAAACGTTGATTCTGAAACTTTTTCGATTTGCGCATCGCTTTAACTAAACGAGACTCTCGTGCCTCGCCTTATCACGTTCGACTGCCTCTCGTTTCTATTGATCTCTACCGACCGAACCAAACCCGTCAGAAGTTAAATTTAAAAAATGGAGTTTAACAAAAACAAAAGAGAGGAAGATTAAGTTGGATCGATCGAGCGAGGTATCATAAATCTCAGGCTGAACATCGGTCTTTCGCGTTTGGAATATACGGTACATCATTTTTGTTCGAAAATTTACATCTTCATCGCTATGTATTTAGGCAGACTTTGTAAAAAAAAATGCAATAAGAATTTCCCTAAAGCGTATTTAAATCTAGACTGCTTTCCTTCAAATTTTCGCACTAGCGACGCTGCAGACACGTATTTATTGTTTCGTAGAACAGTGTAACACATTTTCTTCCTAATTAACGAAATCGTCAATGTATAAAATAGCTTGATAGCAAGAAATATTTCAGTCGATGACCACGAATATCGATTTTAAATGCATCGAACGATCGAACATCGAAGAAGAGGGATTATCAGTCATCGTGATAAATAGGGATAAAAGATTCGATCGCTTTTAAAGCGCGATTAAAGTCGGGTCGGAAGCGATCGAAAATGGTCCTTCCTTCTTTTAAAATGCAGCAGTACTTCGAACGATACCGCTCTCTGGCCGATTTATTTGCCAAGCGATCGTTCGGAACAAAAATGTTTATTCGACCATGCGTAAACCGACGATCCATCACAGTGACACGAGTGACTGGGTTTCCACCACTTCGCGAAAGACCCGGAGGAATTGTTTCCAACTCCATTGCCGTACTATTAAGGACGAACAGTCCTGATATTCTGCGAGTACAATCAATAAGGGAGTTGTCCTGACGTCGCTTGGCTGACTGACGCTCGTAGCGCCTCGCTGTCGTCGATTAATCCCGGATATTAATTCTTATGCGTGTGCTGTTCGTCAGAGTACGCATCACCGAAACGGAACGTAAAATCCGTTATCGCGTCGGTGCCATGTCGAGGAAGAAGAAACTGTGCCAGTTGTAAAATATCGATGCGATATCAAATCGCAGAAGGGAGAACGTCGCGTTGATCTTCGAAGTAAAGGCTATAAGCGCGAGCGAAGCGAGAAAAGTTTGGAAGATACTGTGGTGAAATGATCTTTTAATACAATTTTATCATTCATTATTAAAATTTAACATTAAATTGCTTAAAGTAAAGGCTTTTAACCCTTTTAGAGCCAAGCGATGATACGTCGTCATATGGAAAAATTTCGCGGAATGCAAAGGACGATATATCTTGTTTGAGATGCGACTACGTTGCAACAATAATATTTAGCGCAATAGTGTTTGGCTTAGTTTATGTTAAATAACGGGATCGATTATATTATATCGTATTGTTTACATTAAAAAAAAACAGCTATGCGCGATGTACCTGTGTCAGAAAAGTCGAGTACGCTATTTTGACACACTGTGAGTGCACCGTCAGGTATCAGTAGCCTTCAAATGTTCTCGGTTTTTTCGACACGAAATCTGAACAGAGAGATCGCATTGCGTGGGACTCGAACGGTTAAAAAGCACTTATACAGATAAAAAAAACGGCCTCTGGTAACTGAATTTTAATGGTTAATGTTTCTACTTTAAGGTGATATCGAAAGCATTTATTGTTTCCGAGAACATAAATAGTTACAGCTATTTAAACGAAAACTGCGTTTTCTACATCTCTTGCATAGACATAGAAAGGCATGGAACGAGTTTAATGGCATCATAGACTCCTTATCGCGATAAAAACGAAAGTGTATCCGAGAGAATAGGATAAGCATGGAAATTTGCTAACGCAGTGCATCAGAGCGTTCACAATCCTGTAACTTATCATTGAATATGAAATTATCAATGGCGCAAGGATCGTCGAAGCCAACTAGCCACGTGGATAACTCGAATTTCCCGAGACAATTATTATCGATCACGATAGAAGCGCACGCCGAGGTATGAACGTCGACAGAGACTCACAAAAGTTGCCAACTGACGGATTCGAAGCGAATTCGACGTTAACTCGTGACGCAGTACGGCGATCGACGAAGTATTAACAACGAACAAAGCCGGGAAATAAGCTAAGAACGGAACGAAAGAGAATCGGATTTACATACGATCGTAACTTACGCGATATAAAAATGGACGCGAGGTGTATAACGTAGGACCGGAAGGGATTACGGAGTCGCGCTGGCACGCGTTTCGCTCGCGAGCAACAAGGTAGAATAAATTGACTCGCGTGGAGCTGGCGGAGCGGAACGAGGCTCGCCGCTCGTAAAGAAGTCGAGCTTCTCGATTCGACAGCTCGCGGCTCGAATTCGCGTAACATTTCGACGGCAGGGCGATCACGGCTAGAAGGGAGGGTTGGAAGGGACAGCTGCAGGCTGCTGCTACTGCGTGCCACGCGGCACGGTCACGAAGGTGCGTCGACTTTGCGAGCCACCGAGGCTGGAGAATGAATCCACGACGAAAACGACCTAAGGGGAGGAGGAGAGGGATGAAAGGACCGAGGGGGAGCCGACATTGGGACTCATGACCCCGATCTTTCACGAGGGAGAGTCGCCATCGATCGAATAATGCTTCGTTCTTTCGTCGCCGACGCCGAAATCCTTTGTTTCCGTGAAAACTTTAATCCGAGAGTCACGAAAATGACTCGTCGCTCGGAATCAATTTTCAAGGATGACGAGGCGTCGAGGAGCGCCAATTATTGGCTTGTCCGGGAAGTTCGTGCCGATTTTCGCTTTTTTAAATATTTATTTCTTATTTTATTATATATTTTATTGTATGTATAAAATAAACAATTATATATATATATGTAAAGAAAGTAGACTTTCTTCAGGTTGGATTGGAATCGGCCGCGTTTCTCGTGGTGCGCGCGCCACTTACGGGAAAGATCGGTAGAAGGACCGAGAGGATAAAAGACGTACACACGAGAGGTGACGGTTAGATTAAGAAGTAATTGTGGAATTAGATAGACTGTGGAGAAATAGAGAAATATAGATTGAGAAGGAGTAGAATAAACTGAAGATAGGAAAAGTGAACTTTAATTG
>JAITYT010000047.1:1313842-1326913 GCA_025433975.1 Liostenogaster flavolineata
ATACCTATATATATTCGTAACAAATATATTTTTTGTTATAGACACTTATATCAGTACCAGTCAAAGTGACTGGTGCAAGTTTCCATGTGATGAAATGATATCGGGGCAGCCATAAAAATTGATAAGTATTGGTAAGTACTGGTAAATACTGCTAACACTTCGAGACCTGAATATTTATGGAATAACAAGTGGGGACCAAATTTTTTTTCCACTTCTTCAAGTTTTTTTTCAATGTTTTAGATTTAGTTGGAATAGATCGCTGGATATTGTATAAAAACGCGACAGGTGAAAATATATCAAGGAAAGATTTTTTGTTTCGTCTCGCTGAAGAACTTCAAGGAATACACCACAAGAAGCTAACGTACCAAGTTCAAGTGGCACCTTTACGTAAACGGTGTCAATTAGGATATTGCAATAATAACAAGACTACAAATATTTGCAACATATGCAAACAAAATGTATGCGGAAAGTGTACACAGAGCAAAATCTACATATGTAGAAGTTGTGACCGATCTCCTGTAAACAATTAAGCGTTTGATTAATCCATAATGTCTATAAAACATTACACTTCATATTATTCAACTTTTTTGTCATTTTTTAAAAGTAAATAAAGGCTGGAAACCCCACCAAGCACTTTTTCTAAACACCAGTCAGAATGACTGGTTTTGGTAGAAATGGATATAATGAAGCAGCTGGTAAATCCAGTGTTAACGACGTCGTGAGATCGATGCAGGCGCAATTTCGACGAGCTTGGACGATTATTCGTAGACGAGGGAAAAAGAATAGCTTCTGTTCGATTAGTTTAACGTCGAACGACGTTAGCACGATCGCGTTTTCACGCCCATTACCGCGTGTTCATTGCTATTTTTCTTTCGCGTAAACGCGTCGTTCGATAGGATTCTCCAAAGCGCGTAATACGCTTCGTTGATAACGACGATGTAAGTTGGAGAAATACTTTTTTTTTTCTTTCTTTTTAGAGCTTTAGGAGGCTTCAATGGCGAAATGGCGGAAGACGCGTCGCCTATACGACGCCAGTTTCTCATTTTCCGTTAACAATGGCTTCGAACGCGATGTCTTCCCAACACGCGATTCTATGGGAAGCTTCGATTACGTTACATCGTGGAGCGTAGATCGGCGGATGAAAGTTCGAGTCTTTTGTTGGCGCTAATTGAAACGAGTCGTTTCGCCGCGTTAGATTACATTTATGTTCGGAAAAACGTCGCGTTCGTTCGCGTCGATGTTATCGTCCGTGACGTCTCTTCGTTTTCTCCACGACGACCGAGTGACAGCCTCCATTCGTGGACAAAAAGACGTTTTTGTCGAGAAATTTTACCTTTACATCGCGCGTCGTCACGAATCGACTTGCCGTAAAATTCAGAAGTGTAAAATCGATCGATGTACTTACGTAATGGCTGCTGGGCTCGGGTGGACGATACGGCAATGTCTGCGAACAATAAGAAAAATATCGATCAGCAGATCTCGCCAACGGTCGATAAATATACGATAGTTTAATGACGAATCGTCGATCGCCAAGTTGGAGAACTATTACCGCAATGCATTGTAAATGCATGTTAAAGGGTGTAATTTTCCAGAGGATAAATTAAATTCGCTATCGAACGATGTTAATCGTAGTTAATTGTACAAAACGAATTACATTGTGTCACCGATCACTTTTCATCGCCCAACGCATAGTATTCGATGGAGCAATGTAATCACGAGGATTCGATGAAATTATTCGCCGAGCAGGTACGAACGAGGAAGGGAAAAAGAGGAAGAGCAGGAAAGAGGTCTTGATAGAGGTATCGGTCGTTAACGTCGTTTCATTTAACCGGTATCGTAAACGAGACTTCCAAGCCCGACTAAACCCTAATAATTACTCGGACACGACGGTTAAAGCCCCATCGAAACAAGCTTTATCGCCTCGTAACATCGAGAAATATCGCGTCTCCTCGATCACCCATTCGAGGACTCGTAGAGTGAAAAATAATAGTCGCCTAAATCGTCGATAGCGCTGAACATTACCGCACGTTTTCTCGCGTGTTCTTCATCAACGCTCGTTGAAAGATCCCTAGGAAAATTCGAACTTAAAAAAAAAACGACACCAAGACAGTCTCGTAAGTACGTTCACGTCGACTGGAATTTCACCGACGGACAAACGAACCGCGTAAACTCGTGCAACCACCACTCACCATGTGATCCCCAAGATCGCCTTCGCGTAACAGTCACGAACTAATCCCAAAAGGTACGACCTCGAATTATTATTATCAGCGGATCAGCAGCTAGCGCTCGGCGACGAATTCTCGATCGATCGTCCTTCCTCTCTCGCTCTCATCGTCCAAAGGATAAACGACCTAGACCCGAGTGAGTTTCTTCCTTTTTTTTTTCGCTGACGCTACCTTTCGCTCACTCTCCTTCTCGTCGCTTAGGATTACTCACGGTAAGAACGATCGATTTGCTTCGCCACTTTGAAACGTAGATACGTACGTATGCACGTAGGCAGGTACGAGCGAACGGACGGACCGCTAGACGATAAGCGAATTCCCCATACGTCAGGAGCGGACGCACGATATGGTGGCGATGGCGACGGCGATGGCGGTGCTGCTGCCCGAGGAAAAGCCGATAATTATACGATTTATCACTGCCGCGTCTAACGCGTCGACCCCTCGCCGCTCCTGGCCCGACTGGCACGAAAAGAATCGTGTACCTTTCGTGCCGGGCGTAGGACGTCGTAAAAGGTGAGTCGGTAGGTTGGTAGGTAGGTAGGAAGCGTAGGACGATGGTGGTGGTGGTGGTTGCGGGCCACTGGAGTGGGGGAAGTTACCTGACCGGTCTCGTACCCTGTTCCATCGACCGTTCGTTACCGATGTTTACTCGAAGTAGTGATTCCGTGCAGGGAGGCCAGTACGACTCCGCGTTAGAGGGAAAATCGCCAGGATAATCCGCTAAATTGCGCAGCCTCGAGAGATTAAATATTATGAACGTTTAATTGCGTATAAAACGCGGGACGTTGTTTGTAACGGGACGATATGGACTAATAGGCCCTGGGTAGGGGAGGAGGGGGTGTGTGTGGAGGAGGAGGGCGTGTCTGTCTCGTTATATTTAGGACGTATCGACACGCTCTTTCGTAGAAATTTTACGCGATAACGGATAAATTCGTGCGCGATAATTGCGGAAGCGGCTCGCCATTTTTCAGGCGGCTGTTCAAACGTCGTCGTCGATGTTGACGTCGTTACGATTCGCGTCGTTTTCGCGTCGTAACCAGTCTTGATAATGAAACGGTCGTTTTTGTACCATGCTTCTGGGAAAACGATGGGAGCTACCGCTCCTATCGAGCGAAATTCGACGATTAAGAATCTCTTCTCGCGTGAATCTACATAAAACTGACGTTACGTGATCGATCGTTTTTCGATGAACGTAGATATACCCTCATTTTCCTCTAAAATAAAATCGATTCTTCGAGAGAAACGCCCTTCGAAAGAACTCACTTTCCAAAAGAAAATGACCAAGATCGGGCGACCGTGTAAAAAGAAACAAAGGATAAAGTCAGTCGATATCGCACTCATTTCAGACGACGGATGATTTTTCCATCATAAAATCATCCTGTCCTCTTCGAATTACCATTGAACGCGTTAAAACGAATCGAAGTGTGGTTCATAGTGAAATTAAAACATCGTACAATACGCGAGAGGTCTTAACCTAGGAAAAAGAAATAATAAAAAGATTCAAAGCGCGCAGAGTTCACCCGAAACTTACACAAAGAGACCTTGCGATGGACGATTCGACGTTTCGAATGTCGTAAAAATTTGCCGATGTTCAAAGATACCAGGAATATTTTAACACATCGACGTAAATGAGTAAAACGCTTCGAACGAATTCCTTGAAGATACGATGGAGTCGAAAGGGAGTTCGCGCGAACGAATAAATCGTGTTTTCGCGGTAGACTGCATCCTACGTATTACGTGTATACGTACCTTCTAACTGATCGAGAACGAGGAAGACGATAACGACGAGTTCGACGTTGCCGACGATCGCGAGACGACGATTCCAGACGATTCCCAGAGCGTAATCTCGCTCGTACGTTCATGTTCCGTACCTCGATAGACACGAATGGTTCGGATGAAAGCATCGCCACCCTAAAGCATCGTCGGTTCCTCCCTCGATGCCATCGCTACCCAATGCCCAATTCCCAAGTACCGTTTCTGCATCGTTTCCCCTCTTCGTGCGTCTCGCGTTCTCGTCTACGCGCGCGTACGGACCCTCCTTCTCCTCTCCTGTCTCCCTTCTCCACCCTTTCCGTCTTTATTTCCTCTTTCTCTCTATCTCGTTTCAGTCTTTTCCTCGTTGACGCACCGCAAACGCGCTTTTTTCCACGGGGACGAGGCGAGCGAAACGAGGGATGATTTCGCACGGGAGCGCCACGTAGTCGAGCTAGGGGAAACGAATGGAGGGCGCTTTTTCTACTGGTCGTCGTCGTCGACGACGACGACGAGGAAGAAGAGCAGCAGCAGCACCGGCAGAAGGACAACGACGTCGGCTAAGACGATCCCTCCTGAGTGTAATTGCGCGCACCACGCCACGAGATAAAAAGAAAATAGGAACGCTAGAGCTACACCGACGGGAACAACGACGACGACGACGACGAAAAACGCACCTGGAGTCGCGCGCGTTTTTATCAGGTTTTCTCATTTAGCGCGAACGAATCGAGGGGAATGTCGCGCCAGGGATGATAATAGGTTCGTCGCGACGACCAACGCGTCCTCGCGTCCAGCAATTCCCGCGTTCGATTTCGTTGCGATTGACGTTGTCGTTTTACCGATTGTTTCGTTCCTCTCGAGCTAAAAAATCTGCCGTGGACAGGGCGCCATCGCGATACGTCCTTCGTACGAGACGCTATTTTCTCCCGCGTGCTTGCCAACTGTACGCTTGGACGAGACGTTGCTCGATTATCCATCGGCTGAAAGGACGTAGTTCAAAAGGGAATCGTCCTTTCGCTCGGATAAGAACTCCGTTCGAGTAGAGGCGTGACATTTACTATGATAGTGACGATTTTCTATTCGTCTCGTCGAAGAAGAAATTCGGGACGATTACTCGATAGCGACAACCTTGAACCGGGAAAGAATTATGTCATTCTAAGGAATATTTTCTCGAATTTGGCGATAACTTTGAAATGCGTATTCTTTTGACAAATAAGTCCATTCGAAAGAAGCGTTCTCGGCGCGCATCGTGATTACGTTCATTCGCAATATTTCGTTATTGCGTTTCATACGGCAATTAGTAAAAGATGAAAATTCCGGGATCGAGTTGAAGGGTCGAGCGATTTAAAAGCCACGCGGTCTCCCTGTCGGTTTTTTCGTCTCTATCGAAATTAGATCGCGTACAGTTCGAATCCATTTTCACCGCGGTGAATATATCGATTGGAAGAATGCTGTCGAACGTTTCGAGGGACGTCTCGAATCCAACGAAATGTCACGCCAAGGTTTCGTTGACTCGGGAGTAACGATTTAATAATTAAAACGGTGACGCTACCAGCAAAGTTACCGGTGTTCGAAACGCTCGGTCGACGATGCACGACGACGAAGATCGACGAGTTATTATTCTCCGTGTCAGGAGATAGAAATAAACGTGATGGAGAAGCACGCTCGTACTCGCATCCGTCGATGTCTGAAACGTTGATGCTACCTGCTTCGTTCGCCCGGAGTAGACACGTGTCGTTTACGATCGTACCACCTGTCGTTGCTTCGAGTTGAATCGTTTAAACGCATTTAACGACGTGTGCAATCGCTTTCGACGAGCGAGGAACGATCGAGACGAATTGAAATCGAGAAAATGTGCCGTCGACAAAAATACTACGCGATTATTCCAACGTCCTCGCTTCCTTCGACCATCGATTATCAATAAACATTCGACGATAGAACGCGATTCGATCGAGTACGATGATTTCGTACGGAAGGGAGAAACGAAATTTTCCGATATAAAAACGAAGTAAAGTATCGCCATATTTTTCGATAAAAATTGAGAAATCCAAGGATATTTTTGTTTCAAGTACGAGTTCCTTCTATTTTTCATCGACTCGAGACAAACTCCAACCTCTCCCAACTGTTGCACTTAACCGTAAACTTCGTAATACGAGAATCGACGCACGGCTCGATACTCGAAGTTGAGTCGCGCGAAGTCACCGATAACTCGATTAAAAATTGCAACGACCCATTCAATCAAACGTCCAATTTTACGTGGACTCGAATTGCTAGGTTTTCGATAGCACGGAACTTAATCCCCAGAACTGCAAGAATCCTTGACATCGAATGACCCAGTTTTGAATAACACGGAACCGATTGACCGTGTACACGAAGGACGAAAGAAAGAACGAGAAAAGAGAAACGTGCGATCAAAGAAGATCGCTTGGATTCGACGCGTGGTGGAATGGCAGACGCAAGGTGAAAATTAAAAGGCTCGCGCGTGCCCAAAGACGACGACGACAACGAAACATCGAGGAGGATACACGAGACATATGCCGTACGCCGAGGACGAGCCACCTGTCGACGAATCGAGGGGGAAGAAAGGAGCCACGCGAACGTCCGACGCCTCGGTTCCACCAAGGAATCGCGAACGGCGCCTACTATCGTCCTTCGTCGTTTTGGCCGGCCGGTGCGCCAGCGTTTCTCTTCTGACCGCCGTATGTTGCATGGCGCGAGCCATGTGTCGTACGCGCGACCGACGTCGTTGGACGCCGTCGGGAATTTTTATTAGCGCGAGACGGCATTGTTCTCGCCACGAGGCATCGAACCCTGCGTTAAAGGCCGAGTCTATAATCGTATACCTCGAGACATCGACGAGGGGAAGACGACGAGAAGCTTTTAATTGTCGAGAGGATATTTTAGAATCAATGGTCTTCTTCGATTCCCACCGAGTCGATTAGGGTTGGAGCGTTGCAAGGGTGAAATTGATTTTGATTTTTGTAAGACGAACGTTTGTAATGTCTAATGGAAGGAGGTAAAGGAAGACCGGCCCTCTCGATTGTCGAAGGGCTGGTTTGCAATTTCGAGCTTCTTCTCTCTCTCTCTCTTTCTCTTTGTGTCGAGGAATATTCGACTTGAAGCTTTCTTTTATTATTCCAGCGCACGATCGAATGTAAGGACGTCGCTGTCACGCGACGAAGGAAATACGAGCAAGACAAATCGTCGACGTTTTTCGTAGCGCGTTTCTTCGAATATTAGACCGAGATTACGACTGTACCAAGTGGATGAATTCAACAACGACCTTGCGTTCGTTAAAGTTTTAAAAGATAAGATCGGAAGGTTAGGAGGTATTATTTTGGCGCGACAACACGAGTCACGCAAATTTCAGCAACGTTAATTCTAATTTGCTAACCGCGTGAGAACGAAATGGACGAGAACGACGATTTCACGTAAACAGTCGATGCCACATCACTAGTTTCGGTCGGGATTACAGTAACGCGAAATTAAAAAATTATAAAACGATCCAAAGCATCGATGCGGCACACTCGTATTTCGCGTCGTCACGAGTTACGAACAGTTTCGCATTTTCAAAATTCCATTCGAGTGGGATATCCAAAGAATGCGCGCGCAATAGGACAGAGACGCGTTCGTTTAAAACGAATATTTCTCTCTCCGAAGTCTTTAAAATCGAATATCCATCCAATGAATAATATCGCATGAAATCGATAGAACGTAAGATTTTCAAATTTTTACATCGCGTCTCGCTAGTGGAAATAGAACTATAAGCTAGTAACGTGTCGTCATCGAGCTTACTTAACCCTTTTAGTGTCAGACGACGATGTATCGTCGGTTGTAAAAGTTTCGAAAAACGCGAAGGACGACATATCTCGTTCGAGATGCGACTTTCGTTTGAGTCACTGTAACTGCGTACGTTGTCGATAAATATTTTTTGTCATTTTGAAGTAGAAACATTTACTGTGAAATCTCAGTTACAGGGTGCCATTTTTTGTTCATGTAAGTGTTCTTTAATAACAATAATAAAATGAAACGGGATGAGTTTTCATAGGAGTTATTGTAATTCATTTACTATCAAAATGACAACAACAACAACAAGTCATCGAACTGCGATGTTTTCTTTTTTTTTTATTTCGGTCGGTCAAGGTGTCTTACAGCGATCCTAAGCAGTGTCAGTTCGTAGCTGATCATCGACGCGTGAATATCGGAGAAATAATATGCGTAATTCCGAGTCGCGTCGCGTAGTGCAGTATAATAATGTGAAGTGTAGCGCAAGTGAATACGAGCGAAGTGCAATCATGGACAGAACTTTAAGGCGCTGAAATACCGAAGACCTGCCGACCGGTCATCGCCTCTCCGGCCTCTCCAATAGATCGGATGCGATGTATTTTAAAACAAAGTGTGGCGTATTAATCAACGTCGCAATTTACTCATTGTGAATCGTGTTCGTGTCGTACTTATTGTATCGTTAAATTGAGTTCCTCGACGATAGCATTCCTTTAGCTAGTTTGTCTTTCACAGGCTACTTCCTCAAATATAATAAAGTGTAGCGAAGAAATTACTTATTTATCGATTATAGCTTTCTTTTAATCGTTTATACAATAAATGAAGTCGTTACCAAACGATAGTCTTCATTGAAATAAATAACTTTTGTTAAAAATCAAGTTCTCTGTCTGATATTTGTGAATAGTTTGAGAATAATCTTACGACATCGAAAAGTATGCCAATCTGACTGTGTTCGTATAAACAATGCAGAATATTTCATTCCAATAGATTTAGATATTGTTTGATTAACCGTTGTGGACGTTACGTCAGACGATACATATAAACTAGAAATTATTAATTTTTTGTTTACAATTTTCTTTAATCGTTTTATTAATAACTGAGTCCTTCGCAAAACAATAGTCCGCGAAAAAAGAGGCAAATAATAACAGCTATAAAACACAGCGGCCTCTATATCCTATCTATGGTTTGTTTTCTTATTGTAAATAACTATTTCTCAATTAACAATTTACAATACGTTATTCGCGAGCTTTTAATAACAGTCGATAATTTCAACTGCACTTTTATTCGCAATTATGTTTTCAAAGTGCCTAGGCAGTCTATGCGTCCCGAATCTCTCGAATAGGCTCTGGTTTTGCGTCTGACACTAAAAGGATTAAAGTTGCCTATTGATGGAGAAGAGTCGCGCGATAGTTCTTCCACCTCTATTTCCAATCTTTCCGGGCGAATTTCCGAGTAATAATTAATATCGCGCGAATTCGGTGTCATCTATAGAGCGGAAGATTTGAAAATTTCCACGTCGCTTCTCGCTAGTGAAAATAGAGGCACGTGCCAGTGACGCGCGCCGTCATCGCGCACGATCTTAGGATCGGCCGCTCGTCGTCGGCCAGAGAACGACAAGGAGCCCGATAAACTGTCAGTGGCACGCGCGTTGCTACTTTCGAAAGACGGCGTCGAACGTGTGTCGGTGACACCGGCCTCCTTCTAGGATATGCGCGCATCGAACTGACGTTTGTCAGTTGCAAATACGCTCTTCCTCGGTAGAGGCTTCTTCCACTTTCTCTCCTTCCTTCCTTCTTATCTTGTCCGTTCCTTTCCACTTGTTTCTCGTTACCCTTTCCTCGCGATAAGATCGACTTGATCCAACTTTTTCCAAGAGTGACTGAGAGGTAGAGAGGAAAGGAGATAAATGCGCCTATGAGCGAACGAGAAGAGGACGGACTATCGTGAAAACGGTAAAAGACAAATGGCGTGTTCTCGCACGCGTCGGATAATGGAAACACGAGTTACAGGGAATCGAACGGACCACCGAGAGAAGGAGCGGCTCCGTAATTACGCGACGAGTCTCGTGGGGCTGCGCCTGCAATCCAACCCCATCGTCTTTCTCGGCTTTTTCGTTTTTATATCACGAAGAGCGCGCTACCCTGTCACAACGCGGACATAATGATCATTGTCGTTGTCGTTGTCGTGTCCTCCTGCTCCTCGTCGTTCTCCTTGTCGGAAAACGGAAAAAAGAAGCGGGAGACTGTCCGTCCGCCCTCGACAAGCAGGTCCCCCGGGGTCGAGCGCATCTGGACGCGTTGGATCTTTAAAAATTCGTTTTGGCACGAGACGTTGCGACAGGAGGGGACGACACGGTCCACACACGGTGTCTCTTCCAGTTGATTACATTTACGTGAGTACAACGACGGTTATAAGCTCGCTGACGAGCTCGCTTAAACTACGATCAACCGCCGCATTTCAGACTGGATTACGCGTTTGGCGCTTCTGTGTTGGTAAACGCGTACGTTCGTTTGCAGTCCAGTCACCGACTGCAGCGATAATTCCCATAACAAGGCACGCCTTTATGAAAGCTGAATTTTATTATGAAAGATTTTATTTGTAAAATTTTATTAGGAAAATATGAAATTGAAGAATCATGATACGAAATGAAAAGAAATATTATGAAAAGTATTATGAACTCTGAAATTTTGTTTATCGATTTTAAAGAAAAATATAAATCACTTTTCCTTCTATTCGAGACTCGAATGGTCAACAATATCCACACTTTGGAAAATGTTAAAACCAAATAACGGCGATCTTCAAACTCTCGTAGAAAAACTCGTGCGTAGAGTTTGTTAGCATCCGCATCTCGTACCATGAGGAGACACGATAATAAGAATTTCTTTTTCTTTTTAGGGGAAAAACGCGAACGAGCGCGTAACGAGTGAATCGATGAAACGCGATCGCTACCGAGTTCGTAAGAAAGTTCGAGTATAAACTTTCGCGAAAAGTTCCGAAAGAACTAACGAGCGGCGTAGCATCGTCTCGCACGGGGATAATTTAAAAAAGATTTCGCGATTTAACAACGAATTAAGATTCCAGGAGTCTCGTCGAGCTTCCTCGGATACTTCCATCTCTCGTCTATCCATCGCGTTACTTAAATCTTCTCCCGGTAGCATCGTCGCTCTGCTCAAGTTACACCACGCGTTTCCTCCTATCACCTTGGAAAATCGCGTCTCGCTCTTCCAGCATCCGACTAACGTCTTGCGTTTGCCCTTTGTTCCTCGTTTTAAATAGACGAGCCAGGGCTCTTTAATTTCGACCTAACGAGAAAATTCGCGACTCGTAAAGAGGATACGCTCAAGGATCGGCTTCTTTCCCCCAACGCGAACCATTCTAACGATCAATCGGAAGAAAAATGTATCTGTACGTGCGTGTATATTCGTAAAAATTCGTACAAAATCGCGAAATGAACGAGACTAACTGCACAAATACGATATTTGAATCGAAATCGGTGTTCGATGCTTTTCGCTATACCATACGACGCACTTACGTTAAAATAACGTTGCGTATGAAATTTACACGTTTTACACAAACATTGCATTGAAAGAAGACATCCGCGAAGATAAAATCTGCGAAAGTCACTATAATGGCGCGTCGAATCTAAAAGGTTAAAAAAGAAGCTCTCATTTTCAAAATATATCCATGGTTCCATACATTCATAATCTCGTTCGTTGTTTTATTCGTTTAATCGACACCTTTTTACCGGTTCGAGTAGATTCTTCGACTCGCTATTTACGAATGATGGACAATCACGGCTTCTTGCGCTTTCAAATAAATCCTTCGTGACAATTTATGACGCGCACGTATTCCGAATTTGAATACGGATTGTATGCGTTTCTCGCCTCACTTCGGAGAAAGAAATATTAGGTTTACCGGAGAGTAATCAAAATTTCTTCCATTTTTAAATACTTCTTTTATTTTACTTTAAAGATTTTTTAAAAAGGGAATCGAACAATTACCATTACGCTGGTGAGAAGTGTTAGAAAATGATGGCAATTATTTTGTTGATTAGTATTTAAGATTTCTTTAATAAATAAATGCAAATAAATCGTGATTTCTTTTCGGTTTCCTTAATACTTAAAATGTTTCAAAATAATGCGACGACGATCGTTCGGCGTGGATCTCGATCGATTGTCGAAAAAGCTAGGAGGCTCGACGATGCAAGCTAAAAGGAGACACGACGCTCGATCGACGATTCTCGACTGGATAATGAGTTTCGGCGAGCCGAGGAGGAGGAGGAAGTGGGGAACGGGAAGAACGTAACGATCGAGGGTCGAAATCAAAGCGAAATAGCGCTGAGAATCCGTTTCATCGTGCCAGCGGAACGAAGCCTTTCCATCGGAATCCACTAAAGTTTTCACGTATAAACGCATTGATCTTGACCGAAGTTCGCTTCGTAATACGGTTGCCTGTTCCGCTTTTCGCGAGATCTTCGATTCGGTAATTGTGAAAGCAGCAATTTTGCTCGAACAGAACTTCGCGATCGGTTCGACCGGTCGATTGTCCGTCAATCTAATGACGAATCTAACGATTTTTCTTTTACGATCTTTTCCCTCTTCTCCGTATTTACCACGATCGGTTTGCTCGAAAGGTTCGTTGAAACACGAATATTCGACGAGCCGCGCGATGACGCCGTAATTTTTTCTTTTACGAGAAAATAATAAGGAGGGCGTCGATGGAAAGAAACGGTGCAAATTGCGCGGTCGAACGCGCCTTTCATCGACGCCGTTATTTCGTTAGCAGTTGAGGGTGGAACGGTCGTAAAGTCGAGAATACGCGACTATCTAATTGCTAGGGCAATTACGTCATTGGAATTTCATTGGCCGCGTTAAACGGCTAGGTAAGGCCGGAACCGGCCGATTCTGTCGCGGTGGTGATGGCGGCAATAGTGATGATGGTACGACGGGGAGAAGGCGACGATGACGAGGGCTATCGACGAGAGAGGAAGAGAGAGAGAGAGAGACGCTCACAATCGTCGATACCTTCGATCGGCGTCGCTGTTAACTCGATTTTAAGTGGCCGAGGGGGAGAAACTATTTTGCCGCGCGGTACAATTACAGAAAGCTTCGTGCTAGCCGAGCGCTCGGTTAAAGGGGGAAACGCATGGACGCGGTGGCGCGATCAATTGCCGATGAAATCGCAAGCGCGTGCGACGAGCTTCCAGGTGCACCGATGCGTCGATTCCGTTAGTCCCTGATGTAGATTCGATGAGTTCGAGGGACCCAGCTTGTTGTCGAAGTTGTTAGTTTTTTTTTTTTTTTCATCGAAGAGC
>JAITYT010000047.1:1357225-1370658 GCA_025433975.1 Liostenogaster flavolineata
TGCCGCGCTCCCGCATCCTATTTATTACCTTCGTATCGCGTCGAAAGTTAGCTTCTCGTTTCGACGACGGTCGAGCGGCAGGCGACGTTATCGGCGACCCTTCATCGGTGCGCGCTCATTTTTCTCGTCGAACGAGGCTCTTCGTCTCCGACGAAACTGGGAGGAATTAGTAATTTATACGTTGTAGCGCGGCAAGAGCGACGAATTACTCCACGACGAAAGGCGCCTCCATCCTCGAGACATCTACGTTTCTACGAGAAAGGTTTTCGTCTCTTCGAAGTTTCGTAAGCAATGAAACAACGTGCCCCGCTGCAGTTCTCGCGAACTACCTTCACGACGATCAGCCATTTTGTCCTGCGTTTTACTTTCAGTCGTCTCATTTCGCGTTCTTTCACTTCTGCGCGCATCATCGAGAGTATTAGTTACATCGTACGTAATTAGAGAAAATCGTTGGGATAGCCAACGATTTAAAAGTCTGCCCTTCATCTTGAAATTCCCACGAAAACTCGCGCCCATGCTTCCACTCCTATCTTGAAATTCTTTCGAGTTGCTCCGATTCTTCGACGGAATCGAAAAACTTCGTGAACGCATTCAGGCTCTAACTTCTTTCCGATCAATCGCCCGGACAAACAACGATTTAGAAAAAAGAAAGACGAATTCCTTCGCCGGCCTCCACCTTGAAATTCTCACAAAGGCTGGCGTCTATAAATTTCCTTCCATCGCTTCGATTTCTTCCATAGTTTCGTTAAAAAAAACAAACTCGTAACCGCGTTAAAACGCCTGTTCCGAGGCGCCATGCTTATGGACTTTAAATCGATGAAGCGGTAAATTACCGGGCTATTAGTAACGTGGACTAATCACCGGGCGAAAGCACGTTAGGCTTCCGATTTGACAAAGGGTCGATCGTCGCGAACGATACGCCACAACGATAAGGACGACGAGGCGCTTCGAACATCGCTCCGACTTCGTTCGTGCAAAGATCGATACTCGTGCGCCGGATAGCGTCGCCTCGTCCGAGAGGAACAACCACGAAGAGTTTACCGACGGAATCTCTTAATTTATTATTCCCCGTCATTGTAGCTAACAACGGGCTCTCTTACCTACAAACTCGATAACTTCGTCGTCGAATCGCGCCTCGAGCCCCGACCCGTTACAGTTATCCAACGTATCTCTCTTGCCCGTGATTCCGTTCTATCCTTCGTCGACGATAAAATTGCGATTTTCCGTGAAATCGCGATAAAACCATGAAACAGCCAACGTTCCTCCATCGCATTCACGTCGACGCTCTGTTTTTCATAAATTCTAAAGTCGACGCGGGTCAGTTTTATCTATCGTATCCCGCGTATCTATCGGAAGGCGTCGATCCTTCTTCTTCTTCTTCTTCTTCTTCCTCTTTTTCCCAACTCCTTTGAATTTCCACGGTGGTAAAGGCAGTGGAGGTCGGCCACTCGAGCGAACTTGGTCGTGCTATTCGCTCCTGAGGGATTTAAGGGGAACGTTGTCCTCTTGTCCTGTATTTTCAGTAGTCTTAGAGTTAGTTAGCGCTACTTTAGTCGAGAAAGTAGTTAGAAAGGGACGGGGAAAAGGCAGTTGGAAATTATCGAAAGAAAGGACAGTAATCGCATCGGCGAAGTGTCCCAGGACGACGCCTTGTTGTCTACCGATAGAAATAAATAAAAGCGAAGGGAGACGAGAGGGGAGAGACCGATTGCTTAGAATCCGAAAGGCGTCTCTTTCGTTCCGCGCGCTTCCGGGGAACGGTGCTTTTACCTTGTTCTTCGAGTCCTTATCTAACACCGACCGGACCGTAACGTATGTATGTAAATCGTACAGCTGCTCGCTTATCCATCTGCTCGCGTATAACCGGAAAGCGTTCGAAGGCGCGCGTCTTACCAGAACGCGAAATTCTAACTGCGAAATGGGATTCGATGTCGCGAGAAACTTGGTTCGAACGTTTTCGTCGCGTCTAGGCGCGATAAATAAATCGATATCGCGAGGTTAATCAAAATTAACGTCGTCTCGGTGTGACGCATTACTGCGTTATTACATTTTCGCGCGAAAGCGCAAAAATAAAGTAAAGTTCCTTTAAAAAGAGAAAGAAAATTAGGATATACGTCTGTTGTCTTGGTTTTCGAGAAAACCGAAATTTCATTCGATTTGATTTAATTTCAAACTTGCCCACGAAATAGTTTTGTTCGTATCACGCGTGTTTAAGTGTAAATGATTCGGGGTATCCGGCTGTACAGCGTGCGTTAACGCGCTCCAATTGCAAACGGCATTGAAACCATAGGAAAACATACTCGACCCGTTGATGCGACTGACATAAGAGCGAATCACGGTTTGGTGGATTATTCGAGGTGGTTCGACCGATCGAGATTCGCCGCCGCAGTCAAGCACTCGAGCACCGTTTTGAGAATATTGAATAGCGCGCGCGCTCGCGTCTATCTTCCTTTTACCGTCTCTCCGACGATTTTCAATTTCGCGTCGAATTTCAAAATAAGAGGCGGCTTCTTGTAAGAGCACAAAGAGGACAACGATCGTCTGGAGCGACGCGCACGCGAGTAGCTCCGTAAGAAAATAGAGAGAATGCCTTTAATTAATTGGACACGAAAAAGTGTGGCGACTAAAAGACTCGAGCCGTGCTACAATTAACTTCATTAATTTACGAGTCGAAGGCGGTTTGATGTTGCCGCGATGAATTTTATCCACTTTCTTTCTGCCAAGCGAGAAGACAAGCTACGAAAGTAAGCGTAGAACCGAATGCAATCGAAAGAGACGCGTGTTCTGCTATGCGTGCTTCGCGTCTATATCTGTTAATGCAATAAGAATGTAAAAGACGTAAGGAGAAGGCGTACGACCATCCGATAACGAACGACGCAATGATACCAGTGTGATTTGGATGCAGGATTTTGATTTGACTTTAGAGAAGAAGACTCGAATGGTGTTTGTAATTAGATTTAATTTAGATATTATACAACGTTCTGCCACTTTCAACTTGCTTTTTAACTTTGTTTTGTTGATTTTAATTTTTTAATTCAGACTTATTCGCTTCATTCGATCGAAACTATTCTTCGCGATTGATGAAAATTTTATCAAAATTAATCCTTCGTTGCTTGAATTATTAAATACCAGGTGGAAAAAAATGAAAATCACAAAAAAGTGATTTATTAAATATAGTCGGAGAATAATAGAAGGCAAAATGTTAAATACTTTTTGAAATAGTATTCGGATCCATGATCGGCTTTGGTGACTGTGAGTCAAGGTGACATAGCCAGTTTATCGTTGATCGTCTAACCGAGCGTACACGCGAAACAATACATACTCGTAATTTTGCCGTGCGTTTTACGCAGTGAAAAGTGAAGTGCAGTGACAACGTACTACGCGTTTTATCATCATCTTCGCTTGAAGTGCAAGAAAGCATCGTTTGGCTGAGGATACTAATCATCGATGTAATTTCGGGACGAGTCTGCCGACTGCTCGACGCCTCTCTCGCCTCTTCTAGCCATGTAATAATCTCGGATGAGTTAACTAGTGATTAACTAAGCGACTAATGATATAACTTCGGATAAACTCATTTAAATTTCGCACGAAACACTTTGAAATGAGAGTTAGCATACGTCGTTATCTATCATTAGCGTCTCACTTTCCGCCTTTTGTCGTCTTTACTCAATATCGATATCTTTCTCTATGTCACGCACGGTGTACATAATTATATCAACTTATTATGTAAAATAATAACGTTATAGCTCTTAAAAAATATCACGAAGTTGTTCAACCAAATTCGACTTCGCTTGCGACAGAAGGTTAACCCTTTGCGATCGTCAGATTTCGCTCTTAAGAGTACCAACAGGTCGGAATAAATTTAGCGTTTCGTAGTTGAAACTGATTTATTGCGTATAATACGTAAAAATAAAAAATTCTCGATTTCTGTAATTTTCTAAAGTACGATATTTAGCAAAACAATCACCGATGTGCACAAGTATCGCAGTTCTTCCATGGCGATTCGCGAATGTCCCCGCTGCGGGGACATCGACCGCAAAGGGTTAATACTTTTATCAGTCGTTTCGATGCGAACGAGCAGGCAAGGAGTTCCAAGCACTCTCGTAGCTCGACAGTCAAGTTGACCGTAAAAGAAAACGTCATAATCTTTACGGGAGTTATTTTAAAACTGTAAGGTAAAACTGAAACCATTTGCAACGTAATAATCAAGACGATCGTTGACGGTCGAGATACAAATTAAAGGACACTGTTTGTAATTTACGTTTCGCGATCAACGTTCGCCATCTTTCTCTATCATGTCCTTTGATTACTTTTGAAGCTTAGTAACGTTGCAACATATTTCGCAATAGGACGATTTTACATCGACGAAGCTCTCTACGTATATTGAAGTGCACGCAAACATCGCGTGTGCAAACTGAAAATCTCGTTTCGCCATAACCGTGTTTACTTGAAACGCGACAATTTAACACGAAACGCGCAACGTCATGAACCGTACGACGACGATCAGAAGAGGGACGATAATAAGACCTAAACGACGAAGACCGAGACTCCTGGAACCTTGAGAATTTTTTGAAAAAAATTGCGAAGCTAAAACTCTCTTATTGACGAGACGCATTTTACATTCACGATCTTACGGACGGATTACGGACGAAAAAAACGCATCGATTAGTTTGATACGCGAAAGACAAAATATGCCACTGAGTGAACGATAACGTGTAAATCCAATCGATGACGGGTGGACGATCCTAAACACGCGATAAAACCCTCGTCTACGACTTCGAATTTTTTATCGTAGACCCTCCTTCCAACTTTCTTACGCTCCCCACGCTTTCGATTTTTTCTCCACGGAAAAAGCAATGTTTCTTAAAACTTGACGCAAATATCTTTCGACGATCTCGCGCAGGGGAACAAACATGTCATTCACGCGCGTTCTTTGGGAAATAGCACACCCACGCACCCTATCACTGCTGGTAGCCCTAGGGCTCTCAATTGGGAGTGGCGCAGCTACGAAAACTCGACTGGGGCGATCCATACTGGTACTCGGAAGACCCAGTCGTTCCTAGGATGTCTTTTAAACCTAGTCATTAAGGTACGGTAATATCGAGAGCATTAATTCGTAACCATGCGTTCAAAGGCCTCTAATTGAAATCTTAAGTTTAGATCTCGAGTCTCAGTCAGTTGCGCAGAAAACTAATTTGTTAATTCAAGCAGACACGATATATATCTAGTTTAAGGAAACTCTCCTTTACGTTTAAAGCAACGTTCTTTTAGTATCGTTTAAACAGGCAAAGTGTGTGACGTTCGCGTTTGCGGGTTCAGTGAATCGACAAACTCTACAGCTCGAATTTCCCTACGGCTCGATCTAGAATTGACTTGGATCGATCAGCTAACAAACTGATTTTATTCGAAGCTTCTAAATACACAAGCTGGCCGATAAACGATGAGAAACGTCTCTCTCGTAATCCAAGGCGAAGGCTTTGCGAGAGTCTCGGCACTCAGCGAACCTTTTTTCGCTTCCACGCGACTCGGAGCGTCTTCGATCCGTTACGATGAATGGCGCTCTTTTCTGAACATCAACGACCACGCGTCTAAGAGAATCTCGCGTGAAATCGATCGTGAGTGATTCGTACGCGTCGAGGGCGTGACATTGGGAAAACGTCTTTCGCAGACGAGTGTCTCGAAATCGTTGAAAGACATAGGAGGATTCAAACGATACAAAGTCGTCAGAGATTCGATCGTCGAAAGGAAAAACGTCGGTTGGAGGATCGATCAGGCAGGCACGGAATCAACCTATCGATATCTCTCATCGACGCGAGAGGAGTAATACCAGGAAGAATACTCGTCCGTTTCCAATTTCTCTCGGTCTTCGCTTTTCTTCCCTGCTTTTTCTCCCGTCCGATACGTCTTCTCGATCTCAGCTTCGATTTCCACGCAGGAAGCCTATCTTTCCGTGCGCGGTCGCGACCACGATTTCAAATAAATAATATTTACACGTTTCTACCTCGAGCAACGATCCTCCTCGTTTTTCTTATTTTCTCTTTCCCTTCCGAGACGGATCGTGCCTGGCTAGCAACGGCTAATTTCGTTTATTCTGTATGAATTTTTCCAGAATATCCACGCGTGTATTTTATTTCGCGTAACGACGATCGCCCGGTTTGCGTACGTGCGATTACAATATTCGAGAGAAGGAAAACTCGCGATATTTCAACCTGGAAAAATATCGAGTAACAACGTACTACGTATTTCTCCGAATTCGAAGAACGAAAACGAAGGAAATAGGAAGAAACGAGGCGAGTGGCAAGAAGTCGAACCGAAGAAAAAATAGCAAAGAGAGAGAGAGAGAGAGAGAGAGAGAGAGAGCGGAAGGAGGCCGAACGAATGGAGGGAAAGTACGGCGACGTTTCCTCGTCGTTGAAGCAATTTCTTCTTCCTCTGGGTGCGATGGTGTGCGTGCAGACGCAAGAAAGGAAGTTGGAAGATTTTTCGACAAAGCCGATAAATAAAAAAGTTGGGGGACTCACGGGCTGGAACTTGGAAGCAAGACGAGCGAACGACGACAACACGTCCAACTTGTTCGAGTTATGATATCGATAACTCGCTGCCCGCCGAGATCCGGCCACGTTCGAGCGTGCTTTCGTGAAAAGCCGCTCCACCTCCTCGTCCTCCAACGTCCTTCCGCTCTTACCAACGAGTTCTGCCCTCTTGCACGCTTCTTTCGTCGCTCCCACGCGAATCGAGGAGCGCCTCGTCGCCACCATATTTATATCACACAGCCGCGTATATCCGCGGCTAGAAGACGACTCCCTCATCTCTGGACGTCTTTCACGAATATTCATATTTTCTTCGATTCTTCCACCACCTCCTTCTCCTCCTCCTCATACCGTAACCCCTTTCAGTTAAGTTCTCTTCCTCTTTTCCGCTCGTCTTACTTCGACCCTCCGTCTCTTTTTTCTCCTTCCCCTCTTCGTCGTCGTTTCCAGCTCTTTTTCATCGCGTTTCTCATCCACGCCCATCCAGACGTTTTCCCCGACGTTTTTCCGACTCGATACGTATCGCCCACGAAAAAAGGACGAGTTTCTCCATCGGCGGAGGATCGAACGACCCTCCGGTAGCTTTTCGGGGTGGTACGTACTTTCGGAATCGTTGTTATCGACGAAATTCCCTCTCTACGTTCATATAGAGTCCTCGAACTAGATGAACGTGCTTTCTAGTGTAAATTTTCTCTATTCCAGGAGCTGAATAAAAAGTCGGTTTTTTTTTTTCGAGCGACTGAAAGCTTCGTCAGGCAGCCGATTGACGAAAGCAATATAATTCCACCTTGGAGTTGGAATATCGTTTTGCCCGGTGGATCGTCCATTTTCCAATGTATCATTTACTTTTCATTGCCTTATCGGCGATCGTTTCGGTATTTCCTATAGCGCAATCGCCAACTTTCGCGAATATTCACGAATTCGCTTTTCCCGGGATTGTCGCGCGATCCTTTGTCAGGGGCTTTCGAGCCGACGAGATCGAGAGGAACACCGCGAGTTAATTACAACGCGAACAGACGTAACTACTGCTCTATCGTCGATCGCGTGGTAAAACCATCGAGACACCGAAAAGAACGAAAGGAAGAACATAGGAAGAGGAATCTGCCGCTTAAGTCCTGGCAAAGAGGATTATTTAAGGAGGTCTGGCATACTTCTTTTCTCTGGCGTTAGCGTTCTCTTTATCCGACAACCCGTTCGCCCTTTACCCCCCACCCCTCCCTCCTCCTTGCAATCGATGGTTCCTCGCTATTCGACGTCTCCGACGCTTCGACACTCTTCCTTTCAGTTTTTTCTCGCCCGACACAATCGCCGTTCGCTCCTCGAAAGCGCTTTTCCGCCTTTCGTTTCTCCGATAAAAATCCTTAACCCCCGTGACGCGCTTACGACGTGACGTCACGCCTGGATGCTCCCCTCGATGCCAGCTGAAACGACGGAGGCGCGGCGCTTTCGCAATCTGTCGCGGTGCGGTGTCTTCCCTTCCTCCCTCCCTCCCTCCCCACCCCGCCGCCTTAACCACCCACGCCTCGTCGTCGCTCTCCGCAGATTCGCGAGAGAGAAACTTTTCCAATGGTTTGCCGTTACTATCCCCTCGACGTAACGGCTCACGGATATTTACATCGGCTACGTGTTTCGCATTTCACCGTGCAAAGGATCGCCCTACTCACGGAGACAAAGTTACAGCCGAATTTTTCCACCTTCTTCCTTCCTCTCGCTGTCTTTCACTTCGTCCTACTCGCGTCGTTCTTCTTTCCAACTCGAGACGAACTCAAGGATTCACGACGTTATCCGCGCGGTTACGGCGTTTGCACGCTCCTTGCACCGTCGTCGTCTTCGTCGTTTCGAGAATTTTGCGTCGATCGGAAAAGTTTCGATCGAACCACCTGGCATTTTCCTTCGTTGGTTTAGAAGCGCAGCTGAGACGAACGACCACGACTGAGACCACACGACTCTATGCAGCAGCTCGAGAGGCGCCTCGTAGGCGTCGGGAACGAAAATCTGCCTAATTCATTCTTGTACTTTTCTTTTTTTCACTTACAATTTATATTGGGTTGCACGGAAAGTTCGTGCCGATTTTGAAGAGATTTTTTTCTTTCTTTTTATATATATAGTTATTTATTTTATATATACGTATATAATAAAACATATAATAAAAAATATAATATGACGTGCATAAAGACGTGGCACGCACGTCGTCATGCGATCGTCACAGAAAGAAAAATTTTATAATCGATCGATGCTCCGTACTCCCTTCAAAAAATTATAAAAAGTTCTAGATCGAAAATAAATTAGTTTAGAAAATATAAATCTTTTTTCGATTGCAAGTGGTTAAGAGGAAAGATCGTCGCTCGTCGTAGAAATTCCTCCAAATCGGGGAGGGTCGATGCGATTTTCGATCTTCCGTGAGCAGATTTCAGGGGCTGTCAAGGCGTCGAAGCGTTTCCGCGGTCAACGAGAGGCGAATTTGAACGCGCCCGGTAACCTGCGAATTCGTTCGCAAACCGATCGAAAGATTTATAAAGCGCAGGGTGTATTTACGAGCGACAACGGCTACCTCAAAGCGCGGAAACGTTATTGGCCGAGCGCATTCATCGGAAAAGCTCAATTACGCGGCCGTGAAACGCGGAACGTCGAATAAAGCCGTGCCAACAAACGGCAGAGTGACGGAGAGAAAGAGAAAGAGAGAGAGAGAGAGAGAGAGGAGAAGAGCGGGGAAAAGCGGTTAAACGATAAAAGTTATTCTCTTACGAGCTGGAAGGCACTCGACGGAATCGCGAAAGAAGCCCCATCGACGCTGTGTAACGCGCTATGAAAGAGTTTGAGGCAACGTTCCAGGTAGTCCAAAAACGAAAGAAAATAAGTAGAAAAAGAAGGAGGGGAAGAAGCAGAAGGTCGAAGGGTCAGTTTAGACTCGAACGATTTTCTTGTCGACTCACGTGTCTCGAGAAACGATATCGAAACGCGAACGCGGAATGCAACGCGTTTTCCATCGATTGTTCGATTTTCTTTCCGATGATTTTTTCCCAAGGTTTTTCTCCTCATCTTTCTGAACGTTCATCGTCCGATCGAATTTCGAGAAAGCCGACGACATAGAAGGAAGGTCGATTGGCGTCGTAATTGCGATCGAGGAGGAAAAGATCGACCACGATGTTTTGGAAGGAACGCGCGGTTGTCGCCGAGAGTCGCGTCATCGATCGGAACACGTTCGACTGGATTTCGAGGGATAGAATTTTGCGGAGGATTTATATCCTCTCGGCGTTTCGAAGGTCAATAACGAAGTGGCTTCCGTCGAAGCTGCAATTTTATCGGATCTCTCGGGATAACTTCGTAACTTTGCGGCCGAGACGATACTTCCTTGTAAATCGTTGCCTTTCGAGCGACGTCCGGATCGAATCGGATCGACTTCCTCGATCGGAGGGACCTCCGCCTTTACCACGGACGTCGATATTGCGCGCGGTCTCTTACTTCGAGGAAGAAATCTCGCGAGTTCGTAACCTAGAGAAGCCTCGAAAATTCGTACAGGCGATTGTGAATCGACGGTTCACACGTTTGAAGGAAGGAACGATTTAAAAGTTCGTCGAGTGCCAAGCGCACGAAAGTCGATATCGCGCTGCAATTGTGCCTGAATTACGAAACGAGCTCGACCTGGCACGATTTATCCTTACGCGGTTGTATCGTCGATTCGAATCCGATCTAACGAATTTTCCCGTGATCCAGGAGGAAGAAAATATCGAAATACAAGAATGATAAGAATAACAAAGACGCCAAAAAGTCGAATAGAAATCAAGAGCGATTTCAAAGAGTCACGAAGAGTTCGATTTAGCGTTATTTCGCTCGATTTTTGATAAGTTTGAAAGTTCTTCGTGAGATGACTCTCGGAGGACGGTGCGCCACGAGCGCGAAAGGACGAGGACCAAGAAATTAGCGGGTTTCCTCGAGGGCTATCGATCTCGTCGTTCGTACGTTAAGCGATTAAGGTTAAGTCAGAGCGCGCGCCGAAGAATGTTCCAAGTAATTTTCCACGATGGAACGTTACGCGAGACGGATCGAAATTTCGACCGATCCCGCGCGGTATCTCTCGTTAGAAAAATACAGAGAGGACTCCTTTCTTCGAGCTACGCGGCCATCCCTAGAAATTTCGCGATAAGGACGTAACAAGACCGATAAAAATGTACGCGTCGCGTAATAATGGGAGTAGCGCAACGCGCGCGAGATTTACGAGCGTGTAAAACAAAGGGAGGCAAGAAAAAAGAGCGACGGAGGAGAAGGGTGGAGAGGGAGAGAGGGAGAGAAAGTAGGAAATACGGCGCGATACGTCGTAAAGCGGAGGAAAGGGGATTTCGAAATCTCGAGTACGGAATCGTACGATATATCGTTGCCGCGTGGCTCGTTCCGCGCTGCTATTATTCCTTGATTGCTCGTTCGAACGAAGAAACGAGACTTCTCGTTACCAGTTTCCGCATTATGCTACGAATAATGACGACAATCGCCAACCTAGAACGAAGAATGCTTTTTCTCGAAGCGCAAGGATCGTTTCGCGTTTCATTGGTGTTCTTCCGAGCGTGTTGTCACGAGAAAAGTCAGATTCGTCGTACGCTGCGTCGGAGACACGAGAAACGCAAGCGACGCTGAACGGAGGACGTTTTGGATTCGCCCCGGTTAATTGACGAGAAACGCGGGACTCGGTAGAAAATTCAAGTATCGACTACGATAAAAAAACAAATCGAAGGAAATTTAGCTTCTTAACGACCATTTCTACGATTAATTCCTTTTAAAGGTATTATCATCGCAACCACCGTCGAACAGAAGCACGATCATTCCTACGTATCTCGATTTTTAATCAACGACGAGAAACGCGGTATTCTGCGGAGGATTTACGTATCGATGGAAAAGCAGAAGACGAATCGAAGAGAATTTAGCTTCTTATCGACGATTTCTACGATTAATCCCACCGAAAGAAATTATAATCTCAACCACCGTCGAACTGAAGCACGATCATTCCAACATATCTCGATTTTTAATCGACGACGAGAAACGCGGTATTCTACGGAGGATTTACGTATCGATGAAAAAGCAGAAGACGAATCGAAGAGACTTCAGCTCATTACAGACGACTTTTATCATTCGTTTCTTCAAAGCAATTACTATCGCAGCAATCGTCTAGCAAGAATAAGATCTTTCCTTGGTATTTCGATTTTTACCCAATTCTTAAGCAGACTTTTTCATGCCATACGTAAATGATCGAACGCGTTTCCCGTCTTTCGAGGAATTCATCGAATAATCGATAGAGGAAGCGATCGACAAGGAGGAAAAACGGAAGAAAAATGAAAAATTCCAGAAGACGTACGAGAAGAAACGCGACACTCGGTACGTGGGGGGGAACGAGCACTGGACTCGCGTACGTATCCTTCCGTTGCATGGAGCGACCAGACGCGAAGATATTTTCGTGGAAAGTCGTCCGCGTTCAGGCCGGAGTTTTATGCCGCGTCGGAATTCGGCTTGCAGGACACGTAGCCTATTGATTGGCGAAGGGCGACTCGATATTTCGCGTGCGAGAGACCGAAGTGCACCACGGAGGATCGGAGGAAAGAGGCAAAGGAGGAGGCGGCGGTCTCGATTTGACCCTAGCTATGATAATACGCCGGCAGGTAATTTCCGGATCCTGATACACGCAGGGGGAGAGTAATGGCTAAAAGGGTAAGCCTACGCTCATATCCACCGCGTTATTCGTTCGTTTCTGTTCGGGGTTGCGAGTGTAAACGCGAAATCGTGCGGGGTGAAGCTTTATTGGCGCGCGGCTCTTCGTCGATGCGGTTTCGAAAAATCAAACGCGAATTGGCCTATCGCTTTCGAAAACGAGGCTGTTTCCGATCATTGAATCTCGTCCGTCTGTTTTCATCGTTCTCGCGACCATTGGACTTTTCACCGCTGCAGAAATCGAGGCTGCTTCCAATCGTTAAATCTCGTCTGACTGTTTCGATCGTTTTCGCGTCCATTGGACTTTTTATCGATGCAGAGATTGAACGAATTGCAGTTGGAACCCTTCTCGCGTAAAATCTGAAATGCGACTATTTTTCACTGTTCTATAATTTACGTTGCATCTCTCAAATCTCGTCTGTCCGTTTCGATCGTTCTCGCGCTATTGGACTTTTTATCGATGCAGAAATCGGATTAGAATCTTTCTCAAGAACAGATGGTGCGCGTAGGAATTTCTCAAAATTCACATTTAGTCCGATAAAAACTTGGAATGACATGGATGAAGTGCGCCTTGCTAGTGCGCGATGTAGAAACAGAAGAAACATCCTTCGGTTCGAACGAGATCGGATCGAAATGCAATCGGAAAGACGCGCCTTTGCATGTAACGCGACGAATGAAATTAATGTTCTTTGTGCAAAGAAACGATGCACTCGTGGCTACGATTGGCACGGTTCGTTGCATCGGCTAAAACGCTACGCGATTAGAAATGAACTCCACGATTCTCTCCGTCCGTTCTTCCTCTCTTTTCGAACAAACGAAGAAAGTCATTTCGTTTCTTTTTTAAAAACGTTCTTTTTATGAATTTCTTGCTTTTTTATGTTGTTTTTATGAAAAACTGTTAGAGAAAAACGAAATTACTTTCCGAACAAGCTCCGGACAATATCGGAATTTTCGGTTAGTTTCGGAAAATTCGGATAGTTTCGTCTATGCGTTTTCATTATCGCGGAGGGACCGTGGTACAGTCGAGAGGGGAAGAAACTTCCTACTTGCGTCGTATTGTCGATGTAAGTAGGAAAATAGAAGGAAAAGCTAGGGGGAGGAAAGAACCGTCGAGAGAAGAGAGGAACGCGAGGTACTGTGAGCAAAAAATAACGGGAAATTTGAATTTAAATTTTGTGGGGACTCCGATAGGGACAAATGTTTTTATTT
>JAITYT010000047.1:1377463-1393404 GCA_025433975.1 Liostenogaster flavolineata
CTGGAATATCCGAGTACGGTGACACCACGTTTGCGTAGGCTTTTTCTTCGAACGCGCGTCCATTCCAATAAAATACCGAGTTGGGAAATACTGTACGCATAAGTAAGAACGTCAATGCCGTTTTGTACGATAGCGGCGTGAATCCGACCGATGCGCTTCGACCGCGCCCATTCTGTGGTAAGCGCTTATACACGAACTGTTAAGAAACAAAGACCTACAAAAGTTACGAAGTGATACTTTGCAGAGACTGTCTACGAGATATCGAAGTAGAATTATTATTGAATCGTTCAAAAACTATTGATTACCGAATCGATTATAACCTCAAATTGGCATCGATCGCTCTTCTATAATACTAGAACTATCGAAGTGTCATACGATAAATCCCTACACTCGCGTAGTGCTTTTTCCCCTTTTCCGACGCTTCTGTTTTCGAGTACACGCATGGTCGTTATCAAATAGACGAATACAAGTTAGAAACGGGCGAAAAGACGAAAGGAGGAGAATCACGTCGAGGGCGGAAGCGAGGTAAAAGCGGCCACGCACGCAATCACGCACGCACCCGCGTGAATCTATCCTCGAAAGGCTACCTTCTCGACTAGAGCTGGGTGACGCCTCGTACCGTCTCGGGCGTTTTAATCGTAACGCACGACTGTCCGCGTAATATCGATCAGAGGGCGTACGCGAACGTATAAATTCGTCGGACGAGGCACGCAGCCTGATCTCGGGGCGAGGGGCGTTCCGACGAAGGTATCGCGATGATTATCGCACGGCTTGGACTCGAACGGACGGTAAAATCTACCGTCTAACTCACGAGAGCCGGAATTACCTCTAGACACGCGTATACGCGTGTACGAGCGTGTCTGTCGCGCCGTCTCGAACGAAACGTGGAAGTTGATAACAGCGGCGCATTGCCGGTCCTTGTTCGTTCGTTTCGTGCATCGACCGTCGAACGGACCTCCGTGGACCGCGTTTCCCCACGGTATTTCCTATTATTTAATTCGGCGGAGGTATAATCGATCTGGACGCTCGATTCGGCCGTTCCAATGCCGCTAATTCGATTAATTACGAGACGTCGATTACGTCGCGGCAGGCGTAATCGCGTTCGCGATTTCTCGATGAAACGCAGCACCACACGATGTTTGTCTACAATACATTCGAAAAATTCTAAAATAAAAACGAAAAGAAAAAATTGAATGTGGAAGCTACAAAATTAATTGTACAGAAAAAAAAATAATTTATATTCGTCATTGTTTTTATTGTTAGAATTATATAACAGTTATATTTTTGCCTAGACGCAGTGAAGACGCAACTTTCTTTTAAAATCGCTGTAACTACGTATGTTGTTGATAACAATGAATACTTTTTGTTGTTTGGAAGTAGAAACATTCACCGTGAAATCTCAATTATCGGGTGTTATTTTTTGTTCATACAAGTGCTTTTTAAAAACAAAAATAAAATGAAGCGGAATGAGTTTTCATAGAAGTTTTAATAATTAATTTACTATCAAGACGACAACAATAACAATTCATCAAACTGCGATGTTTTTTTCTTTTTTATTTCGGTCGATCAAGGTGTCTTACTGCGATCCTACGCAGTGTCAGTTCGTAACCGATCATCGACGCGTGAACATCGGAGAAATAATATTCGTAATTCCGAGGTGTGTTTTGCGTCGAGTCGCGTCGCGTAGTGCAGTCTAATAATGTGACGTGTAGCGAAGCTAAGTGCAAGTGGACACGAGCGAAGTGCAATCGTGGATAGAACTTCGAGGCGCTGGAATACCGAAGACCTGCCGACAGGTAACTGTGCACGAACTAAATATAATTATATGTAAACTATGATATAATTCTGTGCGATGGATTTTAAAACAAAGCATAGCGCATTAACCGACGTCGCAATTTTCACATTGATATCGTGTTCGTGTTGTATTTATCGAATCGTTAAATTGGATTCCTCGACGATAGCATTCCTTTAACGCATTGTCTTTCACGGACTACTGCCTGAAATATAATAAAGTATAGCGAAGAAAATAATTATTTATCGATTATAACTTTCTTTTAATCGTTTATGCAATAAATGAAGTCGTTATCAAACGATCGTCTTCGTTGAAATAATAACAGAATATTTCATTCCACGAGATTTAGACACCGTTTGATTCACCGTTGTAGACGTTACGTATGTTGTTTTTATTATAACTGCGCTACGTACGCTTTCGTGAAATGATAAATATAAACAAAAAATTAATAATTTTTTGTTTACAACTTCCTTTAATTGTTTAATTAATATATCAGTCTTTTCTCAAACGATTGTCCGCGAAAAAGAGTCAATAATAACGGCCATAAAACATAACGGCCTCTATATCCCACCAAGTATATATATTTTGTTTTGTTACTGTAAATAATCTTTCTTCGATTAACAAAACCGATCTCTATATATTACTTCAGATAGAACACATTATTCACGAGTTTATAACAACAATCGATAAGTTTCAACTGCACTTTTATATGCAACTATGTTTTTATTACGTTTTCATTGCGTCTAGGCAGTCTATGCGTAACTTTGCGTAACTTGTTCGTTACTAAAATTATCATGACTTTTTTATTTATGAAGCAATTTCAGAAATTGTGACATAAGATGCTTTTTAGGTATTATTAAAAGAATCGTTTTTTAATAATTATCACAACATTTCTATTTAAAAATCCACTTTAAACTAAAGTTTTTAAAGTACGATACTGCGTAAAATATCGTACATTATAAAGTAATTGAAAAATCCACAGTTTATAAGATACAGGACTACTTTTTTTTATCCATTTCATACTTTCCGTCCCTAACAGATGGGTTGCGAAACACGAGAAAACTCGTGAGCGTGAGCTTAACGTGTTAATAAATAACAAATAATACTTAAAAAACAATTTTTTACTCTCACGGTTCAGTAGTTATTAATCAATGTCATTTATTTTTCAGGATCGAACCATTGTGCTTGAACGCGATTTCGAAGCTCCTGGAGAAAAGCACGGAAGAGATGAAATCGATCGATCCTCACCCGATCACCTTACGAAGGATGTCGATGGAATCGTGGGATTCTTCTTTGGAATTTCAATCCGCCTTTCGTTTCTTCCTTCGTGACTAATGCCGTATTCGACGACGGCGACGACGACGACGAAGGACACGATGCTTTCTCATCGATCGGTAAGATCGAAAGGTGTTGGAGGTTCGTGGCGTAGAGGAACGTTTCCACCGCGAATCGGGAACAAGAGATTCTCTTCTCCCGTGGGATTCTTCGAGGATTCTTCGACGACGAACGTTCTGAATTTTCGCGCGCGTATTCGATTCTCGTTATGACGCAAGCCGAAACGGCTCGCAGGTGGTATTACGTAAGTATCTATTCAACTAGTTCACCGCGAACAGAACGTTAGGAGGAAGGGCGGAGCTCTAGAAGGAAAGGCTACGAGATGAGAGAGGGAGGGTTTTATTAATATATCAGGACCGAAGTTCTACAAGTTAAACCCTTTGAGTTACGACGTTAGAGTTCTCGAAGAGCGGAAATCTTCCCTCGCGCGATAGAGTCGTAGAGAACTAACGGAATAAGAGGAGAAAAATAAGAGAAAGGAAAAGAAGATGAAAATATAAAGGAGGAACAAAGGCGACTGCATCGGGAGAGAAAACGCGAAAGAAGCGAATCGAAGCGAAACAATGCCGCGAAAACGACGCGATCGATAGGCAAAAGCGTACCAACGACCACGAAGACGAAGTTCAGGACGACGTCGGAACGGTACGTACGAACGACCCGGTCTCGCACGAAGCCGGAGGATACCGAATCGATGAAAGCGACGAATTAAGAGCGGAAAGGTTCAAAGACGATAAAAGGAGATAATGCCATGGCATTAGAGTACGTAGTGCAAATCGGCCTCGTTATCCAAGCGGAACGTCGCCATACCGTGCTTTCCCACTAGTGGGACGCGTTGGTGAGAAAGAAAGGAAAGAGACAAAAATTACTACAGGCTATCATTAACTTATATATCCGTACGATTAAAGCGTTCGACATTGGGCTAAGCTATTCCAGGCGCTCGTGTTTTATGCAAGTAAATAACTTCATTGTAGACCTCAGGGGCGCGGCTCGGCGATGGATTGCGCACGTAGGTCGAGCCATTGCATCGTCCTCTTGGTCGTCATCGCGTTCACCTGCTTCGCACTATCTATCTCTCGCTTCCTCTCAGAGCGATTCTCGGACATCCTTGACCGTTGGAAAATTATTACGGTATAGAACCGTAACCACTCGTAACCGACGGCTCAATTCGCACGAAGGAAGAAACAGGTTTCTAGATGCTAGGTTAGCTTCCATCGGAATCGATTCGCACGTACACTGTCCTTCGCGCGATTTTTCCGCTGCAAAATAGAGCCACCAAATCTTCGTTACGATTTATCTATTACCTCGGCCAAGCTGAAAGAAACCTTTCATTCGGCATTTTTCTCTATAATTTGCCAATGGCTGCCGCGATCTTCCCTCGTGAAGGAAGTTGCCGAGTCACGATGATGGTCGAAGGGAAAAAGATGTTAGTTACGCCCCGGTAGGAAGGTAGCCAGAGGCAACGCAACTTAAGGAACATCATCGACCAGCGGTAACGTATCGATGGCTATGGGCGTCGATTGGATAGTTCGCAGCCCTAATCGCGCCTTCGAATCGTACGTCGTTCGAGCGACTTTGGGGAGCGCCTACTCGTCCCCGAGGTCATCGATCTTACCGGATGGACGGCTGCTTTCTTTCGAATTAGAGTTTGAAATCTTTATTCCGCGTCGACGTTACGCACTTTTAAGAAGCAAGACCGACGCGACGGTAACAGAGATGGAAAAAGAGAAACGAGAACTTTGCGATTTCCCCTTGGTTAAATCGCGAACGCGCGGCGTTCAACGTAAAGGCTACGTAAAAGCAACGTAAAAAAAAAAAATAATTTCCACGAGTCAAAGACTTTGCGTATTATCAATTAACGAAATCGATAATGCGCCTATTGCTAATTAAATCGCTAATTCAAAGCGCCTCGGTATTATGAACGGTCGTTGTTCGTGCGTTCGAATGGCGCTTCTCTCCGCGAACGTAGGGTGTCCGAGGCAGTCGTTGACTCCAGTGTATCGATCCTGAATGAATTAATCGAACGAGGAGGGAGGGAGGGAGGGAAGAAAAATAACAATAACGACGAGAAAACACGAGATTTCTCGGGCGTTATTATCTTATGGTATACCGAATGGTGGAAGATACCACCGTTCGCGTGGTACAGCTAATGCGCTACGAATATGTATTATGCAAGGTAATAACGTCATCCTATAGGCTTTCGAAGTTGGAAAACGTTCTTTGATCGGACCGCTTCGGTAGCTCGTAGTCGCTCGAGCAACTCGAATCGATTCATCGCGCTCTTATTGCGTTCGTGAGAGAATTCGCGAAAGTTCAGCCCATTAAACGAACAAGATTCTTTATCCTGGCGAAACGATTGCTGCTTCTTCTTTCGCTTCTCCCTCGAAATTCATAACTCGTTTCGCGGGAGTTTGAACCTTCGGTCGATACGCTGTTAACGGAAATTATTTATAAATAAGCTCGGTAACGATCCGTTATAACGAACGACGAGAAATCCGTTAGAATTAATTTACGACATGTCGATTATACTCGTCGTATCCGCTTAAGAGGTTTAACTAAACGGACGTTTGCATCTCTACATCCGGCTCGGCTTGACCGCTGCTCGAACATTGAAATTTGTTCAATCGTGCGAAAAGGAAGAGTCGCGTTTCTTCCAAAAGAGTAAAACTTTTCTTTATTTTTAACGCATCTCATCTATCGTTTTAAATCGCATCGATACTCGGTATTTTTAGCGATTCGGTAATATGCGTACTGATTTGACGCGTTATATCTCTCGGAGTTATTTATTTAACCCATCATGACCGCAGTACAACGTATTGAAAACATACTATCTTCGTTATCGTGTTACTTGGTAACGCGTTGGATGAAATTTAATCTTGCCGTACCTTTTTCCACGCAGCTGTCAGTTGCATTTGTTAAAAATTCGTTGATATGGTGGTCGGTCCATCCAGTCTAAAGTCTCGTGATTACATTCACGGTTATTCCATAAAAGATAACTTAAACGTTATCCTTGTACTTTGGGTGACTTTACGATGGGATTTACAGTATTCATGAGACTATGCATTATTTTATCAAAGTAATTCGTTTTAAAATGTAATAGCTTCTATTTACAAAATTATTTTTATCTTTGAATTATATTTCAGTATCTTTGTATATCGCTGGCCGAATAACAATGATTAAAAAGCTTCGCTTTATATATGCCCCGTTTTATATCGTACAAATACAGCTCGATGATTTAAAAAGCATTCGCATGTTCCATGGCAGATAAGTTGCGATCAATGATGTCTCATTGAATATTGCATTCAACGGGAAGGCATCCGTGTGCGAATACACGGTATCGATATCAAAGGGGATTTAGCGATCTAACTTGCAATCGTTAATAGCATCGTTAATAAAAAATTCGCCCAGGGGAATGAATTAACGAATAAATTTATTTTTAGGAATATATATCAAACTGAATATTGAAATACGAAGAGAAGTGCAGTTTTTATCGCGATCGAATTTGTGTTAATACGAAGAAAAATTAAATTTCAATGTGCGACATAAATTTAGCGATTTGAATTCGTTTCGAATCGCTTTCTCTCCTAATTCGCGACCGAAATAGCGCCGTTACGTTCAAATAATCCACCCACCGTTAAAGATATTTTATCGAAAAAAGAGGTGCAACTTAAATACCTCCTTAATTTGATTTTATCTTTTTTAGAACGTCGAGTTTTATCTGACGTCAAAGGTACAGAGAATTTACATAACAATTACAGACGTGGTATCGATAAAAGCCGGTAGAACGGAGTGAAAATTCCCACTGCTGAAAAAGAAGAATTTTGAAACGAGCGCGCGTCTAAAGCGGAGCATAGAATTTTCGCATAAAATATACACTAACGACTAATCGGAGATGCCAGCATCCTACAAAATACCTTTGCTTCGCGCCAATTCTTCAACCATAGCCGATTTTTCATTTCTACGAACCGTTCCGTCTTCTTTCGAGTCATTCGTAGGGCGGTGGTTAGCGGTGATGACGCGCGTTTTGTTTTGCCCCCGCGAGAGTTTCGTGGCTCGTGACTCAATGGCCGCTCCAATGACTTCCATTATTTTTGAAAGGGGTTGGAATACTTCATCGAATGTATAAGTCGCTACAGAAAGTGGCAATCTCCGATACTTTTTTGCCATTACGAAAGATACAATCGAGAAAAGATGCAAAGAGGTAAATTTCACGCGCAAAGAGAATTAACATCGCCACTGCAAAACTTCCTATTCGATAAAACTTTGAAGCCTCTTGAGTTTTCGTCTCTAATGGAATGACGTCATTAATTCCTACATTTTTTCAGAACTTTGAAACCTTTAGATCGACGTATTAACGCTGGTCCTTCTTGACAGCACTGTCAATCTGCTCCGAATTTTGAAGTCAAAACGAAACGATAAATTGTTAATCGTTCGTACCTTCGGAAAATAAATTAAAAAATTCGTGTACTTTTTTTTAAGAGTAACCGTTTAAACGGTGCTCTCTGCCAATATTGAAATTTTCAACAAAATGAACGCGAGAGAGAGAGAGAGAGAGAGGGGGGGCCCAAAGGGAGCGCGTAGAAGAGAAAGGAAAGGAGAAGCGAGGATCGAAATTGATTGGAGAGAGGGAGAGAGAACGCGAAAGCGCTCGTTACACGATTTATTTTTCAACAAGTTTTCGTTTGTTCGACGAGCGCGTCCTGACCCAGTCATTTCGCCAGTGAAACGATTTTCGTGCGTTGCTTTTCTTTCTTCGTTGAACAAACTGTGGGAGAGGTTACGCCGCTCGCTGCGTGGATATTTATCGTTTCGCGAACGGTGATAAACTTTCCCATCTGAGAGTGGAATTACGCGCTAGAGCAACGACGAAATACATCGAAAGGCATAGCACAACGAGATAAATTACAAATGGACGCCGTTCTACGCGTTGATCGAAAGATTCCCAGGCGTGCGTACGTGTGCACATTTTTTATTATATTATAAAAAAAGGAGACAAAAAATTTGCTAATACGAGTAAAGGAATCGTCGTCTCGTTAAGACGCAAAGGATCTGCTTACGCTCAAATAAACGCACCTAAAAGGACGTAGCTCCGGGGATTACGAAGATCGATCCGCATCCACAGAGTTAACGTTTCGATACAGCGGGTATTAATTTCATGTTCATTTTTGTTAGAGCGAAGGTAATGAAGGAAAGAGCGTGCAGGGCGAGGAGAAGGAGGAGAAGGGGAGGAAAAGGAGGTTGCTCGCCCGGAGCTAACGATAACAACGCGGAAACTTTCCAACGGACTGTTATTACAGTATACGTTGTCGTAACTTTCCACTCTTCGTATCTGTCCCCGGTCTGCGTTAAGCCCGTTCCCCCTAAGGCGCGAATTCTTCCGATCGTTTCGCGATCTGCTCGCGTTACCGATACGCGAAAAATGCGCGTTATCGTAGGAGGGTAACGCGTTCAGCCTCGCGGCGACGTCCGTGATTCACGAGCGGAGAAAGCAAGAGAAGAGGCGAACATCTCGAGCGCGTTATATATCGACGACGATATTCCAGCGCAGTCTTTCGCGGATCGATGAGTGCGCATCCGTCGAGGAACGAATTACGGAAACGAGGCTGGATCAAGCGAACGGGAAGACAAGCTCAACAAAATTCGAGAGGATGTTCCTGCGAAAAAAATGCCATTCTTTCGTTCATTTACTCGTTCTCGTCGCGTCGATCGTTTCGTGGCTGCGAACGGACTCTCTCTCTCTCGCTCTCTTCTCTAGAAAAATGTTCGAGCGATTGCGTTGTCAGCTGTTCGATTCCGCCGACCCCAAGATATTACGCGCGGTCGGACGTGCCGTGGTTCTGAATAAAAATCAAGGCGATCGCCCGACGATTCCAGCCGGAAGATTTTTTCACTTCACGTCGGCGTCCTCCTCGAACGTTCCCGATCGAGTGGAAGCTTCGAGCGCAGCCGCGTGGTTTCGCGTTTCGAACGATTCGACGCGTTGACTTCGGCGAATAAAACCAACGTTTTTCTCCGTCGTCGAGTGGAAAAAGAAACGAAGGACCGACTCGATCGGATGATTTCACCTCGTGGGAGGCGAAACGGACGTCCTTAAAACGGCAGATATGCGCGCGATACGTCAGAAACAGGCGGGCTTAATTGAATTACTGACCCCGGAGAACGCAACAACGAGGAAGATACAGCCGGATTCGAGGAATATTCAGGTGAATATGGATAGAAGCTGTGCACCTCGTCGTTCATGGAGATCGGAGGATCGTTTACAGTCCGCGAAGCTACGAATGGTTAAACGCGACCGATCGTCGCTTCTCTTCCCTCGTCTACGAGTAGCAGCGGGTTTGCAGAGCCGTGCGCGTTCCTGGCGAAGCTTTGAAAGCGAGTCGACGAGAGTAAAATCGTCCTTCGACTTCGTTTCGCGCCTAATACTCAACGGAACGATGAAACCGCGCCGAGGCGCAGAGCTCGCGATGCTCTTTTTTAGTAGGCGCTCACGAATCGGCCGCTCGACCATCAACATAGAAATAACGCGGAGCGTAAGACCCCTTAATCCTGTGCTTTCTCTTTACCTGCTCGCGCGACGTTCGGTTACGCTCGAGCGAAGTCGAGATAATCCGTTCGTTTTTTCAATCTTTCTTTCTTTTCCAAGGACAGGAGCGAATATCGCCGCATTTTCACTGCCAAATGTTTCGAAGCAGTGGATAAGGCGGTCGTGCGATTGTAGTTTGCTTTATCGTCTCGAAAGGTGAAGATTCGAAAAAAAAGTGAGTACGGAATGTAATGGAATTTTAACCGAGCTTGGGGTAGAAGCGTTCGGTAGGTAATTCTTGCTTTCCCTCTTCTTTTCGCATTTTCATTTCGTAATATTTTAACCCTTTCGCTAAATGTGGCGCCGCACCGAAAATGCAAACATTGCGCGAGGACGAGTGTCAGTGGTACGATTTATGCCTTACTGCGCCGTAAGTTGCTTCGAAGACACTTTTAGACAAAAAATGTCCTCGAATAATAAAAACAATTTTTAGTAATACTTGTGATAATTTTACTATATTATATCGTACGATAATTTTCAAAAAACGACTTTACCTTTTGCTTCTTCTACTTTCGCAACGGATTTTTTTAATTTTCTTCTATTATGCAAAATGAAGAAAAGTGCCTTCCAGAATCGTTAGGGCTCTTTGCTTGTAGCTAGTACTAAGTAAAAGTATTAACGTATTAAGTCGAAGGTATTAAAATACCGTTTATCGGTATTAAAGAACTACACCGAGCAACCTCGTTCGGTGGAAAGAAACGACAGTGACCAAAACACTGAAACTGTAAATCCAGAGCCAAGAAGAGAAAGATTCGTACGTGCATGATATTTTATCCAGGGCGATTATAGTCGCCCATCGTGAGCGAACGAAGATCGACTACAATCGCTAGTAGTGGAAAAGGTGTTAATTAAAATGTCGTCTAAAAAACTGTTTATAACGGCGATGTATACGCGCGCTTTATAGGCGTCGAAATCGGGTAGTCAGAAGCAGCGCATTTGGCGAGTGCAGGCTCCAACGCGCGGACGGACAAAGCGAGTGAAAACTCGACGGTGGATGATCGTGGACAGCGATACTATCGGCGATACTATCATCGGCACGTCCCAGCGATACGGCGGAACGCATCCATCGTTGGCGTTTTAAAAGCACGATGCGTTTGACGTGCGTGCAAATTACGGTGTAATTTTTTCGAGAATTACGTCGAAACGATTAATCATCTCGCGATGGTTCGCGAGGATGATCGATCGTCGTCATCGAATAAAGCGCGCTTATCCGATCAGGGGCGGCTCGATTCGATCAGGAGCAGCGAACGCGGTTGGAGATCGGCGCTGTCAGTGCCGATTGGAAAGAATCGCCGACTACCTTTCTACGAGGCAGGGACTACGTCGCTAGTCGTCGACGTAGGTGGCAACGAGAGGAACGCGATCGTCGATGTTTATCGATAGGATCGTTGGCTCGGCGCCAATAAAAAGCGCGTCGCTGGGAGAGCGGCAAGCTAGAGCCGGGGCTAGGCTAATGGCAGCTCGCGTTAAGCGATCGAGTTCGCGCCTGCGTGGAAGTGCCTCTCGACCACCGACGGAAGGATCGATCACGTCCATCGACGTGTGCGATCGGGGTAGTGCCTGTTAACGCGTATCGAGCCGCTTTACAGGAAAATCGCATTAATGACGTTTCGGTAATCGTTTTTACGTCCGAACGACGCGAGTGACGACGACGACTACGACTACGACGGCGACGATGACGACGACGACGACGATGATGAGCCTGACGACGTTAAAACGATCGACGTTTTAGCGAAGCTCGCGCGCGGACCGACGAGAGTCAAGGAGAGAGAAAGAGAAAGAAGGTGGGACGCCATCAAAAACGTGGTCCATCGTTGCCACGAACTTCCAAAACGTCACGCTGCCTGACGCGTCCAGACTGCATTAGGGCCACGCGTCGATTTCGTCCTGTTGTCGGTCCTCTCCTCTGTTCTTTTTTTTTGTACCTCCATTTTCGAAAATACGCGCGGTGGCCGCGCGAGATGTCGTCTATTCGATCGACCAATACTCGGTCGACTCTCGTAGGGTATTTTGACACGATCGATGGGGAAATATGGAACAACGTCCTGGAGGACGGAAGGCTTTTATCGAATCAATGTTTTCTACGATGTTGCTTGACGAATTTCCGATGCGATTGTTTCGATCGCTCATAATCCATTTTGAATCTTTTATGAGAAGCGGAGCAGCGAACGTATACAACAACGGGGAAAAATACAAAAACACAATTTCGTCGACGGAATAGTCAAAAGACGATCCGATAAATTCTTTGTTCCATGCAGACCATTTTCATCGAATTGGAATACTTTCATTCGATGTCTGGCGGGATCGAGTCGTTCGAAATTCGCTCGTTCGACTTTAAGGAGGAGGAAACCAGGCTTGAGTTCAAAGGCGTTGACTGAGAGATCGCGTATTTGCATGTTCGCGTTACTTCGAATGCGTAGGTACTCCATCGCGCGTATCGAAGCTCTTGCGTTTGCTCGTCACCGTCGTCATCGTTGCCGACGACGTTCCGACGCCGCGTCGGCGTTTGCTTTGCTAAATTTTCCTTGTTTCCATATTCATAAAGCATCGTAATGAACGTCGAGACGTTCGGTACGAACTGACGCGGGCCCGGATTTAAGGCTTGGACAACGTCGCCCGAATAAAATCTGTTCTCGCAATATCTACGATTTATGCGCGAACAAACGAGCAAAGGAATCTCACGATCACGAATAAATAGCGAGTTCTGTAATTCGTGAAAACGGGCCTCGATCGATAAAATTGTATTTTTATCGAATTCTATCGATTCAACAATCGAAAATCTAATTTTTCGTTGGTATTAAGAGAAATCTCGTTATCGTTTTTCAACATATTTTTTTCGGGAGAGTCGGTAGGATAATTTAAGAGGAAAAAACGCGGTGGTCTTAAATAATTAGAAAAAATCGTAAGTTCGATTTCTTCTCCTTTAGTAGATTTTTCTGACGAATCCGAAGTTGAAAATTTAATTCCAACACTCGTTTACAGAATACAATTTACTATACGGCGATATCGTCTACGTAGGAAAAGAGTTAACGAGATGGCGTGTTCGCGAATGCTCGTTTTCCGGACCGTACGGAAACGAGGCAATTAACTCGCGGCGTTCATTGGCAGGGGATTTTCCGTAGCGTTCTAGACGAATGCATAAGAAAAGAAAGAAAGTAAGGAGAAAGGGAAATAGAAAGCCATGCCGCAGTACGCCGCGAGAATAAAATTGCTAAGGAGACGAGGGGGTGATCTTGAATCTGCAACGAAGATGTATCGCGAAAGAAACAACGACGTTTCGTAATCGCGACGTTCGTATCGTTGCATTTCCCTCGCGAGGGACGAACATTGCTTCGAATACGGAATCGTGAAACGCACCGTTGGAAAGACGAAGAGCGCAAGGAGAGTCGAAAGAGTCTCTTCGACGTTCCTTCGATCCGCTCCTAGGAAGTTTCGAAATATGAGACACTCGTGAGAACGACCTCCTCGTAATTCCGTTTTGACGAACAAAGCGCTCAGCCTCCGGTAGGAAAAGCGCGCCTTTGCTTTTCCACCAACGCCGTGCATTTACGATTTCCCGAATACGTCGAGGACGAAGAAAATGGTGACAAACGCCTTGGGCGAAGTTCTGCGGATTCGTCGTCGCTGTTACCGCGATAACAACGATACAATTCCGAAAGGAAGAATACGTTTTCGAAGTAGCTTCGAGCGCATACTTCGAGGACCGTTTCGTAACGTGTATTATAACGCATTCACAGATCCTAACTACGCGTTCCTCGCGCGATTTTCGATGGTCTTTTCGTCGTGTCACTCGAGCAGACCGAAGTTTCCGTACGAAACTTTTAGCTCGTTGTACTCGTTCCGATTTAATCGCGTTTATCGTCGCGCGAATGTCACGTTCTTACTAATTGGAATCGGTTGTTCGAGAGCCGGAGAGCCGAGCTTTTAACGTTTATTTCTCCCTCTCTTTTCTATTTGAAAAAAAAGGAAAAGAGAAAAAAATAATCGCGTAAAATTACGACGCGCCGTGCTGCTGTGACTTAGAAGCTCCAGTCGAACGGAACTAAAAACGCATTTTTCAAAGATTCGCAATTATTTTCCTTGCCTAAAGCCATTCCGCGTTTCGTCGATTGCCGTTGTCTCGTTTGGAACACGTCGTCGCTTCCTAATCTGGTACGACGCGACGTCCCGCGAAACGAACGAGTCATCGTCGTGAAAGAGAGAGAGAGAGAGAGAGAAAGAGCGCGGAACATTGGTTTGGTGGAACGTCGACGTAAATCCGCGTGATAGGGAAACGCGAACGGAGTTAAATGTGTTTATTCTTTTCGTGAAATTGGACGAGATTCTGTCGTACGAGAATGTTGAGCTTCCATTCGCCACTCGATGCGAATCAGTGCTTTTTTACAGCATAATGATGCGAAAAATATTAAAACTACTAAAGCGTGCCTAAAAAGTATTCGTGGCGAGGGAAGCTTTAAAAATAGCATACTTCGTCAGTAATGAGCTCGCGAAGCGTTATCCGTTATCCGTTATTAATTCACACGTCGCTATTTCTGCGGCCCAAAATGAAACGATATCGGTTATCATAAACCGAGAATGCGCTCAAGTTGCGTTCGATCAAAATTCTTCATCGATGAGAAGCTTCGAAAGGTGACTGTTGTCAAGCTCGCTAATAAAAAGCTTGAAAGTGAAAATAGGTTCGTCTTCGATCGCTCGCTCTATACAATACAATATATTTTCATGGATAAAGGAAAGTCTCGAAACGTCAAATTCGTTTCGAAGTCAATTTACCATTGAATACGACGCGAGATATCTTTAATTGAACGATCGATTTAAAATCGATGTTAAGTTCCGTTTTCTCGAGAAGCGAAAGGTTCGGGACGTTTCCATGATTTAAAGTCGATCGTGTGAAGATCGACGTTCGATCATCGGCGCTTTGAAATTTGAAATGGCAAAAGATTGTTCTGAACCGCGATCAGTCTATTCCGTGCGCGTCGTAATCCAAAGTTTCGACTGATCGTAATACGTGGATACATTTTCATAGGATAAAAATGTCCATTTAAACGTGTAATTCGTACATCGAGGATCGTAGAAGTAATCGTTAATGCGCGTTCGTATATGTATAAATTCCCGTATGCATATTGTAAGTGATATTTCTCTCATTCGGCAATTTAGAATTCCTTTCTCCCTATTTCACTGGATATATTCATCGATGCAAGGGATCGATCCGATCCCGTTGTATGAATTTAGAATGGACGAAGTATACATATTATATTTACGTCAGTACACGTATGAACGCTTCGAATATTCCACTTATTCACGGTTGATGAAACAGACACAGTGCGCGCATTGAGCTTGCGACCGGAAACTCGGTCGCGACGGTTGTTAGATGCGATTATTGTTCGTTCATTCAGGTATCGTTCGAAATGGACTATAACGATACGTTATCCCGATAACCAGGCACGATAACGTTTTTACGGGCAAATGGAAATGGCACGACGCGCAATGAAAATCTGCCGAGACGTAAGATTTATTGAAAAGTTCGCTGGTCGAAATAGCGATGATCTATTTTCACGCTTACGGTGTCCTCATCGTTTCACCGTGGTAAACGTTAGAAGAACACGAGGTACTTCACTGTACGACAGAATCTGCGACATACAACTGAGTAAAGTACGTAAACGAGCGACGTAAACAAAATTCGATTTCGCGTTTCTAAGGATAAAATTTAATAAAACGCGTACGGTTCTGCGTCCTCTATCGTTCCATCGTATTTCAATCTACCGTCTTTCGTCGCACACGCGCGAACCACCCATAAATTCGTCTCGGTTAAAAGCGCAAGACGATCCCATCGATCGACGATACGATCGAGAAGATCGTCACGATGACGATTCTCAGGAGGGTCGAGAGGTAAAAACCGCATCGACCGGTTTTTCCTCTCGTTAAATGCGATTCAAGCATCGAGGCTGATAAGACGACTCTCGTCGTCCATCGTATCAACGACAACGATGCTTAAGAGGAACAGGAGGGGGAAAAGGAGGAGAGAAGAACCGCGTCGAAGTTTGACCCGTTTCGATTTCATTCCTCTCTCTAGACAGGCGATCATTAATCGCAAGCGTCGCGACGCTTCCCATACGCGAAGAGTTCGTGGCCTCCTAGGAAGTCGTTCGTCTTAGAACGAAGAAGCGACTTTTCCCGTCGTTTTCTCTCCTTCGACGTATGACAAAAATTTCTCCCTCTCTCTCTCTCTCTCTCTCT
>JAITYT010000047.1:1467946-1478552 GCA_025433975.1 Liostenogaster flavolineata
TCTATGTAGTTCTGCGCTTTCAACCACAAACGGTTCCTTTCGGGGTGCAAGAAAAATTGCTACACGATGTTGACTTCCTACCACTGGACCCTCATTTGCGCGTAACGACAATGTCTCTCGAAAACTCTCGGAACTTCTTTGTATCGTAAAACTTTCACTTCCAGCGAAGAACCTTCCTATCCAATGACAGTGGTTCTCCGCTTGCCTAATCATTTGGCGATTGGGTTCACGCCGAATTATCGTTAACTTCTAACTCAAAGAAATATTTATGACGACGAAGAGCGACGTGCTTCAACGTTATAAAAACGAAAGCTTTATTTAATACAAAATAAACTTCTTTTTATAAATTACAACAAAATTATAAACAAGCAATGAAAAGAAACTTGGTTGTGTTTATATATGATTAATTTTGTATTCCTGCTTCGTGTGGTATCTTTCGAATCAATTACCTATGTGCAAGGTCGGCTTAGCCGTACAGGTAGCACGATAATACCTTGACTCTCTTCTTCCATGATTTATCTTTCGATTAGAGCATACTACACAATCTTTACTCCTTCCTGTATCATCCCGCCGAATTTTCTGGGTTCAGTAACGCGAGAATCTCCAACCAATTGACCCACTGAGCGATGTACAAATTGTAGACGCGTTAACTTCGTTATGTTGTATTTCTTCCGATGGTCCTTGTATAATAAATACGAATTTATAATCGAGACACCCAAGCCCCAAAAAAATAATTTTCGCCACCATTTTTGAGACTTTCGCATGAAACAATACGTTCCTGTATACTGATCAGCTTTGTCTACCCCGCCCATATATTTATTATAATTTATAACTACATCTGCCTTCACAATATTGATTCTTCCTTCATTGCGTGTCCTTTTAGTAACTGTTTTTGAAGATTCGTTTATCTCTCCAAGCCAATAACACTGTTTCTTTTCGTCCGTGGGCAAAGATTTCAATTTCCTCAACTTTCCAGTTTCTTATTTCGGGTGGAATAAATTGCGTATTCGTTGAGAACAACAGACGCACTCGAGGCGCTCCGTAATACGCCTTGCAGCTATGAACTAAGTTGGACGACTATATGCCGACTCGCGTCCGCAAAGGGTCAAGAGGTTGTACGCATCAGCAAGTACGCAGAGTCGATACAAGACGATCTCAAAGGAAATAATTGGACGCGTGATCGAAGTGAGAAGGTTGCCAAGGGCAGAAATATAAAGGTCGCGTCTTAATTAGGGCGGAATTCATAATACGTGGAACAACGTGTACCGGTCGACGCCTGAGGCGAGTTAGCGCGAGCGTAAGAGCGAGCCAGTGAGGCCAATGGGTGAGGCAAACGCGCGCGAGCTCGAAGCTACTTCCGATCCGTGAAGTGCATGGAATTAGGAAACGGCATTACGGTGCAAATTCCCAGAGTCTCCGAGATAATTCTCAAGTTTGTTCGAGCTAAGCTCGAAAGCGATACGAGCGCAAGCCGTGAATATCGCCCGCTTCGCGAATTTCGATGGACCGACGACGACAACGACGAAGGGGCATCCGTTACACGAAAGCTCCGCTTTCGCGGCTGAAGAAAGAGAATTTTTTTCCCCGCAAAAGAGAGAGAGAGAAAGAAAATAAAATAAAAGAAGAAAGGCGATAGGAAGCGGTCGGACGAATTGGCTGGAGGTTAAAACCGAGGGAGTCGAACGAACGCTCGGATTCGGAAGTTTCACGGTGAGATAACGAAATAATGGAGGATAGATGGCGAACAGCGCGCAAGAGGAGGAGGTAAGGCTCGCGCTAGGCGCGGATCGCCGACGTCGTGCCAAGCGCCGAAATGCACCGGCTATGATAGCATCGAGCCGAAATACGCCTGCCAAAATTCCATGCAAGCGCGAGGCACCGTCGGTATCGGCTCGAGTATCCGATGTTCGCGGCTGAAATTCGGCCGAGTGCCGCGCCCCTAAATCGTCGCGTTTTTGTCCTTCGTTAACGACTAACCCGAAGTCCTGGAAACGCGTGGAACTATCGAATCTCGTCGTTCTTCCGCCCTCTTAGAGGCTTTCCTCTCTCTCTCTCTCTCTCTCTCTTCCTGTAGGTCTCCTTCAACTTCGTCGGGTGGCACGAAGACGAGCGATCGACGACGGATTCGCGGTACCAGACACCGAAGACGCGACGGTGTTTCACGGCTTTACGGATTTCGCGAGGCAAAGCTCAGCCCTTTGTGGCTCGACGGAAGAGCAAAGTCCTCTTGAACTATATTCCCCCTTATCTCGCGCTCCTCCCCTTTTGCGAATTAACTAGACTTACGGGTTCTCCTTTGGAAGGACGCCAACGATTCGTCCTAAATGGCAGAAGGTGGAAATAGTCGAGTCGATGCGAGTCTCTCCAAGTTTTTCCACGGGTTTGTTTCTATTATCGCGTGGCTCTCAGCTCCAAGCGGCAAGTCCGACTCGACTGCCGTCTCGATCAATGACCGCGTCTTTCGATTCCTCCTCCCACCCTTTGTTTCGTGATATTCGATGGCGGTCCGCGCTTCCAGCAACGAGATCGTACCGACGAAATGGTACAAGAGCGCACGACGAGCTCGCGCATCCAAAAGCCCGGAATAATTTAATTCGTATTTGCTACACGGTGGCGGGCAGAGAGCACAGCGCCCCTTCGTAGACTTTGCGAATTATTCCGTACGAAAATAAAGCAAATCGTTGGGATTTGATAGTCTCCTTTTGCTGGCGCAGCGAACTCTCGCTTTCTCACGACTTCCCCGGGTCCCTCAAGAAATCGTTAATCGGAGTGAACCGTTTTAATTATCGTTTTCCGAGATTGGGCGCCGTGGTAAGGTCGACGACCCTTGGAAATTGGGAAAGCGCGACGTCCTTGCGAAACCTCGATTAAAGATGCACTCGTTGCTTTCGTCGATATTATCGCTGCTTTTCACGCCTCGAGACTTCGACAGATCCTGCGACGTTACGTTTTACTTTCATTCTACATTTTCGGCGGGAAAAAATAGAGCGAAACGGACGCGTAAATTTTCTTCTTGCGACATCGATTCTCTAAAAGGCCTCTCAACACGTTCATGCCGGCACTCGATTTCAGTGTCCACGTCGTGGGGTGGCACGGCATCAGGTTGCACCGTTCGGCACAATGTATGCGCGGTAATACCCACTAGGCAAATTGTCCTCAGTTTCTGAGAAAATCGATTTTTTAGTACATTGATATATAATACTTTGGCAACATCAATTTGCATATACTTATAAATGTTGGGCGAAGCTGACGGGACTAGTTCTTCCTTCAATTTTGGGATACTCTGTTTGACGATTCTCAAAAAGTAGAGGTCATATTATACTTCTTTGCGCAGAACCGTAAAATGGTACAGGAAGATCGTCATAGAATTAATATGCGTGACTTGCCTCGTAAGCGCCTGATATATAAATAAAAAATGGGGTACCAAGCACATCCAAATTTTTTAATTTCGCGAAAAATTATTGATCAACTTCTAATGAATACGGGTAATACTCTGTCTAGTATGCTTCAAAAAATCACATAAACAATAATAATTGTGTTAAGTTTATATTAAATAATAATACTGATTCGTTATGTCATTACTATCGAATGTTTTTTGAAATAAAATAACATAAACCGATTTTGTACCATCTAGTTTGTGAAATGTAAGCATGATGAAATTCGTGTAATCTTCGGCCTGTTTTTACGATGTCTCTTTATCGCGAGAGCGCGAAATGCCAAAGACACGACGGGAAGACGCTCGAAACGACGAGGATAAAGGCTCGAACTGACTCGACGAACTTCCGTATCTACGTTCGAATCGGCAAACGCAGGCACGTCCTAGAGTCAAAACGTAAGACTATGGCGCAATCGAGGAAATAGTTCGATCGATAGGTTTAATTTCGCGATAAAGTGGAAAGAGCGCCGGCGTAGGAACAAAGAGAGTCGCTAAAGAGGGGCTTCCCAATCGGTTTGCTTTGCGTCCGTGAAAGGATTCGATTGTTTCGATTTGATGTGTTCGGGCACGGTCGATCTTTCGCTCGCGGTGAACCTCGTAGAGCGTTTCCAGCCGCGTAAAATCGAACGGTCTGCCGTTTGTCACAAGCTGCAAATCGCTGTAACTGACGACGGTTCAAAGCTCAAATTCCAAAATCGGCCGAACGTACGATCGTATTAAACGCTTATCGTAACCGTTATAATCCAGAATAATCCGTCATAATTGGCGCGCATCGACGCTCCCGTAACACCGTGTTGTTCGTGACATCGCGAGCCAGCTACGAACTTGTCTACGTTGGTACGTACGGTACGTGGCAAATATTACGCCCGACAATCCCGCCGTCTGCTTCGTCTTTCGTTCGTCATCGAAATTAGAATTGCCACGATAAAAATCTCGGCCACGTTCGGATCGAAAGGCCCATCTCGCGACGATAAAAACACGACGGAGTTCGCATTGCCATCGTGAAAATCGAAAGGATCCCTCGCGTCACCTTCTCTTTCTCCGTTCTTCCCATTTTTTCCCTTTCCGTCGTCGTCGCATTCCAAGGGAACTTCACCATTCGATTTGAATAACAAGCCACTTCCTTTCTTTACTCTCGCAACAGAATATCAACGTAAGAACGCTGAAAATAAGGAAAATATTGAAAACTCCGAAAGGCTCGTAAAAGGCTCGAGTGCCATTTGCGAGCTGCCATGTGGCCCCTCTTAAGAACGCGTCTACAACGACGGATAAAGAGAGAGAGAGAGAGAGAAATAGGGGAGTGAATTCGTTCCTTCTCGTTTCTACGTTCCTGTTTTCTTAAATTTCCCTCGGCATTACGCGCACCACTCGATTCGCGCGACGCCTCTTCTTCCTATCGTTTATCGCTTCTTCTCGCCACATCGAACGTCCCCATATATAAATATAAATGTTACAGTCTCGCTCGACCGTTTTTCCCTCGCTTTCGAGACCAGCCTCGAGAACGTTACGACTCTTCCCTTATCGCGTCTCTTTCTCCTGGCTGGAAAAGGGTGGAGATCGCGATGACGACGCCACGTAGATTCCCGCGTGAGAAATAAACGTCGGATGTAACTCCGACTAGAGCGCAACGCCCGTCATAACTTATCTCCCACTTCTCCAGCCAGCTTTTGGACACGTCTACTCGCGTCGGCATTTAAACGACCTGCTTAGCCGCTTTACCGCGGACGCCTTCGAATTTGACGTCGCGACTCGGATGCCAATTTATTAATTCGAGCGCGAGCGCACGCCAAAGACGTCTCGCGACGCCTCTCGACGACCAAAATCGAGATCTCTCTCTCTCTCTCTCTCTCTCTCTCTCTCTCTCTCGTCGTGGAAAATTGCTTCGATAAAGGATAGCAACGACACGACGATCGTACGAACGAGAGTGGGAGATGCGTCGGGACGATATTTTCCCAACTGAAACGGCAAGCGCCGTGAACCGTGTTATCGCCTGTTTTGCGCTAATTTGTTAATTTAAATAGCGTATAAATTGAATGTTCGTTTTGAATAGCTGCGAGCGTCCCTATTAAATATTCACTTTTATTCTCGTGACATGTTGCACCGTAACGAGGTGCGCAACGTGTCGAAAAGTTGAATTTTTCCTGTCGTTTCTTCTCCTGGAAAATATATTTATTTCGTCATTTTTAATAACGATAAAGACGCGAGGGTCTGGAGATCGATTTTACCGATCGTAACTAGATTCGAAGTAACTGTCGATCGTGAATCGACATTACTCGATTATTCTCGATCGATCGATCGTTCTTTCGGTTGGCAATAATACGATAAAATATGTCTGAAATGCGCATCTTGTTCTTCTATTTTTAAATTGGGATAAAAACCGACACTAAATAACTAATCGATACAATTTTTTTACTAAATTATAAGTAAAAGTCCAAGCAATAAGAAAACGATATAGGTTAGATGCTTCGAACACATTGACAACACATAAGAATGTGTTAAGACCATCTATTGACAAAAGCCGCAATCACTTGGTTGCGCGTATTTCGAATCAACACGATCGAAACGAACCGCGACGTCGGCGCTTTTTACGTGTACACGCGTAATCACGTGTGCCGTTTTCATTACGAATGCGCCGAATATTTCGGACCGTTCGGCATACGCCCGTGGCATCGAACGCTCGCTCCGGACGGTCGACCGTGGTTCCGTCGGTATCGCGTGTTATTTAAAATTCACTAATCGCGTGTCTATGCGGGAGCCAAATTCGAAGCAAGCCCGCGCTCGTGAGAACCTTTACATCCGCGACGATAAAACGGAGAGAAGGCGTTCCGTTATGACGTTAATCCGATTACAGCGGATTCGTTCGAACGTCGTTACGGTTTCGGCGTGTTTCTCGACCGCGCGGAAAAATTGACGTGAAAACGCTCGACGATTTTTTCATTCTCTCCTCGCGATCAAACCTACTTCATTACGAACTCTAACCTTTTTTTACATCGTCAAAGGATTTCCCGTTCATTGAAGCGTTAAGCTCGGCGCCGATATTTTTGTCCTTTCCGTTCAGCGAGCAAACATTTAACAGCGATATTTGAGACGGCTAGAATGAACAGTGTTCTGCTTTGTCTTCTTCAGACAATCGGACGAAAAAATTCCTATGAATATTGACAAAAAAATTGTTCAGCAATTAAGAAAAAAAAAAACAAGACGCTCACAAAATCAGAAGACACTGTTCGAGATGTTACGACAAAAATTCAACGCTATTCAAACGCAAGATAGACAGAAATTTCACTAAAAAAGTCGTTACGTTTTGTAATACATGCAAAAACAAAAGGTATTTTTATTTAGAGTGTCTCAATTAATTTCTACCGAGTAGCAATAAAATTACTACATTTATTTTTTAACTTTGAAACTGTCGGTCTCAGGGACCGACGCCGGATATAACGCGTTAAGGGGTTTATAGATACGCTCTTCGTTAGGACCGAGCCGATTCGTCTTGACTAACACGCGGACTAACGACGCTCTTTTTCAACCGTCCTCGTAATCGATGTCATAAGTGATTTATTTCCCGTGAAAATTGCGTTATTCTCGCGATACGACGTGATCCTTGCAAAGATACGCGCTTAGAGTAGTAAATCGAACGTCGTTTGCCTTCTGCTTCTCCTATCCCTTTCCTTCTCGCCTCCAGCGGCATTCGCCTTCGATCAGTAACGTTCGATGAACAGTAATCGCACCGGTAGCGATGATTAGACGTCGTTACGAACGGGATATCGAGCCTCTGCGTCGCGACGATACGCATTCCCGTTCTTCCCTGAAATCGATCGAGAAGACGGCGTGCGATTTTTCTCACGAGTACAGGAGCGTACCCGAAAGTCGAGATTTATATTGTCGTTACAATTTCCAATGTTAATCTCCTATTTATATCTCCATCTCGACGAATAATTCTATTTGCTATTTTATTTTGGAAAAAAGCACGATTTTTACGTGTTTTCTTACAGATTAATTTTAATTTAATCTAATAATTTGACTTCGTTACGAACTAGACATTGAGAGTTTGTTTCCTGCGACACGATAACGCGGAGTGTTCTCGTTCTAGGAATTTTTATTCGTTGCTAAAATCACTCGAATTCCCGTCATAGATGTGAAATCTGGACCAAACAGATTTTACGTGCGATATTCGCTGCGAGTCGTGAAATTAAAACAAAATTCCACGGAGGCGTACTTTATTTTACGATTACTCATCAAGATAATTCTGCGCAACAATGAATTTTGCTCGCCGTACTCTTTCAAAGCGGCGAACGAACTTTCGTGAGTACTCGAGCGCTTCGCGTGTCTGCCCATTACGGTTTACGATCGAATACCTCGATTAATTCGTCATTGAAATCCGCGAGCAGCTCGTTCGGATTAATTTGCGACGTGACAAGTATACTCACGTCGTGCTCGATAAAGAGGTTAACGACGATCGACGTTTTTACATCGAGCATAAAACGTCAAAAGAACGCTTCAAAGTGCAACGCTGCGATCGCAATCGGTTTCGTACGTGCGACGCCCAACGACCAACCGATACTTTAATAATTCTTCGTAATAATATAATAGTCGCGTCCTAAAAGCTAATCGAATGGCGCAGACGTACACTCTCCAACGAAACAATTCGTAAAAGGATTGTGGTTAACGCCAAACTTTCTACCAGGATAAAGCGGGATCCCTTAATTCGTGGCCAATGACGGAGAGAACGAAGAAACGAGGATCTGACAAAGACGATGTCGGCTTGCTTCGACTGGTCACCTTAACGCTGAACGATAGACGGAATCTCCGCCAATCCCAGCGTCTTTGAGTTTTCCGGCATCCGGCTGTCGCTTGAAAGAGATCTTGGATGTTTCGGTGTTCACGAAATCGCCGATAAAACGCTACGACTGTTTCTTTCGTCTTGAAAAGAATTTCGCGGACGTAAGACTATTGGCGAAACGATGGAGAAACTGAAAAAAGCTATGTACCCTATCCGTCGAGACATTTCTTCGAAATCAAATATAGCGATTTCTCGCGAAAATTGCTGATTTTCAGTCGCGAACAGTTTTTTAGCCGACGATGTAATCGAGACTCAAAATTCGTCGACGCTCGTTTGCGCGAATCGATCGAAGGACGAAAGCGTGACGCGTCAATCACGCGATTTTTCATAAAAATGATCACTGTACGTATTCTGATTGCAATGTTTAAAGTCATTCGTACCGTTGCAAATTCACATTTTTTGCAATATAATCAGGAAAATCGACTTTAACACGAGGAAGCAAAGCTTGAATCGACTCAACGTCATCGGGATTTAACATTCGTTGACGCTTTTTTAAGCGAATCCAGCAAAGAATGAAAGTTAAAAATACTTTATTAATAAAATTAATAACACGAAATACTACACGATATTTACAGTACTACTATAGTACAACTTAACAGAATACTAACTATCCGCGGCCTTTGTACGAACGATTACTAGGTTTTATCGGAGCTCGACATTACTTTGTCACTGTTCGCATTGCCCTTTGTTTCTATCTAAATCTGAGTGCCCTCGGTCGGTTACGCGTGTTTATAAATCTTCCGACGTTCTCCCTTCTTTCATCGCTCGTCGGTTCGCGTTCGGCTGTATTTCACCTAAGCCGAGGGCAGGCATCAAAATATTCTACCTGTACGCTGTGTGTTTGTTTTGTCGATTCCTTTTAGGACCTATCTTCCAAAAAAATCTTTCGTATAAATATCGTTTGTTTTCTATCTCCGTTACTAGAAGGAATCAACCGTGTATCCGTGGTCGCCACACACTCCTTACTCCGATCTTTATTACCGCCTAGCGTGGACTCCAGGATCGATCAATCCGGCAAGGACAAAAATCCTTCCGTTCGAGTAAGGTCATTCCGATAACGATAAGGTAATGACAGTTCCGGCACGAGTACCGGCTTCGTCGTACGAAAAAGGAAATTCTCAGTGCTGACCGGACTGATAACTTGGCCGAACGGTTGAGATCGTAATTGGGTAGCTGTCGGTTCTCGCGAGGAAAGGGGCGGGAGGGGAGGGCGGCGACGGAAGAGGAGAAGAAGCCGCTCCGTTGTATTAAAGTCGAGGAGACACCGGTCTTTCGGTAGGAGCCTCGATTGCACCTCGCACGGTGCTCCAATTAGTCGATAAGATCTTTCCCTTGAAAGGCGAAACCCTCCGCGACAGGCAGCCATGGAGGAAGTATAGTCCTTTCGCACGAGAACTCCTTTCCCCGTTCTTCTCTGTCCGCCTTTTCGTTCCCCTTCTCTCCTTTACTTCCGCGAAGGGTGATTCGTCGTAGCACCTGCAGGTGTCTTCGAGCTGCGGAAGAATCGAGAAGAGACCCTCGTTTCTTCCATCGAAAATCGAGAAGCAATAAGAAATCGAACGTCCAGAGTCGCCGTTCCTAGGTCGCGGCAAACTTCCATCGAGTTTCCTGTAAACAGTCTCCGATTGGCACTGCTTCGAACGGCGAGACAACCGCCTTCTCGTCGTCGACACTACGATCTTGGATCGAAGATGGCTGCCTCGCTCCATTTTATGAAGCAATTTTACTGCTTGAGAATCGCCTGAGAAATCGTCCTTCTCTCTCTCTCTCTCTCTCTCTTTCTTACTGCTGCACTCTTCTCGAATAGACAAGTTTAAACCGGATATCGCGTGTCGCGGAGTATTGGTCGCGTCGCTAGAGAAGGAAACTTCGACGAAACTTGCATTATGCGTCGTTCCTCTCGATACTTACGCAATGAAACGCGGATTGTGCGTACGATAGACAGCGCAAGGATACGCAATGATTTTAATAACATTAACATTGTAATCAATTTGACTTCATGGTATTAATAGTAACGCGACAATAATTTAATTTCACGTCGTCTAAATACGTCACGATACCACAAAATAAGCTTCCAGATGAGACGATTCGATCGATGGATAGAAACGGCAGCCATTTATTCGTTCACAACCCCTGACGCCTTCTATTAGGTCTACCGGAAAGTTCTGTCGGTTTCGAATGAAAAGAAACCAATACGATTTCGAAACATTAATTAATATTTACCGAATAATATAATTTGTACGGTTGCCAACCGTCTCTTCTCTTATATACGAGGGTCACTATTTATATTTCGGGAATAGGAAAAAACACAAATAGTTAAGCTGCGAATATAT
>JAITYT010000047.1:1480146-1504283 GCA_025433975.1 Liostenogaster flavolineata
CGCTGGACGGCTCAATTAGCCCGCGATGCCGCCGGCTATAACCGGCGTCCGTCTTTGCGACTGGCATCTTGCGAAGGTCACTATAGTGGCCCGTAGTAGCGAAAGGGTTAAGCGTAAGATAATCGACCGTGTTCGAACGACATCGCCGTGACTGCGTACGATCCGCTAATCAATGGGAGTCGCGCGCGGTCGTCCAGGCAGCGCAAACATTTAAACTTCAAACAACGCGTCCTCGTGTCTCCCTTTGTGAAGCGTCTCTATCCTACGTTCGATATCACGCTCGATTTCTCCCGCGTACGTCGCGTTCCTTTCCAAATCGACTCGCTCCTCGGCATCGTTCCTCGTTGGAAGAGGAAACTCGAAGCGTGGCTCGATTGTATCGCGATGGAATTCGTTCGGAGTCGTCGTTGTATCTTCGAAGGAAACGATCGAAAACGTCTTTGTCGATGGTCTCTGCCCTTTGTCGGCATTGTCGTGGCCAACGTCGTTAGCGTAACCGCCGTTATTGTTACGAGTTTCGTCGGAGTCGCGCGAATCGGATAGGAAAAGGATTCCGCGGAACGTCAATGTCGAGGTTCTTTGTTGCAGCTGAACGGCATCGGTAAGCTTTACAAATTGCCCTCGACGCAGTCGGCCGACCGACCGTACGCGTCTTCTTTAAATTCCGTGGACGTAGTGTGTCGTAAATAAATTTTATCCGCGGACCATTTTTCCACGAGGAGAAACGAATCTCCCGACCTCTTTGAAATTCTTACGGTACGGGGCGAAGCGTTATTAAACGTCTGCGGTATCGCGAAACGAGCATCGCTGCGCTCGCGATCGAACGGGTCTCTTCGCAATTTTCCAAAAAATTCCTCGGCGGGAGATCGAAAATCGCTTTAAATTCGCTCGTAGCGTCGATCGGAAGAAGCCGAACCGCGGAATGCCTCGAAAATTGTACGGATGCTTTTCGAGGAAGCGTCGAAAGAGGATCGTGAGCTCGCTTCTTATGGGCAGCGCCTCGAAATGTCGCGAGCGTCGTTGGATGCGTGGACATCCACAAACACGACTTTGATCGATGGAAATTTTAATCGGTCGACAATTATCTTAACAGTTAGCCGACCGATCGGGGAGATCTCCCACTTTGACGTTAGCAGCTCGTTTTTTGTCTTGCGGAACAATTAAGGCAACTAATTAGAACAAATAAAGAATTTCCGCAGAATTTAAAGAGCATTACATTGAAAAAAACATGAAATAAAATTTACGAGAAAGGGACAAGTTCTTTTACAACTTTGGCAAGCGAAGAGAAACCGAATAGTGATCCATTTGAGCCATTGATTCGTTTCACATTGCTCAGGAGCGAAAATAAAACCCAAATCTACTGTGGAATACAACAAATATATGAAAGGAGTTGATCGTGCAGACTAATATATATTTTATTATATCCTTTGCACCAAAAAGCACCAAATGGACCAAAAATGCAGTGCTTTATTTTTGGAATGCTGCTCTTTTTACTTAATTTCTAGTCCAAAGAAAAATAAATGATAATAAAAAGACACATAACAAATCTTTGCTTAAAGTTGCTAGAATCGATGGAAACGTACGAACTTCAATATTTAGCGAGCGCGGTGGAAACCGTACGGTTCGTTACGAGGCGCAGTGTTAAATGGAGAAAGATTCGTCGAATTTATCGAAACGCACAATTTTTGCGTAGTAATTTGCTCGCGTTCCATAGACGATTTCTCGCGAAAATCGTTAACGTCTCTCCTTCACCCACCTTCTTGCGTTGATAATCCTCCTTATCGTGCGAAGCCAATGTCTTAAAATAGATTCGCTCGAGCGAAAGTCGAGCAATTTTTACGAGAAGCGATCCGCCCTTGGCTCGAACTTCGGAAGAAATCCGAGGCTGTAGGAAAGCTCTCGTAAAATTTCAGAATCAGCTTCTCAAATCCGATATCCGTTTCGTACATGTTTTCGTCGTCGACTCTAAGATGTTCCATTCGACAGGGAAAACTTTTCGATCGCCTCGAGGACCGGACGTTCGAGGACGAACGACGTCAATACGTATGGACACGCACACACACACGCGAGTCGAAGGAAAACAGTCACGGTCCGCCGCGTCCCTTCGACGTGCATTCGGAGCGTATCGAAAATAAAAACAGGATCTTTAGCTCGTCATATGCCCTTTGGCGAGCTAGGCGAGACCAGTTTCGTTGTTACCACGCAGAGAGAAGGCCACTAACGGCCCGTTATAATGAAAAATCGAGAAAGCGAAAAATATAACGACGACCGTCCACCCTTAAACGGCACAGGGTCAATAAGACCTCGAGCGTATTTTTACCGCGAATTTAAACCACCGATCCGATAAAAAAATAGAACATTTTACCTCCGCGTACCTTTCCCAATCCACGCGTACTTCCGTCCACCGCGTCGTTACGCACGGAAAAGAATCATAACCGGAGGAAATACAAGGCAGCTACGCCTGATTTTTTCGAGCTACTGTTCCTCGTTGCCGACGAATTGCCCTGCGAGGCTCCGTCGCAAGCGTGACTAATTTTACGACGGAGAAAAGCCCTGCTTAGACGATATCGCACGGTTTCGTCCATTTTCTGAACTCACCTTCCGTCCACCGTGTAATTTGCGTGAAACGCGAGGGACGCCGTCATTTTCTTGGGAAAAATTATAAGAAAAATGTGAAACGAGTCGTTCGACCGCTTCGACGATTCTATCGCTAATATCGAGCTTTAGGAAAAGACGAAACAATTTTTCGTCTCGTTCCTGGAAAGTCTACGAGATAAAATGGCCGATAAAATCTGGAATAAAAAAAATTGACTTTCATTGTACTCTCGCGAACCGAAAGAATAATCGAATTATCATTCGATGTACTCTTATCGGCGGAGAAAAGAAATAAAACGCGAAACATTGCCCGATTTGTCCGACTATACATCAGGATGACCTCTTAAACGCGGCAAAAAATTCTGTTCGATTTGCGGCGGGCGAGTCCCAAGCTCACCTACACGCTCTCGTTAAGCGCACAATTCCATTCATACGTACGACCGGTCATAGATTGCGTATTCAAGAGGTAAATTCTGCTTTGTACAGCGAATATAAATCTGCGAATTTTGCGGTTAACCGAGTACAATTTCATGGGATTGATTCCGAAGGGTGCTCCAAATCCAGTCAAAGTGTGTCGATCGAACGCGATGAATGCCCGGATAAAATACAAGTAGATATCTATTGCGTCGCTTCAAAATTATTACGATCGAGCGAAAAGGCGCGTGTCGCTTCCAAAAGAAGCGCCCAAAAAAAACGCGCCGTATAAATCATCGAACAAAGAGTCAAAATAAGCAGATAAATAAATAACCAAATTAACATCTTCAAGAATACCGACAAAATAAGCTTTGGTGTACAAACGTCGCACTATCGTTTCTCGATCGTTAAAATCGCGAAGGCTAAGGGCAACGGAAGAGAAAGAGCGAGAGATCTTGACTCTTCAACGAGGAAACACCTTGAAAGCGATGCGTCGAGGCAGAATCGATGACGTGGAGATGATTGCGGATACATCGAAGAATTTAGCGCGTCGCCGATGCATTCCGTTCCGCGAAGAAGCGACGCATCCGGTACGCATAGACCTCCTGGAGTAATTCGCACCGATGACGTCACGACGCTTTCAAGGCTCCTGCTGGAGGCGTCGGTAACGACGACGAGGACGCGACATCAGGAGGCGCGAGCGTCGTCGATGCGTTCGCGATGACAATGCGACGGCTGTGCGTCCGGAACGATACCCCCTCCCCCTCCTGCCAGTAGTACGTCATGATCCGTCGCCGAGAAATTCCGGATTTGCATAGATAAGCAGCGCACCCCGTGCCACGTCGATCGATACTCACCCTTCCCAATAAATTCGATTGAACCGCGCAATTGCACGGGGATTTCGCGTGGATCGCATCGATAAATCCGTGACTAGTCGCGACTCGTTTCGATCCTCGTGGACGGTGGGTCGATGAGAGGAGCGTGGAAGGTGCCGATGGACGCGTGGCAGATTCTTCGAGTAATCGTGGAAGCTGAGAGAGTGAAAGACGATGAAATTCAAGAGGTCGATGCATTTTAATGCGAATTACCGCGCCTAATGAAATTTCACTGGAAAAGGTGAGCGCTCTTTCCTATCTTCCTCCATCGCCTCTATGCAAATGTCATCGCTCCCTAATTCTCGAGGAGATTAGAGCTTCTCGATCATCGAGGAAAGAGCGCTCTCATTTGTTCGAACGCACCGTTCTGGGCTCGCCTGCTTTTCGAAGATAAATATTGGGTTGGCAACTAAGCGATTGCGAATTTTAAATGAGAAGGAAAATTCCAAATTTTTGCCTTACAATATAATTTTATTCGATTAGGTATTGTCCGTTTTTTTCAATGACCTTTTGCTATCTTTCAGGCATGGTCATAATTCCATGTTCATAAAATTTCTGATTTTTGCTGGCAAGAAGCTGAATTAAATGTGATTTTACATCATCAACGTCGTTAAAAAATTAAAATTGGAAGTTCAAACAGCAAGAAAACGAAACGAAAGAATGTGCTAAGATCATCTATCGACAAAATCCGCGATCACTTAGTTGCCAACCCAATACAACGGCATGTTTTGCGCTATTGAGAATTTTACCACTTTGCCGATCGATTCAACATTTTTTTACAACATTTTAAACAACGTTATCGAGTTCGTTTCTCGTAGCGAAGGAAGAAATGAAACATTATTTAACATTTTCCTTTTCGATATAGCAGCAAATTTCTCTTCGCCTTCTCGATACATTGTACACGATCCATACCGAACAGTCGATATTATGTCTACTTTCTGTAAATTCTGTTCACTTTTGAATTACACAAATTAATACATCTTCGTTACATTGATTAATATTTACTGGACAATATAATTACCATCGTTACTAACCGTACTTCGCGTCCAGTGATGGACATAAATATTGGGACAGCAAAGGATTCCAAATACAAACATTTATAACTACTGAGAAAATTGTTTATATCGATTGTTTTTTGCGTCAATCTACTAATAAAAACGCGTTCGACAGCCATCTTATACATAGAGAAAATTATTGGCACACGCTTGAAGATGCGCATGCGTAAATGTAAGCAAAAGTCAATTATCAAAACTACGTAAACGCGATGTGGAGCTTTCGGTTTATTTTCATTTTCAGTGTATTCTTATCTTTTTGTACGAGTCGAGGGTTTATTAAGCTCGCATGTACAAATATTGTATCGGCAGCGATGAACGTATTGTTACAAAGAAAAGAGGAGAAAAAAACGATCGTCGTGTGTTTCGCCACGTTTCTTCGTCCTTCGTACTTGCGAATTCGTCATCGATTCACGAAGGGGAACTGCAGAATTGGAACAGCTCGCTTCCACGATTACACGCGCATCATCCGTCCTACTACGATGAACGCAGACTCCCTTCCAAGGGTCGACGTTTCGCGTACATCATCGTGATCGAACGTGACCAAATCCTAGCCTCGCGTTCCCCGTTCATCGAATGTCGTGTACACGATCCTCTTACGAGTGCGACGTCGACTAATAAACGACTATCCGTATGGCTCGGAATCGAAACGAAGCGACGAACTAACGAGAACCTCTCCCTTCGAATTACTTCAAATCCTAACTTTGAATTCGAGAATTTGATTTTCTTGAAGGATGACGCGTTTCTATCGATATGCAAATGTGTTATTTAATCGATTCTCTCGGACGGAGCACGTGTTCCGAAACGAAAGTTCATGCGTGCAGCCTTCGAAGCGTCAAGGAACTCAATTGATTGGAACTTTTCATCTTTTTTTCTCTCTTAAACGATTCCTCTACGACGAGAATCGTCGAATCTAATTCTGAATTAACGAGATCGCGCGAAAAATCGACTTTGCTTCAAGAGAGCATTGGTCGTGTGACATTTCGTATCAATAGCAAAGTTCCAAAAGTCTCACGGACATTATTCGTCGTCGTTCTTTTCTTGTGTTTTATCCAGATCGATCGCACAAATACTCCGTTTCGCGAATGTATGCCGCGCATATGACATGTGCGCGGACAAGGATGGTAAAATTTCCACAAATGTTATTACTCGATTGTACGACATCGGAAATGTTACTCTAGAAAAATTCGAAAATTATCACGGGTTCGTCGAAGATTACCTTACGTTCGATAATTTTATCTCGCTTTGCCGTTCAATTGTATTTCGAAAGATACTCGTACCACCAATAATCATCGTCGCTCTATACGAACGGTGGAGAAGCACGAAACGATATAACTGCAAAGAGAAGAGCGACACAATGAAATTATTGGGATTACGGTCGCCATTTTGTTCCGTAGCAATAACGACGCGGAGGATATTAAAAAAAAAACGAGGAAAGAGAGAAAATTAAAAATAAAGAAAAAAAGGGGAGAAAACTTGCGGCAAAATTAGTGCGAACGAACGAAGATGACCGAATATTTTTTTTAAAATTTCATTCGATAATGGCGCGGATCGAGTAGCTCGAACGAGGTGTCATTGATCCAAACGACGATGTCGACGCAGACGACCGGGTCATTATCGAGCACACGACGATGACAAACGCATACCCTACTCTGCCTAGCAATCGACCAATCGACCAATCGACCAATGAACCAATCGACCGACCGATCTACCTGTAGCTACGAACGGGAGAAATTAAATTGAACGCAGAACTCTTTCGTAGAGGGCATCGGTGTGTGCGGGACGCGGCGATAACGAGATTATCCGCTTTGATCCGGGGCCGCAAAGGCCCTCCCTTTGAGAGCGGCGCGCGCCTAAAAGCACGCTGGCTCGCGTCGCTAAAAAGTTAAGTCAATCCGAAATCTCCCTGCGCTACGATCGCCTTCGTTCGACCATCGAGCGCCGGCCAGAGGAAAAAGCTAGAGAGCGAACGAGAGAGAAAGAAAAGAAGGGTTGAGGGCGGGGGGGAAGCCGCAAGGAGGGAAAAGAAAAGACGAGAAGAGAAAACCGAATCGGAAGGTGGGATGACGCCCTACTGGTGTACGTGAGCGCACCAGGACGACGCATTAGCCGCGTTAAACCGCGAGATCGTGGCCACGCTCGATTTTGGTCGTTACCAGAGCCGACGATGACGAGATTCGACGAAGATCACGGGCAGGGAATAACCGACAAGGACGGAGCACAAGGAACGAGAGAGAAAGTAGAAGTAGAAGAAGAACGACGACGACTACGTCATGGTGGAAGTGAAAATTATTCTCAGGGAATTTCACTGGAGCACTCGCGGCGCGCGCGGTTACCAAGAGGAAGAAGATGGACTCTGGAAGAGAGAAGGAAGGAACGTCGTCTCCCTTCCGTTCTTTTTTCAGCGCCACGTCGCCGCCGCCTACGCCACCACCACCACCATCATCGTGCAGCTTCCTTCTTTCGGGCGCTCGTTCCTCTTTTTGTTTTCACGCTAGGCGTCCCGAGGGGGATGCGTTAAAGCCCCCGCTGTAATCCGGGCGATGCAATCAAGTAGATGAGACGGGACTGTAGCCTCGCCTGCCTTCTCTTCTTTTACCTACTACTACCCCTTCTCCTCCTCCACCGCGTCTCTCTATCCATCTATTTATCCCCCTCTCTCTCTCTCTCTCTCGTCTCGTCTCGACTCGTCTCGACCCTCGTACTCGTCTCTCGCGCTCCCTTCGACCCTCTCGCGGCGGATACCAGCCACCATTTGCCTCTCGGAAGCGGCCACGGTAACGAAGCTTAAGCCACCCTAACAAATCATTCGTTTTACTCGCTAGTCGGGGCATTAATACGTGCCACGACCGGCCGACTCCCCCCGTTTCGCCTACGCGTACCTTCCCTTTCGGCGTTACCTTCACGGTCGTCACGAGAGCTCGCCTCTCGTCCATGGAAGAAGGAGGCTAGGCGGAGCCGATCGAACCGACCTTTCCATCGAATTTTCCCTCCTAATGAAACGAACTTCCAAGAACCGCGCCGTATCGCGAGTTCCATCGCGACTGCTTTCCCTTTCGAACCGAACGAGCCGCTCTGTTTTTCCCTCTCTTCGTTCTTGCAAACAGATCGGCCCTTCCAGACTTTTGCACTCGACCCTTCTCTTTCTCTCTCTCTCTCTCTTCTCTTTTAATCCCTATCGAGCCACGCGCCACTGACAAAGCGCTTCGTTTTCTTCGTCACGTCGACGTTTTCCTCGTTTTTTCCTCCTTCTTCTCGTCTTCTTCTTCTTTGCCTGCGGGTCTGACGGTAACTAGCGATCGTAAAACGCAAAAGGTACGACGACGATGTCGAGGCGATGCAGCTCCGGAATGCACGTGCCTCTGCGCGCCTAGTAAACTACACGAGCCGAGCTGCGCTCCTCGAAGCGCCGCGGCGGAGTGTATCGCTCCTTTGCCTGTCGTTTCGATGATCGCCTCGCAGCAGCGACGAGGCGAACGTGCTCTTCTCCAAGTTTCCTTTCGAGAATCTAGCCAACCTGTTCGTCGATCGTGAAATGTTGCGCCCTTTCGAAGCGACCGAACGCGCTAAACCGCGTTTATGCCGAGTCGTTCGATTTTCTTAGATCGTCGTACGTATCGCGGAACGACCGTCCTTGCGAAACGATACCACGAGGACCGAACGTTTTTATCGATGTCGAGAAAATAAATACCTGGTCGTTTGGTAGAATGAAAAATCGAAACGCTATGAAAATTCGAAAGGCTCGCGATTGCTTTCTTTCTCTTCTCCATCCGAACGTTAACTTCGCGCCAAGAAGCGTCTTATAATATATTAACCCTTTGCACTCGGCTGTCCCCTCTCAGGGGACATTAAAGTTTATTAGTGATTACGGAGAATTAACTTATTGCAACAGAATTTTTTTAAAATGGCAATGAATGGCGCGAGAAATCAAAATATGGTACAATTACTGAGATATATAAAAAAAATGTCAGCGGATTTATCGCAGTACATCTTCCCGATGTGGGATGTGCAATGCATATCGGGGAATGTTTCAAAGTTTATCATACCGTACAAAATTATAAAAAATAAAATATTGATTTCTTTGCACATATATACTTCTCGGTATCAACTAATTCATATAAGTCCAATATCGTTATAATACGTTACTTGGTTCCAAAACTATACAAACAGTATTACTATACGAGTAAAAGAAACCAACAGTCCTGTCAAGAGCTTCTAACACTACTAGATAATTGTAGACGAATAATTGTAATTATCCATTTAAGTTTACCTTCCTGTAAATTGAAATGCGGAAAACGAAGGAGTTACTACGTCTTTTTAAAATTCCTGTTGCTCTTCGTTCGTAATTCTTCTTTTTTTGAAGACATTTTTGTTCAATCGATTTCCCTTCGCACGAAAAATCACAGCGAGGATCCAAGAGCAAAGCTCGTCCGTTCGAGGCACTTTCCAGTCTTTTAAGATCGAAGTCTGGTTGCAGCTGCTGTCGCCGCGCGTATTTCCTTGACGCGGTCCAGCGACGAAGGAGGGCGTCGAGACGCGATCGGGCGCGACGCGACGGAAAGACGATCGCCGGTGAAACGAAGGACGAAGCGAATTACGTCCTCGCGCCAACTAGACGGCGCTAATGGGCGACGTTGCGTCGATTGTGGTCGACGCGAATCGAAGCGAATTTGCGACTATGCCGCAAATAATTATCGAGCTCCGCGCGTAGAGGCGGCTGCGTTTAATCGACCATACGATTGACTGCGTATTAATAATATCGGGAGACATGGAGAACGCGTACGAGCCGCAGCTTACCGACGGACGCGTACTTCTCCGACGCGGCGACGCGATCGATAAAGCCGACGATTTTACGAGCACCGCCTCTCGATCTACCTCCGTCCAACTTGGTTACGACGTGCATCCTGTCATAAAGCGCGCCTGATAAAATGTTCAAACTTTCGGCATTATCAAACGAAACGCCCGCGCTCGCGTCTCCCCGCGTCTTCGCCATCGACTTTTTCAACATTTTTCGAAGAAGTTATTGCGAGCTGCCTTGACTTTACGATCGTTATTTATTAAATTTTCTCGCGTTCACAGACGCCGTCGTCGTTGTCGTCGTTGCCCTTTTAGAGCTCTTAGAGAATTATATGGCGCACGGCTTTAAGCAAATACCAAGAATTCTTCGTCGTTTCGTGCCAAATGCGAGTTCGACAGAAATCAAAGAAGTTTTAATTCGGCCGTGTGAATCGAACCGAACTGATCGTTTCGTGGTCCTTCGCATTAATCGCGTCGATATTTTGAATAATAATTATAACGATACGTTTAAGTGTAAGGGAGGTGACGGAAAAAGCTTCGTAAAAGTTAAAGTAGGTAAGCGCTTACTCGCGTGACGTCGTGATCGCCGATAGAAGCGCACGCAGCAGAGAAAGCACGAAGTAAGACAATGCGTGTTACACGAAAAGGGCCGCGATAGGAAAGTCACGGCATACATTTTTTATCGTCAAAAATATAAAAGGTTAGTTCGAACTAATTTAAAGCCTTTTGCTTCTAAGAAAAGAATATCACGAAGGTGTTGCGAATTTGAGCCACCGAATCGATCGATAGGTATTAAGATCGAGGAGAAACGAGAGTTTTAATGGTTATTATTTCAAGAAACACGAGCAGCGGCCAAATCTCGCGAAAATCCTGTAGATCAACGTACTTTTCGAGATCCTAGAGAAAACATAACTAATTCGTAATGTCACTGGAGCACGCGAATTACATTTAATATACGTACTCGTCAGATTTTAGAATAAGAGACTCTTTTTCCGTGCGATTGGCGAAGATTCGTCTTAAACGGAGGCACGGATTTCAATCCTAAATTCAACGAAGTGCAAAAGAGCCAAGCTTCAAACAAAGCCAACAAGTCGCGTTTCGCCTATTCCACTACGAAGAAAACGTAAATGGCTTGAGATTATTCCTCCGTTAATTGAAAATTTTCAGATAACACGCGTGCAAACATCTTCGTCCATTCTTCGGTCTCCGTTTCTCCATATACAAATGCTTCGTTCATGTATGCAAGTAAAATTGAAATCGATGATAATAATATAGTAATATCGTGAAAAAAAAACCATAAGAAAACACACTAAAGAATTCGAATAACTCGATTTTCAACTGAACTTCTAGCAATTCTAACACGAACAACGAAAAAATAGATCCATGTTGCACAAAAATGTTGTTTCTTTTTCCATTGAACATAATTCATTACTTTTATTAATAAAGAAATCGAGTAATGTAAAAATATAGAAAAAGCAGAATAATACAATTCCATTTTTTGTACAGATTGGGGCTCGAATAGTCCATGAATGACACTTATCACGATGGTATTAAAAGTGTCCCACCATGTACATCCGCGCATCAGAAAAATTGAACTCTTTTAACACCACCGTGCTCCAAAGAGTTAAAAAGATTCGTATTAAATATTTTCGTAGACAAATCTCATTAAAATGGCTGATTGCGAGAGCATCTCTCGTTAGCTCGAGAAAGCCAGATCGCGCCGATATTCACGCGTACCAAGATATATATTGACGGCGATTTGGCAGTTCGATTATCGCCATTTCGCCACCGCGATTAACATTTATTGAAGTTACGATAACGAGGAAGCGAAGGAACAAGCTGGCAGACTCGTAAGATCTCGACCGTAGAGCTTCGCGTTTCCGTCGCTGGATCTTCGATCGTATCGTCCGTGCATATTCACCCAGTCCTCGTCGTGTAACGAACGAGCAGCCGCCGGTTTCACGAGTGGACGTCCGGACGAAATTCTTACGCAGGTTAATGAAAAGTTTCGTAAAGGCGCGAATCCCTAATAATATTCCGCCGGCCAGGCGATTTTGATACAAATATCCGATCCAGTCGACGTGCGAATATAGAAGGCGCGAATCGCGCCGGAACACCTAACTCCATTTCGCAAATTATTCCGAGGCCAACGGTTATGGGATTACCGTCTTAATGCCGCTCGTCGTTTTATCCGGCAACCAGCTTGAAGCACGGTTCATCAAACGTTCTATAAGCGCGAACTCGCGCAGAAATTGTCGAAAGGTCGGACTCCGGCGTCGCGTCGAGAGACTCGTAAAATAATTCGCGTTTCTGTGGAGCCCGGGCGGGGAGAAATTTCCCCCATGATCGAAGCTAATTCGGAATTTCAACGAATAATCGACGACGAATTCGTAAGACGCACTGGGTAGAACGATCGCGAATCGGAGTTTAGGAAATTTTTCTATAAAAATGACATCGTCGAAACGAAGCCAATAATATCGAACTAACAGGTTTAAAGTGAGAAAAAGTCGTTTCTCGCGTGTTATTGAAACCCGTTTCGTTCGTTGTTGCGCCGTTTAAGACTCGCTTTAGAAAGATTTTTATTTGCACGATCTCGACGAGCCCTCGTGACTCTGTGAGCTTGAAAACGAGCTAATCGACCCGTACGGTACACGTATCGCGTATGGTATCGTGCGTGGCTATGCTCCCAGGTTATTTTTTTAGGGACGTTCAGCAATCCCCACTCGAGACGGTCGTCGCGCCCGTATAAACCAGGTCCGAATAAATTGAATACAATGTAATGCGTTGAATCTCGAGTATTATTGCGTTCTACGACAAGAGAACGAAGACAAAGCTCGTGGAAGTTCGAATCGTTAATCAGGCCTGAGAAAACATTAGATAAGCAATGTGCTTCGTGTAAAGCGCAGCGGGTAGTAGAAAATTATTATCCTTGCGCGAGATGCAAGAAATTCTCTTCTCTGCTATCTTACTCGCACCCTCGCTTTCATTCTACGGGCTTTATGCGAGGTGTTAATAAACGTTTTGAAAGAATGGCGTCGTACAGTGGAACACTCCGAGAAAATTTTCGTCTCGCGTTTAACCTATTTTGAGAGACGGAAGGCGTCGACGACGAATTAACGCGCCGCCTGAAAAAGGAAAAAGCTCGAACAAAAATCGTCCTTTCGAAAAATGTCGAGCATTCTAGGGCGTTGTTGTATTTCAAAGAACACTCGGAGACGACGGCACGCTACGGTCCGCGTGAAGCCGTCGCCTTCTTTGTTTCGATATATTGAAAGCGCGATACCTACTTATTGTTAGTTCCGCATTTTCTGCCCTCAATTTATCGTACAAATGACGATATTACAAAAATCATCAGGATCAAAAACACTTTGGCGTTTTGTAACGTAACGTTCGCAATCGATCGATATCGCAAAATTTAGTTTTTCCGAACTTAAAAATGATAAGATAAATTGTGGAATACGTTCAAAGCATTACTCAAGAATTTTTTCTTTCTTTTAATTAAAAATGTCCTTAAATATATTTGGACAATCAAAAAATTATGCCGCTAACATTTCTTCACTAAAATTACATCGCTTGACGAAAAAACATTTGCTCATTAATTTTGCCTCGTTATTTATCATTCTAATTACGTTTTGCATTTGTGATTGTTTTAATACGATTCGTTTACGGCTTCTAAGGATATACGCGATCGGAAGTGCATTCGTACGTGGATAAACTGACCATCGTCAAGCCGCGACAACGCGCTAACCGCTGCGGACTGCAATTTTAAAATAGGCGCGACAAGACAACGCGATACTGTCGGCGAACCGCAAGATGTTAACGCGATTTCGCGAGTCTCCCTTCTTTTATTTTCAAAAGGAAATGTCCACTTTGCCGTCGTCACGGGTCTTCGGATTAAGGAAGAAATCTACGTTCCCTTTTTCCATCTCTCGCGTTAAGGGAAACGACACATCGTTCCTTCTCGTACTCCACGAAAATTCCACGATATTCTCCGCGAAAACGAGAAACAACGATACGAAAAGCGCGCGTCGTTGTCGTGAAAGTACGCGAATTTTTCCCACGCAACAAACCCTCGCATTTTCGATATTCCCCGATCGTTTCTCTTCGAATGGAAATCGATTTTACTCGACGAACGCGCCTCCGTTCACACGTCGTTCGAGCTACGAATTATTAAGCACCGAGAAAAAATTCTTACCGATCTCCAATGATCTCAATTATAGAAATTTTCCAGATCGACAATCAATACGTATACACGATTTAGACAATCCTCCGAGTCATTAATCGATCGTCGTATTTTTTTCCGTACCTTCGATATGGCTAGTAAAAAATTTAGAGAAGAACAAATTGCTCGAAATCGATGCGAAAATTCCATTTCGTACGATGAAACCTTTGCGGATGAACGAACTTCGATGCGATTCGAAGAACTTGCCAATATATTTAAAAATTATCGCATGGAAGAGAACGAAAACTTTCTTAGACACCCGATAGAAGGAAATTTTCGCGTGGAGAGCGAAACCCTCGTGTCTCGCGCATTTGGAGTGCAACCTGGAAGGCGCGAGCAGACCACCGATCGATCGAGGACCTTCCGCGGGAATATGGAAAGCCCAAGAAGCAGTTAATGCGCGCTATTCGTACGAAAGTCGCGAAGAACACACTCTCGTCGGTATTATGAAGGTATCGTCGCGGGGCAACGTAAATCCATGGTTTTGCCGCGAGAAAGCGCCGCGAATATCCGGGAAATCGTAAATCTAGCGCGTTTTGAGCGCGCGCCTAGCTCTAGCAGCCCTTTCAGCCCCTCGACGTCGCGGCCTTCGTACCGCGATGCAGACGCTTTCGTTCCGCGTTATAACTCGCCTGGAGTAAGCGCAAAAGTAGCGAGGAGTCAGGTACGTAGGAAGATCCTCGACGCAACGCGCTTAATTCATCTTTCATCGCTTCTTTGACCCATTGATCTCGCCCGGTTCGGTTTGGACGAGAGAAAGCGCCGCGTTATTCCTTCCTTGATCGGAAGCTCGAAAGAAGCTCGATGAGCGCGCGCGAGCGATTTAAAGGAACTCCATCGGTAGAACGGTTACGCGAAGTCGTTACTTCGAATTCTTCTCTCGCTTCTTCCTCTCCATCTTTGGCAATACTTAACGCGACACTCGCCATCGCAAACAAACTCCGAGCCACCCCGTCGACGAATATCTATGCTTCATGGGATAATAGGAGCTTCGATAATGGAAAATATCGATAATTGGAACTCGGATAATGGGAATTCGGTTCCATTATATCTACGGTTCTATTATACACCTATACGTATATACGTGTATCCGATGTTACGATCTTATCGATATAATCTAGGTAAGAGCGTGATTCGGGATTCGATTTCACGGAGGTAAGGAATAATAATGGAAGCCGCGAGGACGCAGGAAAAACTCAATTCCTCGCTCGGTTCGCTCGTATCGATCGTGAAATACGCGATAACGGTTACGAGTACGACGGTTAAGTCGTCAAAAGAGCGAAGCGATGCACGCGCACGGTACTTCGAATCTCTGCTTTCAGTTAATTCCAATGGAACGCGTCGAACTTGGACGCAGTGGCTCGCAAGGTGAATCGTTCGAAATATTCTCGAGAAATAAAACGACGCGTCCGTGCTCTAGCGAAATGATTTTTGGGCCGCCCCTTGTGCCGAGTTCCCTCGGCGCGACACTGTCGACTCGACGAACGACTTTAATTGGTATTTATGAGAGTCGTCGAAATGTAACGCAGACCGTCGAGTTATGCTCATTGTCTTTGCCGTGCTCGTTAACTAAGATCGCTTTAAAGGGAGTATAAATTTATTGCTTTCTTCCGACGCCTCGACGCGCCAGCATCCGCCTGCGCGAGACCGAAAGGAACCGATCTTTCCACTCTGCCGGATGGATAGACGGACGGACGAACCCTCAGCGCCGTTCGGCTTCGTCTCGAATCGCGTTTATGCGCGATTCTCGCGTCTTTCTCTTCGATACGATCCGAAGGTATCCGAGATATTTAACCAACCGAACGATGCGCGAAGCCGAGGAGAAAGAAACTCAACGATATTTCATTGGAGTTATTTTCCAAGACGATTTCTTCGAGTTCGTAAGACCGTCGAATAGGATTTTTATCCCGGAATGGAATAGAAATTTCCGTAGGAGCGCGATGTTCGAGCGAGAGAGCCGATAAACATCGAAAGCGACGCTTTAAGCGATTCTCTCGACGGTACCGAACGCTCCTACGCTCGAAACACGATTCTCGACAGCGAGCGCGACGCATGCCGACATTACGATGCACGGAGTGCGTTTAATGTCCGCTGATCCCCGATTATACCGTATAATCCAATCTCCCGGACGCCCCGGTGAACTTCCTACATCGTGAAAATTCTCCACGATTATTCCGTGGGCGGATCCGCGCGCCGGCAAAAACCGTGGCATTCGCGTTCGCTTTTTCCTACGCCGATGAATACCGCGGCGTTTCGATGAAATCGTCGTAACCTTCCACGCCGTATCGTTCGATTGGTGAAAGTAAACGCGAAATAGCGATCACGTGGACGAATTCCTAGAGGCTCGAGACGACGATCGACGATCGACGAAGCTCGTAATACGTCTCGTTTCAATCGAGATGCCGACGTAACGGTTTACCGAAGGATCGAAGGAATTCGCGTGGTCGTTGGATGATGGCCAATTACTCGGTATTCGGTGCACATCCGCATGTATTTTCAGAATGCGCAAATTACTACAAGTCGAACGGACGCTTCTCCGAGGAAGATATTAAGGAATCGAGGTCGAATGGACCTTTCGTCCAGTCGTACGCCGAAGTCGTAGGAGCGTCGGTACGATCGCTCGACGCTGGATTTCATCCGTCCTGCCGAATCGCCCGCCGACGGTTTACGTCGTTGAGCGCATTTCGATCGTCCGCGTTGAAAACTCGATAAACGGATTATTCGCAGGTGGATAACTCGAAATTGATACGCAGCGTCCGGCAGAGTGATAATCTTCCCTCGTCGTTGCCGCATCCGGGAGTATTCGTGGATACTTTTGGACGCGGCAATTGGTCCGTTCGTGCGTCCAAATTCTTCGGCTCCAATGGAAGCGGCGAGCGCAAACAAAAGCGGCGAGCGCTTGCGGAGCACGCGCCTATTCGTCGCGAAAAATCGCTCGAGTCGACGTGGCTCTTCGAATTCGCACGAACGATCCCCGACCATCGAATTTATCAAACTTTATTCCGTATCGATCGTTCTCACGCGATGTTCATCGTTCTGCTCTCCTTTCCGCGAGAAATACGAACGAGACGAGGATGGAAACGTCGCGGACGCGAGGCTGAACTCAAACTCGCGTTTCCGGTCTGCGCTTCTTTCGCTCCGAGCGCGAAAAGGAACGTCGTAGGCGTTGTAGTCCTCGTCATCGTCGTTTCTGCAGCCCCTCGGATGTCGCTTCACGCTTTCATACGGAATACACGGAATTTTCTCTCACGGCGGCATGCGAAAAGCCGGACTTAATCGGCTTATATAACGCTTTCCACCAACCGTCGCGATATCGGTGTATCCGCGCAACGACGGATCGACCGTTCTTCTCCTCCCTTCGTTCCACTGCCGTTTCCGGTCGGACTTTCTCGTTAGATCCTTCCTTTCGACGATTATAACGGTGGCGACAATTTTTGACGATCGAAAAATGGTGGCAGCTTGAACGCGAAGAGAAAATCGATCGTACGAATTCACTGGACGATCGTGGAAATTTCTCTCTTCGCGATAAAACGCGATAAGGGATGAGTCTAAATTATCCGAGGTGCCACTTCGTTGCCGATCTCGCGTCGACGAAACGATTTCTCGATTCGCGGAGCAACTTCTCGCCTTTTCGTCGGGATTATCTTCGTAGAGGTTTCTTTTCGTGAGAGACGATCTCTTTTATCGAGATTTCTGTCGCCCTCTCCTCTCTCCCTCTCTTAGATCGGTGGATCTGTCGGTACGCGCTCCGTGAAAATCGTGGCGAATTGGATTTTTCGTTAATGCGAATTTACGTCGTAATAATTTAATACGCGAGGAAAAAAGTCATATTCTCGTTCGTCACGCTTATCACGCGTCGAGTAAGGTTAAAAGAGCTTCCAAGATCGCAGGAATATCTAAAACGAAAACCGATACCGTTGCCATACGGAATCTCCACGAAAGTACGAGTTTCCGTTCACGAATCATCGAAACGTCGGACCATTGGCGTTTCGACGAGCCAGAACGGAAATTTTAAGGATAAGTCCAACGTTAAACGCTTACGGTTACTTCCCAGCAAATGTACCTGTCCACCTGTTGATTCGAGCGCCACCATATCTAATCGTTTTACGTTATTAATTAGTCTTCTCGCGTATCCGATTTAGAAACTCGAGATTGCGCATATTTCGTTTTTGCGTTTCCACGCGAGCGACGAAGGCGAGATGAAAAGGCGATCGATGAAAAACTTCTTGGAATACGACGCGTTTGCGCGTCCAATGAAATTTTACCAATTTTCTTCGATAATTTTTTACAGCGACTGCTACGAGGAGATTCCATTTACGGAACATTGCTTTACGATTTTCAACGAGGCTTCGCCGAATCTATGGCGAATGGCAGATTATTATAGCAGCGAAGGGATTTGATTCGTTTCATACTTCTTTCACGCACGTACGTACGTATAGCGTGACTTTAATAGGACGAAAGATGTAGCTTTCTATTCCATACAAGAGATACTTAGTTTCTATTGTGTAACGCGACATATTCGAAGTAATAAAGTCCTTTCTCGTCTCCTAACGATTTAATTCACGAAGAAAAATAGAAAGTAGGAAGATCTCGCGGCGGAGGGTAAATTCGATTGAATCGGTAAAGGATTACGGAACCGAACCGAGCAATCGCGTTATTCTTCTTTTCAACATCGCGTACAAAGAACTCGCGCGTAAATCCGCGAACGCGGTCCGTCGTGTCTATCTCCTCGTCGACGTCGATCGATTGGAGAAACGAAAAGACGAGACGATAGCGATCGCATTGAAAAGTCGACGAGAAAATTCGTCGGTATCGGCGTCGAACGGACCGCGTCGTTTATTCAGAGACTGGACTCGCGTTCACTCCGGCTTTACGTCGCTGGAAGATGGTGAATTTATCGACGAGTAAAATTTCTGACATTTCCGTGAATTCCGATGACGACTCGGTGACCGAACTTGAAAGCTTTTTCGAGTAATACCATCGAATCCGCCCTCCCCTCCCGGCCGCGCTGCTCTTTTCGTCGGTCGGAGCTTTCGCGTTACCTCCTAACTCCTCTGGCGGAACGAATTATAGGGAGAAATGACACGCAAAAAGCGTCCGTAGGTAGACAGGTAGACGGATAGATCGATGGGTATCTTTTCTTCACTCGTCCAACGAATTACGAAATAAATGCGAGTGAGAATGCATTTATTAAAATATATTTTCATTTTACGTGGAAATTTTCTATCCTATCTCGGTCCCGTACCAGCTGCTGCCGTATCATTCTTCTCTTTTATCTCGCGTTACGCACAGTTTCTAACCAACGTAACGAAGAATCACCTTTTACTTCCGCGATATGCCATTTCCAACCGCGCGTAAGGTCGAAACAAAGATCCGAGTTATTTGCATCCGACGTCGTTAAGCTAGATAAGTTTAAAATCTCGATGCGAAGTGGAAAATTGGACGTCGGTGAACACGTACGAGTGTATACGTACGAAGATCGTTGGATCCGCACGAACGTCGACCGTTGATCGTTTCAAGCGCGTAAAAACAAGAACGAACACCTAAACTTGGATAATTAAGGGCAATCGGTGTCGTGACAAGATCAGTCGGAAGCGGACGTGGATCTGGACGTGGTAAGGATACAGACGAAGAAATAAATGCAACTAGGTGTGTGTGTATGCGTATGGCCATCTGGTGTTCGTCGTTATTTGACCGTCGTGTTGAGATGACAAAGACAATTGCTCGATTATGCGCGGCGGACGGTGAAGCGGGTGCCTTTGGATAATTAAGAATGGTCGGCGGCGTGACAAGATTAGTCGAGAAACAGACGCCGCACTGGTAGGAATGGAAGAGCCTGTCTACACGTAACGCCTTGTTGTTCTTGCCTCCTCGCTCCTCTCGACCGTCGGCGGTATTTTATCGACCGGTTGGTGCTCTTCGAATTTAGGCGAATCTTTCGAAGAAATTATCAAGGTTTATTATTTATTTTTAGTACGGAAACGAATTTTTCTCCTTTTCTAATATGAAACGTCTTTTCTTTTTTTATTTTCCACGTGTTATTACGATTTTTCGTAGTCTGTATATTCGATAATTATATCTATCGCGAAGGTTATATAACATGTGGATATCCCTCCCATTGGAGAAACACCGCTAAGAATGCCGTTAATCAGTTTGTGCATTTGTTATACATGTAATTATTATTACATATATAACATAAATATTATACGTATATTCTATTACAAATTAATTAAGGTAAATTAATAACAACGTTGCTGTAATATGTGTTAGTGACTCTGTACGTCAAAGCAGAAGGTCGATATCGCATGTTTCCGATGAGTACAGTTCCTTGCTTCAGCTATTGGGGTGATTTTCCAGTCTACCTTTATATCTTTTTGGAAATTCTACAATTTCTTCAGCGACGGAAGATACATTCGTCTCTTTGCAAAAATGCAGTTTTGCATTTCGCGCGTGAGTTGGTTTTTTACAAAGTATAAGTGGAACATAGCGGCGCGGAAAAGGGAAAAAAGATTAACAAATTAGCAAAACGAACGAATCGATCGAATTTAATACGATAAGTGCTCAGCCATTTTGCTTGCCGTTCCGTTCAGGTCCAGATTAGGTCGTCAAGCGAATCACCGCCGACGGGCGATTCGGAGAACGAAGAGAAGTGTTAGGGATCGTGTTCATAAAATTTAAAGATACTGCCAAATGTTACTACAAGAATTTCCAAATATTAGGTTCAAAGATGGCGAAGAATTTAACACAAAAAGTTAGCACCTTTTGTAATGAATGCAAAAGCAAGCCATATCTTTGTTTATCCTGAGTTAATAAATTACATTAATTTTTTTTTCAAATATTATATTCTTTTTCTTAAACCTAGATTGAGTAAAAACCGTTGTCGCCTAAGCAAAATATTACATTTAGTCTCATAGTCAGTGGGCAAGGCCCGACACGCGCGGTCGTGTAATACGAACCTAAAGTCTGCGGTCAGTCCCTGAGGACCAGTCGGGCCTGAATGGAGTCCCTAGGGACTGGCGTGACGTTTAACGTGTTAAATGAGCATTAATATATCTCATAATTAATCGACGAATAAATATAAATATTTTAATTCTTCGATCACTGTTTGTATTATCGCCGTTTTCATCGAGAATTCCAAATAGAAAAATTTAATAAACCATTCGATCCCTCGATGCGAACGGCGTAATACTTTCATAAATAATCAATACTTAGAATCGTCGATCTACGCGATCGTGTATCGTGTAATCTTGAGTTATAAGAAGGTACAAGCGTATTTTCCCGTTCTTCGCGTATCTTAACAAAATCCATATCCGTTTAGAATCTTAAATACGTCGTAGGACGTACGAAACATCAAAAAACATTCACGCGAGCTTACATAGACAAAGACCCAACCATATTAGAGACTTCGTCAAAAATGCCGACCGACGTCCGCTCCAACACGATATAGAAACATTCCGGAAGTCGAAACGCAGTTCGAAGTACCTTTTTTAAACGTGGCCTGTTCCCTCCTTCTGTCGCACGCACACGCGTACGCCTCGAGAAACAAAGCGAGTTTCTCTCGCAATGGCACGGAAAGACGTCCCTCTCAAAGACGTCCCAAGAGGAGAGACGAAGGCCGCTCGAGGCAGAAACACGACCGATGAAGTCGTAAACTCCTCGGCGTGAAGCCGCCGAAAGTCGGATCCCTCTACCGTTATATCGAGCATCTTTTCAAATCTCTTTAGCGAGGCTGGTGCATTCGGTGCATCCCCTTATCTCCATCGTTTCTCTCTCCACTCCTTTGCATCTGCTCTATCCCCGGCGTAACGACGACGACAACGACGATAACTCCAATGACAGGGCGCGTCGGTGGTTGCACTACCTCCGGCTTTATAGCTTTCGAGGGCTTTATCTTTTTTCCGGCGCGGTGTATTCACCGTTGCTCGTTTAATGCAAACCCATCCGCCGACTGTCGGGGGCGGAGGAGGGTGGACTAGATGGTGGCGGTAACGCGGCGATGTTCCTGCTGCTGTTGCTGCCGCCAGCGTTGATATGGTGATACAGAGAGGCGCAAAGAAGCAACGCGAAAAAGAGACAGAACTACATGGCCAAAGTATCCCGGCATTGCGCATCCTTTTCCTTCGTCCTTCCACTCCTTCGTCTCTTATATCTAGCCCTCTTCCCATTTCTCTCTTCCTACCCGGCATTCGGTTAATCCCATCGGCCGGGTACAACACAGCGAGAGTTAGCGCTTTGCATTAAACTTTAAGGACTTTTGAAACGGCTCCTCGACGAAAGCGAACCACGCATATCCCTTTTCTTCGATGGCTGCCTGCCGGGCTCGCGGCAACGCCGCGAGAGAGTCTAAAACCTCCTCCTTCTCTCACGGGGGACTTTGCGAGAGAGGCGCGTCCAGGTTCGATTTAACGCGTTTCATCTCCCTCCATTTTTCTCCCTCTAGCGGGTGGAAAGGCACGACTAATGGTGAGAGAGGGAGAGAGAAAGAGGAGACAGGAAACGCACCGAGCCCTTTTATGCTATACACCGATCCCCTTGCCAGCCTATTCGAATACAACGCGATCCCGCATGCCGTCGACGTGATTTCCCCTTTCTCCGCCTCTTTTGCCTTCGCCGTTCGAGGACCGACGCACGCACGCACGCACGCACGCACGTCGACCAAGAGAAATCGGCATAAAGGGCGGACGAATGCGTTCGACGTCGTTTTCGATCATTGGCCGCCGCCTTCCCGCGTCGTACTTATTGACGCGGCTGAAAAGCCGATCGAGAAACAGTTTGGCAAAGGAGGTTGGCACTGCTTACGTGGATGTTAAATCTCCGCGCGGCACGAATTCTAAACGTCACGGCGATCGAACGAGAGGCAATCGTGCCAAAGGGCGCCAGAGTCGAGACTTTCCAAACGAGATGTCAACGAAGAGGCGATGGATTCGAATTCTTTCGTCGTCGATTTTAAATTAACCGTAGATTCGTAAACATTCGTCTCAAAGACTTCTAACTTTTAATATACTTTTAATAAATTAATAATAATGTAATAACTATCGCGTTCGTTTTCATTTCAGAAAATTAATGATTAATAATCAACTTTCCAGATTTAAAGTGTGTTTTATTTCTCCTTGTCATTCTATAAAACAGAAATCATCGATATAATATGTTCGTCTGAGAGACGAATGTTTATGAATATAAGGTTAATGTAGTGCTTTTTTCATGGATCGCTTGTAACGCGGCTGTCGAGTTTATCGGCGTTGACGAGTAGGTGGAAAATTTTGAAGAAACGCAAGGATCATTTCGGAAATTCGATGGAGCAAGGAAGACACGAGGGGCTCTTCGCGAACTGAGTCGATCGTAAACTTTGAGTCTGTAATAAATTCTCTTCTCCCGGGAAGGTCGTGCCAGTCGATTACGTGATTAACAAGGCGCAATCGCGTAATCGATCGACGCGTCGTTACCGTCGTAATTTAAATCGTTATACGTGTCGTCATTTGGTTATGTACAAACGATATCTGTACAAAGTTAATTTCAAGTATATCGAAAATATTTACACGTTTTTGTTTCTGATTTTAGACCGAGTTTTCGTATTTGCATTTGAATCGATTCCACGTTTACGTATAATTTTGATTTAATTGTTACTTTGCATCGTTGGTAAATAATTTGTGTAAATGCGTAACGCGTTTTTCGAATCGTAATTATGCGCGAATGTATAATTTTTACCGATCGAACTTCTACCGATAACCGTAACCTCTCTATCCTCTAGTTTTATTGGTAAAGATACATTTTTATTCTATTACGTGACCGTTATTATATTTAGAATTTGTTAGATTCCCTATACAAACGTGTATTCAGTTTTATTAAGTATTATGAAATGTGTGAATTTTAAACTCTGCCGGTTCATTCTAATGTTCTCATAATTTGTTGCCATTATAAGAGCTATAGAGTCTTATTACACCAACTGGTCTTGTTGAGAAACCGTATCTTCGCTTCCTCGCGAAATTTCCATACGCCGATTTCAATCTATTTCGATCTCAATTTTTGGATCACTCTTTCCTATACGGTTTACTCAACATTTGGACCGTTTATTTTGAAAGTGGTGTAAATCCATTTGTAGCCCATAAATATATGTTACTTTAGTTAAATTCGTCTAAAACAAATTTATATAATCAAATTACATATTGATAAATCAGTAGAAAC
>JAITYT010000047.1:1504405-1527489 GCA_025433975.1 Liostenogaster flavolineata
GAAAACAATGTCCATCGATAATTCCCTTTCTTAGACGAGGCGATCGCTTGCGAGTAGTAACAGCTCGCAGCTTCGAATTCCTTGAACGTATATATTGCGGAAGACCTACATTCTTCACTGTACCGAAAATTATGTCGCGCTACTATCCCGACGAAATTTAAATAACTCTAATGCGAGCAAAGATTGACAGTAGGACAATTTACCCGCCGTATCGACAGAATTTAACAGGAGATGTCATTCGTACCGAGAGAACGAAACTCTCGGTAACGACGCGATAAAAGATTTCCTATCAAATAAAATCTAACAAAATTTACAAATTATTTGTTCTAACTTAATTTACGAAGAACGACGCGATAAAATGAAAACATTCCAAGATGGACGTCACTGTTTTGCCACTCGACGCGTTACGAAAGACTTCCAGAAGCGACTGACCGCTCGCGAAGCTATCATGCGCGTTAGATTATCGACTGTTAATTCGTGCACGATAGAAGGAGTTCGCGGAAAACCATAGTAGAATGCGCGACTCATCGTCGATGAGATTTTAAACGTTGATCTACCGATAAGAACGTTCCGAGAACGACGACGCGTCATTCGCACCATACGTAAGCGACATCAGCTCTACCGACAACGAATTAACGATAACAGATAGAGTGCAAGACGTAAGCGTTATTTCGAGACGCTCGCGTTCGCTCGACACCTAGAGGAGCACTGGAAAATGACTTTGCTCCTGGCACGTTTTCTCGCGTGAGTGAAATTACTCAAACGATCCGTGCTACCACGAACATAATTAGTACCATTGCGAGTCAACAAAGGGGATAAGGTTGGTAGACATCGCTGTTAAACCGTGTTAAAACGTGATTTCCTTGCGTAAACGACGACTCGATGCAAACACTGATATCGGTTTTGGGTCAATTCAATTCCAGATAATTCGAAATTTCTGGTCAGATCCACGTTTTTTCTTTTAATCGCGATACTTCTAACTCGCACAGAAGCTTCTACCACTGTGAAGAAACAGCTTCGATTTTGCTTTTATTTCGACGGAACAATTTCGCGCTCGAGCAATTACTTGTGTAAATCTTAGAGCCCTATTCATTTTATCACGATATAAAAAGCGAATAATTCGCATAACGCGCGCGCTCTTGGCGCAGCAGCTGTCCTTCGCAACGTTCGCGTAGCGTCGACTAACTTTGTCGCGCGAATTTCGTACGCTTTACTCCGATGGCCACACCGTAGAACGAAGCGTACATGAAACTCCTAACGGTCGGTCAACTGCGAGTGCTTGTAAAAAAAAAATATATTCGACGTTGTCAACGCATAAAGAATCCGATTAGGAAGAGGCACGACGATGATAGGACCTGGCTGAGGAATTATTTACGTAAGGGGGATAAAGTAGAGAAAATAAGCGGAGATTTTCTCTTTCGCGCGAAGACTGACCGCAACACGGAATCCGTCTTTGCGCCGGCTACGTACGATTTTACGAGCGACGAAAAGACGAACGTGGGGTTGGGAAGAGGGAGAGGAGATTGCCCTCAACGAAGAAACTATCGCCATCCAGCCCGTTCTTTTTTTTTTTAGTTTCGCTTCTCTTTCTAGCTGGCGCGTAGTTTCTCTCGCGTCGACAATGCTTTCTCGAGATTCACCGTAGCGTCGTTGAATTTCCACGATGTCTACGTTTCCGAGAAGCCACCACCTCCTTCTCCTCCCACTCCGGTACCGGTAGAATTTTCACCGGTAGAAGCATCGTAGCTAGGTACCTATAAAGTGCTTCCGCTTTTACGTTCGCCTCCAAACACCGTAGAGAATGCTCGCGAACGACGAGACGCGCGAACGTTTTTGTCGAATCGCGAGCTAAGATGCATCTCTCTCCTCTGGCTCTCTTTTTCCCCGTTTTCTTCGTCCCGTCTTCCTCCTCTCTCGTTAATTACTCGAACGCCTTCGCAGCGTTTCCGCGTGCATTTTTGCTCGCCGGTGTGCCGGTCCACGCACGAGAGACCGCAACCAGCGTTTTTCCGACATCGAGGAAACGGCCGGACTAAACGTTTTCTTCCCCTCTGGCTCGACTCGCGTCCTTCCGCACGCGGCACGTTCCATCCACCTCGTCGAAAGGTAGCGGAAGGGGGAGGGAGAAAGAAAATAAGGAAAGAAAGAAGAGGGGAAAAAACAGAGAACGTATGAAAAGACGTCCAAAGCTTTTCTATCGTTTCTCGCCTTTGTGCTCGAGGACCCACCACGCGTCCTTGCGCGTATTCTCTCTTCTTCTCTTTCTTTCTTCGATCCACGGCGTGCCCCTCTCTCTCTCTCTCTGTCGTCCAGCCCTCGAAGAGAACTCCGACAGTAAACGCACAAAGTGCTTCCGCCGTGTCTTCGTTTTCAAATGCGAGGGCGGCGTGCATCGGGAATCGTCGACCCTTCCTCCTCCTTCCACTTCCTCCTGCCCTCAGCTCGCTCTTCCGCGTCGTCTTCTTCTCGTTCTGCTGCGGCCTCCCTCGAAAAGCTTTTACGGGACGGCATTGGAGGCGCTATAAAAGCGACGGTGCGTAATTTCGCGGGACGATCGGAAGAATCGCGATTTTTCGTCCACGGGCGCGCCACGGGCGAAGGGTGAAAATTGCCCTTATGCGTGTACGAAGCAGCTTCGCTCCTCGGCGACTCTTTCCAACTCGAAAGGGATGCTAAGTTGGTAAGTGGCTGCGCGTTATCGCCATTGTCGTCGATGATCGAGAACGATTTTCGTTGTAAGTGGTTCAAGCAAATTGCCGCCTTACTTTTTAATCGCAGTCAAGATCCAACGAACGATCGATCACGTCGCTCTCGTTTCTGACTTCCTAACGATACGTGAGCGGGAAAGGAAACGAAAGCAATCCGTTGAATGTTGATGTTAAGTCTCGGCTCCTTTTTTATTCCAATGATAAACATATGAAACGTTCGGTCGAGTAATTTATTGAGGATAAATCATCTCGAGTACGTCGTTGGGAGAGAGGTTATTTGATGCATGCGACTTGATTTATAGGACAGTCGTAAAATAGAGGAGAAGAATCAACAAATCGGGGTGATAAGACGTGCGAAGAGAAGAAGCAGGGCGATCAACGATCACAAAACGAGAATAGGAGGGAAGCGAGCAAGGGTCACGCGTTTGGACACGTAGGTCGAGAAAAAATAAATTCTTTCAGATTATTTTTGTTAGATAACTTTAAATCGTATTCTTTGACGATTATTCGAATTTGATGGGTGGTTAGCCAGAGCATATCGGATTCCGGATATTCGTTTAATTTCGTCTCGTTAGCAGATAAACTTACAGCCGATAAAAATTGACGGCTTATAATCGAAGATTTTAGTTCAGAAACATAGCGCACGTATTCGTATAGGAGCGAGCTTGAATCAGCTGCATTTTGATAAAGGTGGCCAAAACTTACGAAGAACAGCTCGAGTCTCGTGGGACGGGAAAACATTTCTAAAAGAAATAAAAATTCGATAGCGAATCAGCGTTCCGTTGTAGAGAATGAAATGAATTTCGGTACGTCCATGAGGAATCGAAAATAATTTGATGAAAATAAAGAAAATGTACTCGCATGAAAATTTTAGAACGAATGCGAAACATCGAGGCACGCTACGCTATATTTCTTTCGAGAAGTTAATTGTAATACGAAAAAAATAAATCTTAAAATTTAACTCGTTTTTAACCATCGCGCTTGCGCGCAGATTCCCAACGAGGAAGAATGAAAAAGAAAGTAGCGTAATTCTCGTAGTCAGCTGGCATCTTCGTCCGTTTAAATGGTGTTTCAATGGTGCTTTAAGAAGCAACGCGGCCGAGAGGTCAACGCCTCGAAAACCACGGTAGTTCGTTTTCACTTTCCCTGGCGAATGGAAGAATGTCCCTTGGAAACGAGCGCCTTTGACCCTCGAGACCAGACGTACCTTAAAAGTGAAACACGGTTTCGCTTCCGATAGCGGCACCTTCCAAACAAACGCGACTCATTTAAAGTTGCTTCGAAAACACGGGAAACTGGCGAACGAAGTCGCTCCATTGAAGTTCGACGAATCGCACGATTTATCACTTATTTTACGGAAAGAAATTATTTCTCGACGATGTTCCAAGCGACGAATGGGAGGTCGCAATCAACGTGGAGTTATTACGTGGTATAGATCGAATGTCGTTAGAGCGTACACGACGTAACTTTAATGTATATTGACCGACAATTTCGAAGTATGACGCAAGATTCTATAGTGTCTCTACAAACAGACGATTGACATCGAGGTTGAACCTTCGTTCGACCGCACGCAACTGCACTACCGAGCCGACGAACTTCTTTCAATTCGATTACATCGAGATATCGAGGTAGGAAGCGAAATTCGCAAGCCTTCCTACAATTGCGACCCTTTCATCGAATCGATATCTTTGTTTTGTCCAAGGAGCACGGAAGTGCATAACTCATCGACGAATAAAAGCGTATTTTTTACTATTAAGAACATCGTACGCGTCATCAGTTTACGGTCCATCCTACAAAATTCACGATTCGGAGGCGAAATGATTTTTAAAAAAAGAAGGAAACGAAAGAATTAAAAAATAAAAGTTGGTGAACAACTTGTACTCTTCACGAATACGTTTTCACGGTGGAATTCGAAGATAACGATATCGAAACTTGCAGTATTTATCGGGATTGCTCGATGCGAAGGTCGAGCGATGGGATAACACTCAAGGGAGAACTATTAGCGTTTATGAATTGATTGCCGGCAATTATACAGCAGGGAACGAGGAAACGCGTCATTTAATTAACATCCACGAAGATTTCTCTATATCAAATTCAACAATTCTGCACGCGCGATTGATTTTAGAATGGAGGCGGTTACGCTTGGCGAAAGCGTGAAACGTAAACGCGATTGAACGGATCGATGCAACGATGGATAAACGATCGCCTCGCGGACGAACATCGTGATATTTCATGGAAAAATGAAGAAAAATCGAAATAAAGACGAGAATAAACGGCGCGGTTCGAGTTGGCGCTTCGACCCCTTTGAAGCGCATTCGTCCTCGAACGATACGAATCGCCCTTTTTCCAAGCTCTCGATACAACGCCGCCGCGACTTGGCCGAAATAGTCGTTTCCTCTTCCGGAAGAAGGAAGGAAGGAAGGGAAAAAGGGAAGACAGAAAAAGAGAAAAAAAGAGACACGATTATATACGAGAGAAGAAATCGAACGGAGACCAAAAGGAAGCATAGCAAGGCGGGGCGGAGACCGGAGAAAAAAGATTATGGGAGGAAAGAATGGAGAGAGGCGTTGTTCTCCACTTATCTCTCGAGGCGATGAAATCGCTCGTGTCGCGAATCGAATTCTGATTAAAACGTTAAACGCCACGCCAGTTTCTAAGAGCCGGCGTTAGACTTTCCGTTTAGGTCCGGCCGGGAGCTTTAGATTCGTATTATACGACAGGCGAATCGGTCTTTGCGCATTGATCGTGAGAATAAATATTTTGCTCAGGCGAAATCGATTTTTGTTCGGCCAAGGTTTAAGGAAAGTAATTTTTAAAACAGGATAACCGCGGTTTCTAACATTTTTGTTCATTTTCTGGTTCGTTCTTCGGCGGTGATCTTGATAGCCGAGTCTGGGCCTGAAAGATTAACGTGTTAACAGATCGAGGACGACACTCTGGTCGCTCAGTGCGCTTCCAGGGCCCGCAAATTTTTCAGCGCTCCAGAAACGCTTAATAACATTACCGAATACAAGAATGTTGCTATCATCACTGAGTTCATACTCACTTGAAGTGTCATTTGGTGCATCCGATAAATCATCAAATAACATTTCTCTTTGACTTACAATTTCTTCGCCTCTATGCGACATTTTGCTACCTGGGACCTATTTCATAAAATAATTGTTATTATAAATTATTAAAAAATGGAAAATATAAACGATTTTTGGAAAACTGTTTCCTTACCAATTAAAACGCTGTTGTACAACGATAAAGTACTTTATAAGGGCACTAATATGGGCACGATCGATGATACAAGATCTACCGATGTAATAGCAATACCGATCGACTGCTCATTACGGCATCTCGGAATGTTGACATTCATTTATTTCGCTAACCATTTGTCACGAGAATACGAAGGGCTTCGTTACTCTGGTAACGTAACAAAAAGATCTATGTTGAACTCTCCGTGAGTCATCGATCGAGTGAAAGAAACCTGAAAACGAGATATTCGTCGCAGTTACGTCGACTTCGATACTTCCATGGGAGTCCATCGTTGGCCTTCCACTGCGTAGGAACATCGCTCAGAAGCACACAGACACAGTGGCAGACGTCTCGCGGTTACATTTCCCACAGGCGTCCTAGCATCCGCGCGAATTGCATTAGGAATTCGAAATATCCGACGAACTTCCCAACACGCTGATCACTTGAGAGTTTCGAGGTAACGTCGGTATACGTCGATTCGAAGGAGCCGTTACCCACATAAATTTCACCGTTTGCGCGAGGCATCCGGTAACGCCTTCGCGAGTATCGGAAGACGAACGACGAAAACGCCCCCGTCTCCGATCGATCGTTTTCGAATCGCTTTCTCTTCGACGCTCGTCGTTTGTCAACGTTTTGCGTCCTCCTTGTCATCGTCGTCGTAGTCTTCGTCGACTTCGTGGTTCCACGCCCACCGATCTTTCCGAATTCGACGTGCCTCGAGGGATAATTTCGCGACCCTTCTCCTTTCTCGAGCTAAGAGTAGACGCTTTCGATCGCGAGACGAGAATCCGCCGCTCGCGAACGACGAATAAAATACGACGAGAAGAAGAAAGACGTCGGCGTTTTAGGACAAAAATTATCTCCTAGCGCGATATCGCACTTATCCATCTTACACGGTATGAATCATGACGTAACGACTGAGACGAATTAATAGACAAGATAGGATTTAATGGAACATTCGACTCGGGTTCGAGTCGTACTAGTGACATTACTGGTCGAGAAAATATGCTCATTGGTGTTGCAGAGGCGTATTTATTCGAGAAGAGCACATAAACGTGCTTTTTAATGCTCGAAAATTACAAAGTTAGGAAAGTAAGAAAATTGCAATAGTCCTCGAATTTGTATCTGCCACATTGAAAATATTCGAGAATGTATATGAAGTGATAAAAATGCGAACTTTCATTTTTCACAATTTTTTAAAGGTATAATATATACGACTTGAAATTTTCATAATTTTTGTTAAAATTTTATTTTATCGTCTAAACTTATTCTACCGTCTCTCATGGTTGAGAAAATATACGTCATAGGTATAGGGTAGGAGCAGCGATTTCGCCTTTCATCGTGGTGATTATCGTGTGCAAAACCATCGATTAAACATCCATTTGTTAGATATCGATTCACTCAGTCAGGTCTTAATATAAATATCCGCCGTTACTTTTAAGAACATTGCAACCATTGAGCGTTCATACAGACTTTACATCAAACAAATCAAATCTAACTCGTTACTTCGTTATACTTTTTATCGAGACAACGAGTCGCTTCATCAAAACACCTTTCTCTGCTCTTTTAATTGCTAAGTTATTTTATGCAGCTCCGCACTCTATTTACCATACTGACTGCCACTCTTATAATTCCATGGTAAAAATAGTGTACGCAAAGTCTCTTTATTTCTTACATTCGTTTATTCGACAAGCGAGTATCAATTTTCCTAACGTATGGCAATTTCCGTTTTAACTTTACGTTAAACGAAAATAAGCCTACACTTTGGAGTCTGTTTTACGACTAAATCGTTGTAACGTATTATACTACGAAGATCAACCCAAATTTAGCGTGAGCGAGTTATAAACTCGTTATAAGTCGTTAATAAAATAATGCGAATCGGAATGCAAATAGATCGGTTCTTGATAAAACTTGCCGCCTATGATCGTAACTGACGAAGTTTGTGATCAATCCCAAACGAAAGGGCGGAGAACGGAGGGTTAATATAAAATGTACAACGAACTAGACTTTCTTCGCGTCCAACGACGCTATTCGAAGGTCGAGGGCCTTCGTCGCGACGTTTTTCCTCTCTCTTCCTCTCTCCGAAACGCGGCGATGGCTTTATCGTCGGAACAGTCGGCGCAAATTCGCTCGAGAGACGTTTTCGTGGCGTCGCGGCGGCAACGGCGCGGCAGCCAACGAGACGCAAAAGCAAAAAGTTCTCATTTGAATTGCAGAAACCGCGACGGCGAATGCGGTCGACCGATTGATTCGTCAAAGCCGTGCGCGCGTGCAATTACGTAAGCCAAGGCAGGTGCGAGAAACGCGAGAGGCTAACTGCTGCCTTCTCTGCCGCGTCGCGCTCGCCTTCCTTTTTACCCTAGCTACGACCAATTATAATAAACGCGTAGACGCGCCCTTCCTACGTTCTTCCTAGTCGAAACGTCGATGACGACACGCGTAGCCAGGATTCTGCACTTTTTACCTTCGTCTGCCAATTATCCAACACTTCACCTTTCAATCGGTACGTCTTGAATTTCTTCAAGATACTCAATCGAGGATATTTTGCCGTGTTACACTCGTGTTCTTTTTACCCCTGCTACGATCAATTATAATAAACACGTAGACGCTTACTCCATTCTTCGTAATCGAAACGTCGAGACTTCGTCTGCACTTTTATCTTCGTCTACGAATTACCGAACCTTCCACCCACTTTCCATCTTGCACGCTGAATTTCTTTGCAGATTTACTGGTACGTCAGATTTATTTAAAATATAAATTCTACTATAAATATATTTTAAATAAAATATATAACATTTATTTAACGTTAGATTTATGACAGTCATTCGTGGATATTCGATAATCGAACGGTAACATTGATTAAAACCATTGTAGGCGTCTCGTTCGTGTCTAATGCGACGAAGGAAATTGCGCTGGGTCATTCCTCGTCGTTCGTGAAATATCGAAGAACGAAGGATCGAAGAATATCGCACGAGAACGCGTGCGAAAGAGAGAGCGGATTGCGAGAGAATGTCGAGAATAAAGAGTCGACGTCACAATTTTCCGCGTATTTCAACGAATTTATATCGATCGAAAGTGGGCCACGGTGTTCGGTGTCGACCGGGTTTTTTCACCATTTCTTCGTCCTCGCGTTTTCCATCGTTTTTTCAACTAGCCCCTACCCTCCTCCCGTTTCCTTCTCCGCGATGTTTCGAAGGAATTAGAGCCCGTAGGAAAAACCGCTGAAAAATAGCGCTTCGTTCGCTGTCTCCGATTTCTCTTTATCGCTTTGTTCCTACGGCGCGTCCTACCAGTTTAATCTGATAATATAGACCGCAAAAAAGGTTTGGTTCTAGCGAAACGCTCCAACGTAAGTGGATGAATAGCATCGATAAAATGCTCACCCTATATTCTAATTTAATGCACCCAAGGCTCCTTTTAATCGTTTGCTTTCTAATAACGAGCCAGGACCGGATCGTGGCCCATAATCGTATGAATTTCATTAAATATTGTGATCGAAGAAATTGCGGTTCGGTTAATAATCTTCAATGATCTCGAAACGCACGCACTCGAACCGCGTGACTACCGATTAAACCTCGAGATAAGAAAAATACGCGTTCTGCGAAATTTCGATCGAAATTTCGCGAATATCGTGGACAATCGTGGCTCCATAAGGACGAGAAAAGTCGTTCGAACGAGTCGTACTTAAGCGGAAAGTAAAAATGCTTATCGCAGGTATCTCGTAGGTACGCGAGAAGCAACGAATAGAACGGAAGAAGCAACGGATAAAACACGCTGACAGGGGGAAAAAGAGGGAGGAGACAGACCGCGTCGGTGTCGCGTCGTCGATTCTGCGAAGCTTCGAGAGACATCGGAAGCTCTCTTTACGATTAAAAAAGCGCAGGGGCGGAGATGACAGGGAGATGCAGGCGGACGGGAGTGAAGAGGGAGGCTTAAAATAAAAGCTTTACCAGCTGCTTTTCACTGGAAAAATCGCCGTGCTACCCGTTACACGGTATACGTATAGATATAGATATATATATATATAAGTATATACATTTAGTTTTTGAGGAAAACGCGTACACGTTTTCGGTCACAGTTACTCGACGGTTTCCACGCGTTTTGCAATGTTAACCAAGCCATACAAAAGACTTTCCCATTTCGAAGCACGCCGACGCTACAAATTGTTACACGCGCCATAGACTGTGTTACTTTTTTTTCAATCCCGACTCAAAGTCCTTCTTTTCTTTCTGCCTTTCTTTCTTTCTTTCTTCGTCTACCGGCTGGACTCGAGCTTAAAACACGCAACCAAAAGGACGACGAAGCGAAATAAGAATGGAATTTGTGGAAAGGGATAAATGGACGAACAAAACGACGATCAAAGGAAGAACAACTTCTCTTCCGACGACAAACGATCTTTTTCAGAATTTTTACCGATCGACGATAATTAAAAATGGCAGAAATTGCCCGAGCGACGTCGATTTCTTGGATACGAAACGGACAAGAGATAAAATCGAGCGACGCGTACGCAAAACCTGCTTCGCTCTTTCATCTCGATAAATTTTGCAGCATCGACCGGCCGGCGTATCGCGCGAGAACGCGAAACTTGTTTCGAGATCGTTATACCCTTATTTGCACGTCATTCCCCTAATTAAAGAAGCGATCTCCAGTCAGGATTTCGATGAAAATCAAAGATAAGGCGACGGTGCTGAAAACTTTCGTTCGACTATATTTTTCCCGTGATCCTTCGATAATGTCCAAGAACCGAGGAGAGATTCTTTCTAAAAGAAGAATCTCTCAAGAATTTCCCGAAGTCGCGAAAAAATTGAACGGTGGCGTTTCGCGTTACGAGACCGTCGACGACGCGTAATATAAAGGAAATAACCTGAAAAATGCGAACTTTCGATGGAGAGTCATGCCGTAATTGCCGTTTATCGAACGAGCCTTTCGACGAGCTCGCGATATTTCCCCCTAAAAAAAGCGAAACAATTTTTTTTCTTTTCTTTCTCGCGCACACAGGTTGGCCATGACACAGTTACTTCGACGTATTATAATGCCAGCTGCGCCCCGTGCGCACATGCCGAAACGCAATCGCCTTATCGATAAAACCGATTTTTAACCGATGTAAGGCGTAAGGCGTTTCTCGGTAACTTCCAATCGACTTCTTCGTCTTCCTCGCGTCGACATTGTAACGCAACGATGTAGATCGATCGATCGAACGATAGAATAATTGTAATACAAGGATGGATACAAGGTATTCTGGATGGTTTTTCGTATAACGATCTTTATCGAAACGCGATTTACCATCGTCTGCCCCTTCTGTCGCTCGTTATACTCGCAGGAGTCGCTCAGCGCACCAGTCCAATGTCGCAACATCGACAATCTTCTTACGATCGTTCGCATTACGCTCGAGTCGTTCTTATCTCTTTCAACGAGCGCGCGAAAAATCGAATAAAATGTACGAAGAAGTTATATTTTCGAGAAGTATCGCGCGAAAGCAACGATCGCCGATTATTCCCGAAATTACGAATATTTCGTTCGATGAGCGATCGAACGAATATTCGTCGAAAAAGGAGAATTTAGAGCGGTGCCCACGACGAATTCGTCATTTACGAATACCGTCTCTCTTTCTCTCTGCAAATGTTAACGTTAATTCCATCGCGCTCGGTACTCTCACTCTCGATCGCGTAAAATCCTAAATCGTACGAATTACCCGATGGCCACCGTGAGAATTACGATTACGCTCAGTTATCAATATTAATATCAATTGTCGACTCGGTTATTTGCATAACCACGGCCTCTATGTTACTAAATTGTCCTTTACCGCGACGTAATGCCGCATTATCATTCAAACGACACTATATCTCGTTACTCGTACGTACGTACGTGTTACGCCTGTGTTACGCGCTCTGGATATGATCTACTATCGCGCGCGCGCGCGCGCAAGAGTGTCAGATATTTATGCGCGCGAGACGACCGTACGCTCGTCGTCACAAAAGAGTGTTTTTTTTGTCTCTACGGTCGCACGAAGCGGTAACGCAAGGACGCGCCGGAACGCCTTTCGATTTCTCGACAACGCGGCGTCGTCTCTTCGTTCGCCCGATGCCACCAGCTGCTGGCCACCGCCTTCTCCATGGTACGCGAGCATCGATTTTCGATCGACGCCGAGTCGCGTGTTTTTTACGTTCGAGACGCTCTCCTCGAAGGGACGAAAAGCACGGCGAGGAAAGGCCGCGAATTCGTTATTTCAATCACGTAGAAATTTCTCCGCAGCGTGGCCACGAACCCACCAACGGAGTTTTAAGAGCGGTATCCCGCGATTACGTCGGCTTAACGCGACGGCACTTTATCGGCGACGGCATCGCGACGAAAATCCCAATCGTGTGACCCGACGACGAACCTGACTGCCTTTCGTGAGCGCGAGTCACGTTACCGCCCGGGAATAACTCTTCGTGAACATCGTCGTGCTCGGAGAAATTCATTACTCGTAATCAGGAATTACCTGGCTGCCTCCACGCCCCTCCACGGCCTGCTGTCTGCCTGACTGCCTGCCTGCCTGCCTGCCTGCCTGCCTGCCTGCCTACACCCGCAGGCTGCGTGTCGTCGACGCGAACAACCACGTTATACCGCGAAATCGTCCGACGAAACGAGCGCGATACGCGTATAAAGTGTTCTCGCGTTTCGAGGCTCCGAGTACGCCACCATTTCCTACCGAGATCGTGAATTCGTGCCAGCTCGATGCGTCTTTCGACTCGTACGCGTCTGTTCCTCGTTTCGTCCAGGCTTTTTTGAGAGACGATGAAGAACGAGGTGCGATATACGTCTGTAAATTTTACTTCGTTTCATTTTTTCTAAAGGAGAACATATACCGAAATATATGATCGATATATTTTTTAAATTAGATTTAATTATTCTTGTCCGTCTCGTGTCGTTTCATTGTTCGATAGTCAAGCGGACTAGTCGAACGCTTCGATACGGAATACAAAGAAAAAGGATGAAATTTTATTTCTTCAAAAAATCAATATTGTTTCTCTAACCGGATTAATTCACTGTGCAAGTCAACGTTGGTAAAGGAATCGCGTAGCTCGATAGGCGACGCGCGTAGAAATTGCAAGCGAAGCACTCGTGTAAATTATCACGCGCACGGATCTCGCAAAGGACAAACGAAAAACGCGCGAAGGGAATCCGCGGTCGCTGTTATGCGTTTCCTAATTATTGAATTAATTCGCAAACGCGACGTGTTGGATTTCACATTTCCATTACGCGCTTTAACATTGAAAACTAACTGGCAAAGTTTTGATAGGCGCCGACGCTTTTAACGATTAGTAATCGTAGTAACTGCGAGGAGCAGACGCGCACGGGGCAACGAACGAGGATCATGGTGCGCTAACTGTGCAGGATTCACTTGCAAATGGTATTAATTGGTGGCGATTCGTATTTGATGCGTGCCTATCGCGTGCACGCTCACGAGATACCTGGCTATTTGGAATAATTCCACGCAGTAATCGAGTTAAATTTGTACGAGTGCGAATCAAAGCGACGGTATTACAGTGTAGATCGATGCACGACGGATGGCTCCGTACGCATCCACTGATATTCATTTCCATTCGTTCTGCTCGTTCGTTTGTTCGAAATTTCTCTTTTACCTTTCACTTTTTCATATTTTTCATTAATTTCAATCACAGCGTTACGTTCGCGGTCGGCGTGAAGCTTCCCAGCAATCTTAACCGTTGTCGAGTATTAAACTGTATGAACCTTTTACAACGAGAAAGGATCCGAAAGATACGCGAACGACTAAAGATTTATTTATCAAGTCTACCGGAAAGTTCTGTCCGTTTTAAATTACATTCCTTAATTAATATTTACTGGACGATATAATTTTCATCGTTACTAACCACCTTTTCGCGTATATATCGAGCACGCGAAGAAGAATCAATAATAAAGAGTTTATTTTAAATTCCTGATGATATTTTTGACGGAACTTTTCCGTACACCCAATAATTACGAGTATCGACTCGAGCATCGAGACGAAGAAGACGATTAACGAGCGAAGACACGCGTCATCGGAATTCCCGTCAAAATCAAAAGATCAACGCTGAATATACGCGAAGTAATAAGTGGAAATAAACATTGGTCGAAAAATTAGATTTTTCGCATCGCTCCGAAATTACTTAATTAACTGGGTTCGTCGTGAATTCAAGTTGCTCGACCTATTAAAGTACCGAGATTAAACAAGTGAAAAAAATATACTACCGTTTTAATAATGGAAACGAGAAAATTTACCTTTCCCGTCGGAGTAACGAAGTTTTCGTAAAATCGCGTCTGCAACCACGATACTAATTTTCAACGACGATCGATCGACAAAATCGTGGATCTTCGATGCGTCGGGAAAGAAAACAGTTAAGGCGTTTAAAAGTTAATCCGAGAAGAAAAGAACGAAGAAATAGAACGGAAGAGTTACATTTCCGCATTCGTTTTTGCCATTTCCAATTGACACGAGAAACGGAGTTCGAACTCGTCGCGGAAGTCGCCAACAGTTTCTCGATACTTCTTCCCTCCTTTCGTCGAGCAGGTAAGAAAGCGGTACGAAGCGAAACGAGTTCATTCTTAAAAGTCGCGAAGAATCCCGAAAACTGTAAAAGGACGCGCGTGCGCGCGCGCTTAGGACCTTTGTTTCTCTTAAATCGGCGAGAGGCGTTGCTTTTTGGCAAACTTCGATGGTCGAGCGCCAATTTCACGATAACTTCTTAAACTTTCGTATCGGAATCGACATCGATCGCACCGCGAAAAAATTCGTAATTTTTTCCCATTTAATTCGATTTAACACGGAGGCCCATAAGCGATCGAATAATCGCGTGATCTGTCCTTAACGTAACTCGACTCGATTCCAAAGGAAATGTTTAATACCAGGAGATTAAATACGCGCTCCACTAAAGCAGTGTTAAGCTCGGAGTCGCGCGTATTTCGCGAAAGAAAACAAAGCGTTGAAAGGCAGTCGCGCGTATCGCTCCGACAGCCGGCATAGTTATGGGCGGTGGGTTTCGAGAAAATATGTCGAGAGATCGAGAAACAGGCCGCGCCGCTCCCGAGGGTAAGGACGAAGAGCTCGCGCACAAACGCTTTAAAGACTTTGAAAACCGGCGGTGTAAATTACCGCCTACTGACGATTACGTCGAGTAGCTGAGTACGCGCCGTACACTCGGTTGCCGCACCGAGAGAATCCAGCCGCGAAAAAATATTAATACGCGCGTATCGCGCGAAAGAGCATTCACGGACTGCTTGTCGGCCTGCTTATAACGAATTCGACGATCGCGTGCGCGCTTTTAAATCGAGTCGAAATTTTCGTCAACTCCTTCGAGGAAAGTGAAGAAATTTTCGAGCGAAACAATGTTAATACGCGCGTATCGCAAAGAAGAAACGTTTCCAGGCTGATTGTCAGCCTGTTCACACCGAATTCGACGATTGTGCGTCCTCGAGGCTCTCGTTGCCCGAAGTAAACTTCTCCGACTAATTTCGAACATAAATTTGTTCTTTTTCCAACGTTATCGAAATTTTCTCTGATCGTAGGTCGTTGGTACCGGGCTCGCGAACTGATATCGAATAATTGAATAATATGAATAAGCGTATAAGAATAATTGTTTCTGCCTGCACAAATCGACGACTTAAGAAAATGAACGGTTTGACGTTTATTTAAAATGTAACGATGGTATGATCGAGGGAACGCGCCCAATAGCACGGATCGCGTGTACACGCAATGACTGCATACCAGAAAAATCCTTAGAATTACGAGCAATAAAGTCAACAAGAACATTTCAGGATGCTTAATGCCTTGGTCGACTCGATCGTTTTATTAACGTTTATTTAACGTTTATCGTTTTATTAAACGCGGAGGAAAGCCATCGATCTTGCAAAAATGATGTAGAAACGTTCAATCATCGCGATTAAATTGCGTAATAATAATGCGGTCGACGTCGATTCGCACGGAGGGGTGATCCACGAGGGACCAGAGCGGTCCTGCTTCGACTTTAATTAAAACGAAATGAAAGGTCGAACGATGATCGAAGGACCCGATGTCGTAGGGAAAAGCCAGCGGAAAAGTGCGCGAATGAATCGTCCGTGGAACGTCGAACGCGTTTGCCAAAAAAAAAAAAAGTTATCCCGGAGAGACGAAACAACGAGACGCGATGCGCAATTTCGTTCGTACGAATACGGAAACAAGCAACCGGTTAGGAATGAATTTGGGACACGATAAAATAATAAATGCCTCGATTTTTTGGTCGGAGAAGTTAAATAAACATCGCGACAATCCGACCTTGTTTCCACGCTCGGTCCTAGCTTTCTCGACCGCGGTACGATATCGCAATTTTATTCTTGGCAAGATATTAACGAGATTTTTCTCGATCGAAGGCGCGATCGATGGAAGGGCGAACGCTCCGCCGGCGGCCCTACCTGACAAGCGCATCTTTCAAAAGGTAAAATTTCATGGTAGGAAGTTGCGTTGATTGCTTCTACATAATTCAGGCGATCTGATGCGGCCACCGGAGGAGGCTATGGCGCACCACCACGCGTGCCATGATCCAACCTTTCGTGGTAGCGTAACCGCGAGAACGCCGTTATTTTTACGCTTAGCCCGTGCATCTCCTAACGCGCTCGTCGTTTCTTTCGTCTCTCTTTCCGAGTCGCGCAATTTCACGATAATTTGACGCACTCGCGCTCGATGTAGAAATCTCGTCTCCTTCCGTAGAAAAAATCTTACCCTTTCGTTACGCCGAGGTTTTTCGTCGGTTAGCTCGTTCGAATTGTTCGTTTTTACGTCGCAGTGCCGCGACGAAGCGAGCATTTTTTTCGAAGAAAACTATTTTTCTTTCGCTTTCGAGGCGTGTGTTTCATTGCAAGTATTTTCCGCTTGCGTGATCGTTGAGTAACAATTAAACGGTACACAATATCGAGTATTCGAGTCTTTATGAATGATCGATGACAACGATTTTAAACTCCTTCGAGAAACGGGCGAGAGGCAGAAAATATTTGTTTTTATAAACGATGGGAACGCGAAGCACGCGCGCACGAAGGCGAACGTTCGAATCCTCGTGTAACAAAAATAACCTTAGAGTTTGGAGTCGTTTACGAATGCAATGCGATGGATTACGAATCAGAATCTCCGCGTATACGTAAGTGCACGGGCACGAAGCGTAGCTTACCGTCCATCGACGATGCAAAATGCAGAATGTCTATTAAAAGTAATTCCTTTTTAACATCGCGCGAACGTTATCCCTCGAAATGCGCGGCTCCGAGCGTTCATTGCGTTACGGAAAATCGCATTAAACCTTCGGTTTCCCGATTGGACGTTAAGCTTAACAACGCGAACCGGCCTCGCGAAATTCGTGGATTCGGACGATGTACGCGTCTCGACGTTCTACGTGACACGTCGCGTTCGCAAATGCATCTGAATCGTTACGCGCCTAAGTATCTCTCGTCCTTGGTCTTTTTTTGTTCCTGCGGAACTCGTCCTATAAGTGGTCGTGAAATGTCACCCGAGTGATTTTTTTTTCTTCTGGAAAATCGCGAAAAATCGTTCCATTGTAATCCGACTCGAACGACGAATCGGTTAAAAAAAAAGTACGAATTCTTTTTATTCGACGCGACCACGATCGAATCGTTCACCCTTGCTACGAACCGTGCCTTTCTTGCTATAGTTTCGTGCGATACGTTGCTCGAATAATTTACACGCGTACGAACGAATCGAATCATCCAAGCGCATTCTTCATTTATTCGTTGTTTTAAGAATTAATGAACGATGTTCCAGGCAAGCTGCATCCGTTGATATCGTCATAATAACGGTAATCAACGACGTCACGCACGATGCGACGGCGAATTCTCTTAACGAACGGCGCTGTCACGCGTATATGACGCGCACTCGCGAACGTGTCAATTTCCTGTTCGCGCGGCAAAGAAAAAAGAGGGTCAACGAAGACGACGCTATTACGAAAATTTCGAAGTATAGAACGGCGAATTAAATGTTTTTTCCCGAGCATTACTGGAAATAAAGATCTACCGCAACGATAGGCAAATTATTCCAGATGGATATTTCCTTCCAAAATCGATCGATTTATTCACGAGGAAGAAAATAGCTCGAATTTCTTTATCTTCCTCTTGTCGGAGCGTTCTGTATATTTACAGCTTACGAAATAGAAGCGACCACGTAAATATAAAACAAAAATACTGGCGTCGTTGTCGAGAACCGATGAAATTTCTTCCTTTCGCCGGTGTCATTCGAAAACGTCGCGTCAACTTGGGTAAAATTTACGTTCGCGCAGCAGCTGACTCCATCCCGGAATCGACGTTCCCCATTGTCACTTTCGAAAAAGCCATTGTACGCTTCGATTCGTTTCTTTATTCCCAAGAGAAAGCGATACAAGTCTATACAATATTGCTTCGCGGACGTCGTTTTCAGGATTGACGACTGCCCGCTTCAATTCGTTAAAACTGAAAAATGCGTAAAGCCATCGCCGCCACCTCGCACGGTACGCGTTACATATTCCCTTTACGAGTTCTCGTCCACGTCGTCGCCATCGTTGTCTCCGAGTGCCGTTCGAAAAATTTCGATTCGCCCGAAACTGCCAACCGCCGAACTGCCATTCACCGACGAATTCACGCGGATGAAAGTTCTCGAAGGCGTCCGCGTTACGATTTCGAAGGATCTCCGATTTATCGCCATTTCGTTCCAAACTCGTCCGTAAATATCGCGTCTCTCCCGTTAATATTAATGCTGGAAACTCGCTTACCTTGTAACGAGGTAAAACGTTCAAGAGCCGCGAAAGGCGGAACTTGAGTCTATGTCGTTTTCCGAGGGTAACTACGGCTCTTCAATTTTTTTCCGTGTCGCGACATACGTGTCGATTATACGTTATCCAAACGCATGACAGGTAAAACGGCTTCGATGTTCGCGCGGTAGGAAAATTCGAGACAAAGTCTTCAGCGCGAAACGATTTCGCGTCTCGACTCGTAGCATGGCGTGCGTACGCGCGGCACTCGAATCGTTTCCACAGGAAATCGCGATATTCGTAAGATCGATGTCGAGTCGTTAGTCCCGTGACACTCGGCGAAGCGTGGATTTTTCAGAGGAAAACCTTTGGATCGAGCGACTCGACACGATGGGAAATTGAGAATTTTCCTGGAAGATCTTCGGCTTTAATCTCGCGGTTAATTTATTAGATTGGCAACTAAGTTCCCGCCGTTTTTTAAAAAAAAATTTAAGTTTATTTTTCAATAAAAATTTATTGAAATAAAAAAAGATGTTAAAAACGGCGGCAATTTAGTTGCCAACCTAATATGATTTAAACCAAGAGTGGCCAATCTGTGGTGCATGCGCCAAAAATGGCGCTTGGGTCAGTTCTGAGTAATCATTCCTGACTATTATAGATCGGTGCTTCGTTAAACTAGCGTAAATGAATTAATTCAATCGCCTGATTAAGTTATTCTTTATAAGTAGTCTCCATTTATCAATCCCTAATCATAAACGTAAGAGAGTTTAAAAAGTGCTCGAGTTATACGGCGCATTCGAACTCGTGCATCAAAAAATTGGTGCACGGTATGCAAAAGTTTAGCCACTCCTTTTATAAACGCTGCAAACGACCGGTCGCCACATAACTCGAACGATTAAGAATCGCGGCCAGGGTTAGAAAGGAAGAGGGTGGGTCCGATCGAACGCACCACGAAGAGGCCGAATTAACGCCCAGCCATGCGGGCCACGTCTCACGGGGACTGGGCCAAATTAATTTGGCAAAGCGAAACGAAGCGAAAGAGCGACTTTCCGATCCGCCGGGAATCGTTCAAGTACTGTCGTTCGAATAGCTACGGTGTTGGCTAGTTTACCGTAGGTTAAAGCGATCGAGAGAATAACGCTCCGCTTCCGTCCTCCACGACGACACCAAAAATTCGTGGGATTCTCGAGAGAACGTCGATGCCCTGAGGTCGCCAATGTTTCTCTCTCTCTCTCTGCTTCTCCTCTTCGCGCGATATAATGTTAAAGTCTTATCCCCGGTTGTTTGCTCAACGCCGCGTTTTTTTTAATTTTATCGGAAATTTTTCTCAATGAAATATAAAGATAACACAAATTATAGTTAGGCTTATTATGTAATGTTTTTTATTTATTGGTTTATTATAACAAAATGTCAACTAAAATAGTACGAAATTATGAAATAAAATTACTATATAAAATGATGTGTTAATTATAATATTCTGCGAAGCAATTTATTTCGGTTATGAAGCAAAGATGGAAATTGCACCTAGTACGTATATTATGCGACCTATTTTCTATTATTTTTTTTCTAAACGTTCCCGTTTACGTAATTGCGCCGAGCATACGTTCTATTTCACATTCTGTATAAAAAATGCATAAGGTTTAAAAAAAGACGACGATCGTCAATTTTGAAGTGGGGAAAAATGTTTCCCTTGGTCCTGAAAGGGTTAAATCTTTGGACAAGAAGGTGGTTAGGTTAGGAGACGCGGAAGTTTCTCTCTGCGGAGGAGAGAAAGTGGGTATGGAATTGATAAGAATGAATAAGAAGCTGCGACGTATCGAGAGACGATAATCGAACCTCCTCTCGAGACGAGAAGTGGAACTCGTCGCGTCCGAGCTGCAGCTGCCACGAGCCGAAATACCGCGCAGTTTACATCGAAATTGGCTGGACGGAACGATTGCGTTTTCTACCTCGAGTTTCGGTAAGGAGAATGCGCGTTGCTTCCAACGAAAGGAGAAGTGGAACGTCCAAAATGTCTAGAGAGGAATTCGATATTCGACGACGTAATGAAATAAAAGGAGAGCAACTAAGACGCAAGACTCTACCTTCGTGAGAAACGACCAGTGGCTGCTTTGACGCACGAAAAGCCACAAGAGCAGCAAAGGACATCAGAAGGGAGAGTGAGTAAAATCGTCCAACGTCCACGTTTACCAACGAACACCAGCGAACGACTCCCGTCTGGACGACAACGTGTCACTTTGTAAGCCGCGAGATAATCTTCCTTAGATTATCTTCGTTATGGTTGCAAAAATGTAACCATAATTTCGCAACTATATCCAACGTAGTCATCGACGGAGCAGTGTCGTACGTGAAAAAGCTCGGCGAAAGAAGAGAAAAAGAAAATGAGGGAGCTAGTAAGCGTAATGGAGAGAGTGGTAGGGAGGGTGGAGGATGAGGATAACGCGAGCGCATGCGAGTGCGCACGTGAAAGCGACGTTAACGACGTTCGTCTCGTCAAAAGCCTCGTCTCGCCAACGCGGACTAATATTCGTATGTATTATGTATAACCATGCGCACAATGACGAGAGAAGGTAGGCAGGCAAGCAGGCAGACAGGGTAGCGTGAGCTGTTTCGATTCGACGGCTTTTTTTCACTCCAGTTCCCTATCCATCCCATGTCATCCATCCAGCCGCCCAACCATCCATCCCCATCCATCCATCCATCCATCCGTCCGCTCTACCTACACGAACGAGCCAGTCAACCAGGCAGGCAGACAAGCAGCAGACAAGCATCAGCCAGCATCAGCCAGCATCAGCCAGCATCAGTCAGCTAATCAGACGTCTCGTCTTAACCTTCTTTCGTCCGACTGGAAGAAGGTCGAGGAAACGTCTTTAGCATACCGAGAAGGAGTCGGTAGGTGGAAAAAGGTGCACGCAAACCGATGTAACGAATGCACAAACAAGCGCGAGACGAGTACTCGCGGTACGGCGTAACGAAGTTAGCTAGAGTACACCAAGAGCCTTGGCCCTGCCATGTGATGTCTTGCCTCCTATTCCAAGATTACTCGAGGATTTTCGTTCCTACGTAGAACGGGCATGATCCCAAGGCAGCCGTGACCTACGAAGGCTTCGTTTCCCTTCCAACCTTCGTCTCCCTCGTTCGATTCTCCCTAAGGACGGAAGGTACACTTCCGATACTCCCGGATCTGATTTCGCCCGTCTTTGCCTAAGAAAAAGAAATATTTGTCTTCGCCTTTGACTCGAGTCAATCCGCGAACAATGGCTCGCGAGCCGGCTTTCGAGAGCAATTCCGCAGCGCGGCAGTCCCGAACTCGTGGGAGCGTTGTCCCAAACGAATCGATGCGCGCACAGCCACCGTGTAACCGAGCGTACATAATGTAAGGGGCGAATAGTTCGCTACGAGAAGCAGGAGAATAGCTTTGTCAAGCCGATAACGAGGTGGCAATGCGAAAATTGACCGTCGTATGGCAGCGATTTAATGACTCGCGTATCTCGATCTAATGCGTCGGGCGCGAGGCAACGCGCGCTTCCGCCTCTCTGATTTCATTCGTTAAAGCGCGACCTGGCTAAATGCGCGACACGCGTTTTCGCGCCCGCGCACCTTTTTACCGCCAAATTTATTTTACCCGGACGATTATATTACCTTTCTTGGAACAAAAAACGGCCAACCCCCTATTACTACTAGCGGCCACCGCGTTCCTGGAGAATAATTATCAGGTGAGGGAAGGACGCTTCTCTACGACGCCGACCGACAATTACTTCAATTATTTCCACACATTTTTTCAGGATTTTCACGTTCGTCGACGCACTTAACGAGTGCTCGCGCATTCGTTCTGAACAGTGACATCGATCACGAACAACAGACGATCGAGCTCAACGTCAATCTTCTTAAAACGGGTCTAACATCTACCTGTCTGACAGTGACGAGTCACAGTTGTGTTTCCTACCGTACTTCGGGAATGGTAATCTATTATGCGTCACGACTCGTTAAACGGAAATGATGGTCGGTTCGATCGTCGATCGTGATCGTCAGACCCACCAAAAGAAACGCTTCGGGTATTTACTTAACCCTTTCGCTACGGCGGGCTTCGCCGCGGAGTCCCTCCCTAGAACGGAATGCCGACCCAAAAGTAGAAACATTGTCTTAAAAATAAAAATAATGATTATAACCGTAACATAATATTGAACAACGAGCTTTTTAATAATGATATTCTGTATGAAACTTTTCAAAACACGGATGCAGTCATGATCCAACTTTGGCTCCACTTTGTAGTCGGTGACTATAGTCACCCATCGTGTATACGTGGCATCCTTTGGCGGATGACTAACACATTGGCTGATAAGTTTCCGGTCTGGCAGACAAATGGCGCCACAAATACCAAATATATATTTTTTTT
>JAITYT010000047.1:1542570-1552919 GCA_025433975.1 Liostenogaster flavolineata
TTAATTAATTCGTTATTCGACAAATAATCGCCGGCGATGTTTCACGAGTAAACGAAGGTAAATCGACGCGTCAAAGATCTAAAGCGTTATAAGCTATTGTATGATAACATCCGCGATAGGGCGAGGAGTATTTTACAAGGGAGGAAAAACAACGTTCGCCGCGTAAATATTCTCTGATCAGCGATATTAACGCGATGTACCGCGCGTCGATCTAGATCTCCACGTAATACTCGAGCGAACATCGAATCTCGATTCCCATCGACGAGCGAAATCCATTATATCGTGAGAGGCGCGAATCGCGTTTTATTCGGCTGAAAATGTAGATGGCAAAGCGCGAGTTACGTTAAATCACGAAAAACGAACGAAAGAGTTCTCGCTCTTAGGAAAGGTCGAAGGAAGCTTCGAACGAATTAAGGGCGAGTTGCTTTCGTTGCGACGTCGGGTCGAAGAAGACGAGCGAAAAGGATTTTCGAGGACGGATGGAGGAGCCTGCCGGGAGTCGTGCCAAAATTGTTAACAGCTGTATTATAGGTGGCATGTGCTCGCAATCAGTCCACTTCCGTCGCCTCCCGCTTCATTTTCTCAGCGGAGGCGAAGACAGGTGGGCCACGAATCGCTCGCGAAACCGAGGCCGCCTTTATCGAACTCGCGGCACGACCAGGAACGTCGCTCTTCCGTCCTGGAGCCACCGAACTTCAAATTCCAACGGGCTATGCGGCTTTCGATCCACTTCTGAGTCTTCTTCTGTACGACTCTCCGCATTCAATCCCGAGGAGAAATCTTATCTTTCGTCGAGAATTTTGTCGCGTCGATCAATTACCGAAAGATACGAAAAATAACGAAAGAAGAGAAACAAAACTATTCGACACGAATTAAATATATTCGAAGAACGATCGTTCGAGTTTCTTTGTTTATTCGCGTTAAATAATTTCACGTTATTTCGTTGGATTAAAAAAAAAAAAACACATTGCGTTTCTTTCCCGTAGAATTAAAGAGAATATCGTCGGAAGGCTGTCATTATCGAGTGTTCGTCCAATTACGATAATTTGTATCGTTGTTAACAGCGCCTAGATTTCGAGGTACGCGCGAAGCGATTGCGCGAGTCTCTCGCGAAAGAAAATAGAATCGGAACGGTTACTTCCTCTCGATTTACGTCGCGACGTAAATCAACGTACGTTTTCGGGGAGAAGGTCGGTAGCGTTAGCATAGAACCGATATTCCTTGATCGATCGTCGACTCTGTCGTAATTTGTCCCGCGCTCTAATGGCCGAATATCGAGAAGTTTCCCCTATAATGGCGAACGATTCTCTGGCAAGTGGAACGCGTCTCTTTGCCCGATAAAGTATCTCGTCAACCGCGAATACGACGACTGACTACGACAGAAAGGAACGATCGAACAAAGATATCGAGAGTGCAAGACGGATAGGCGGCGACCAAGTACGAGAAAAAAAGTAAGCGCCGGTCGCTTCTTCGAGAAAAAAAAAAAAAACGGGATGAAAGAAACGGGAGAAAGGGTTTGCGAGTTTTCTCGAACGCGGATAACTACTCGTCGCCGTTTGGAACTGACGATGGTAGTCGGTTAGATACCTTTCGTTCGCGTGTACCGTAGAGGTAGCTAGGACAATAAGAAATTCCAATTCGAAGCTCGTATTCGGTGGCTCCTGCAGCCTCCTTTCCCCTCCCCCTCCTCGCTGCCTCTTGGTCACCACAGACGTACCCTCTCCTTGAAAGCACGCTTCGAAAGAAAACCGACGGACGAGTGGCTCCTTTCTTTCTTTGCGTCGTTCTTTCTTCTTGCGTTCTTTTCTTTTCTTTCCTCTCTCTCGCTCACTCTTTCTCTTTTTCTCTCCCTTAGTCCCTCTTCATGACCGTTGTTTCGTTCTTGTAGCTCGGTTTCCTTCTCGGTCTCTCCAGCATGATCACGAGAGGAGCCACAGAGAGAAAGGGAGAGAGACAGAGGAGGGCACACGAGAAAAGGGAATAATAACGCCGCGGGACATCTGCGGTTGGCAGAGATCGAAACACGAGATATACCTTCCGGTCGTTGTTGGGCGTAAAGCTTGCGCACGTCCCGTCGTCGCCGTGCTGCTTTCTCCGGCGATACAAAACGAGAGGAGGCGTATCGGCAAACGCACGATCTCGACGACGAAGAGGACGAGGAGGAGAAGGACGAGAGACGTCTCGATGGTAGGCGGTGCATGGATGAACGCCGAATTGCGTGGCGATGAAATTTCGATCGATTTCCTCTCTCCTGCTGTTTCATCGGATTCGTAAACGACCGTTGCTTTTTTCTCGCGTTGAAAGGTGGATTTCCTGTCGCCCTGCGGACGCTTTCGTTCGGATATCGAACTCTATTTACTTTCGTTTCAACGCGATATCGTTGCGCTCTCTCGCTCGCTCGCGATAGATCTTCCAAATCGAGGGTTACTTCGGGAATAATTTCGCGAGGACGTCTTAATTACGCGCGTTACGAATTTCATAAGTTTTACCGGTGCCTTTCAAGCTCCAACTATTTTATCCTCGTGGCGTTATTACAGTCGGTTACGCGGCAGTTCGACGATTAATCTCTCGACGGAGGAGCGCTTCTTTTACTTTTTTTTTTTTAACGAGAAACTGCCACTTGTACGCGTGTTCGTGGAACGTCGGTTAAGAACGTAGTGAAAAAGCAAAGTTGCCGGAATCGATCTCGTCGAATCGCTTAAGGATGAATAATTAATCGGACGTATCTCGGAAAATGTAAAATCTTCGGGAGCGATCGCAAAGATGTCGGATGAGACGTTGTTGTGGCCGAGCCACGCTCGAGATACGAACGTGTTCATTGCGAAATATCACGTGAAAACTTGTCGATACTTTTGATAGACGAACGATTAGGCGAACGATCCAGGCGAAATTACGGCTTGAATTAAGAGTAACGATCGGAAATGAGCTTCCTTCTCGACGTATTACCGGAGATGAGTTAGAAAGTTCTCGATGTAGCATCCTTGGTGGAAACGCGCGCCTCTCCCTCGCTCTTTGACGCGAAAACGCGACGACGAAAAATTCCGCGGACGAAAGCCGGTCCGGAAGGGCAGGCCGCTTTCGTTGTATTTTTTATAAACTTTTGAGATTGGCGCGCTAATCTCGGTACAAGCGCGTAATAGTATTGCGTTACAAAAAGTTCCACGGCGTGTTTAACGAAGTTCCACGTAGCACTCTTACTTTTTCATTTACGTGGACGCCGCCTACGCCGCGAAGTTACGACGTTAATGGCATTCCATAACTAACGAATTTTCATCTTTTTCTCTTCTCTTTTCTATCTCTCTCTATCTTGTTTTTTTCTTTTTATTTAATGCGACTGGTAGCGTCGCGTACGAGAAATTCGACCGTCGATTAATCGTCCAAAGAAAATTGAAGAGAAACGCGGAACGATTTATGAAAAGAACGAACGCTGGAACGATTGCAAATCAAACGACGCGATCTTCTTCGTCCAACTTCGTCGCAACGAGTGCATGTTTTTTTTTCGAAATAGTTCGTAAAGGTCGAAGAAATTCGTAATTGCACTTTGATGTAACTCCGAAGTAATACATCCTCGAGGATTTATTAATATTAAGTTCTGTAAAGGCCGAATTATATGAAGACCTGAATATTTCAAGATTCAAAATTACTGTGAAAAATTTATGGAAAATAATACTGGCAACGGAGACGTTGAACTTTTAAAAGCGCCCGATTTTCTTGGAAAAGAATCGCTCTGGTCTTTTTTGAAATGCTTATAGCACGAAAATTTCTGCTTATTTTTTCAAATTTTTTTTGTCTTCGTACACGGAATGGTTAAAGTTATTAAAAGGAGAAAGAGAGAAATATCTTCTTTCGCGGAAATATTCCGAGTTAAAATCACTCGGGCCTGACAGACCCAGTCCGCGTCCAACTAGCTCTCTTTTTCGTATTTTTACTCGAAGGGTTAAAAGTCGAATATTATCAAAGACAAACTCGTAACATGCCATTCGGCTTACCCAGCATCTAACATTCGACGGCTCTCCTTCAAACGAGATACTTTCCACTTCAAACGAGATAATTTACTTCGAACGATATACGGTCTCGTTAAACCTTCGAAACGTTGGCATCGTCGTTCTAATGAGTTTTCGTTGATACACTGCGTTCTCTTTTTCTTTCTTTCTCTCTCTCTCTTTCAAACGCGCACCCGTTGCGCCAAATTATAAGATTAATAGTAGCAGGAACGTGATCGATGTGCGGCTAGGAGAATATTAAATGCAATCGTGGCCACATAATTTTTACGCTACCATGCATATGCACGAGACTCGATAGCGTCGAGCTTCAAACTTCCGAACGAAGTAATGAACTCTTCTGGATTCGCCTTCTTTGTTACTGTATTTTAATGCGGCACGTAAGAAATTAATAGAAAGTTCCGTGGCACGACGTCGAGGAAGCATCCATCCACGGCGATCGACGTCAAACAAAACTCTTTTCTCACTACTTCAAAATTGCCACTTTCTAGCGAGACAAAAAGTCGCGATCGAAGAACCCTACGACGAAACGTTCAACGTCGCTGAAACGAATTACGAAATGAGTTATTCGCTCTTGGATTTTGCATTCGTGATCGACGTATTGCAAAAACACGACGTCGTACAAAACTCTTGTCGCGCTACTTCAAAATTGCCAGTTGCTCGCGAGACAAAGTCGCGATCGGCGAACCCTACGACGAAACGTTCAACGTCGCTGAATCGAATTACGAAATGAATTATTCGCTCTTGGATATTGCATTCGTCATCGTTGCACAAAACAACGCGGAGGTACGCGACGTAATAACTCGAAGGAAAGTTGCTCGAATGCGCACCATAAAGTAGTACATGCTGCAAAATTTCCTAGATGGTTTTATTTTATTGAGACACGATTACTTATCGACGCTCTCAAGCATTCATCTACGGTACATTTTCAAACTCGTTGAAGTTTACAGGACCGTAAAATATTTGGCTCGCCGAATTGTTGTTAAAAAAAAATCTATTCTTCTCGTTCTTCCGCGTCTCCGTTTCCCCCTCGCTTTTTCTCTTCGTCCTTCCTTCCTTACCAATTACGATGAAATACCCACCGATCGAAGAATAAAAGGAACCATGGGATTATCCGCGAATACTCCAAAATTTTACGCGTACGGCCGCAAATTGTGTGTTGCCGCTACTTACGGACTCGGTAAAATCTGCATCGGTTAACTTCCGGCTATACGATTAAGAACAAATATCGTTCGTTAATATTTTCCAACGCACTACAACGCGCGCAATCGTATTTATATATATATATTTCTCTTTCTCCGCCGACGAACGAGGGGGTCAAAGAGCAGCTCCAGTGTCCTTCAAAATGCAGACGCGCTTTTAGTTGGCTGCGACGTTCCACGAGGCCTTTGCCTTTACGTGCGTAGAGGCGTTTTCTGAAAAGTCAAAGGGTCTCGACTCGAATACATTAATGAGCTGCCAAGACCGGCGTGCACGCACTTGCACTGGTACACGCGTACCTTGCGGAAGGGTTGCCACGGAAAGGAAGAGAGAAAACGAAAGGAACGGAAAGGAGCAAAGAGCGAGATCCTGGGCCAAAAAACGTCTCGTCCAGACTGAAATTCATTTCGTGCGTCTCGACGCAACGGATGCCGCCCAGAAACCACCTAAACGTACTACTCGAGTGGCCCGTGTCTCGACTCGAACTCCTGCGTCGCTCGCTGAATTAACAAAACGAAAGAACTACGTCTTTCTTCTTCCTTCTCGTCCTTCGAAAGGATCTCTTTCCTTCGAGCGCGCGTCTCAGCATCGCTCGGCAAGAGAACGCAAGGAAAGAAGTCTTTTAAAACAGTCGAAAAAAGCTGCGATTATTCCGTGATTATCCGTGCGTACGCATCGACTCGATTCTTTCGTCCTGCCGATGGCTTATAAGCAGTTTCGATCTTCACAACGTTTAGAGCTTTCCCAATGATCGATTCACCTTGAATCGACTTCGATGATTTTGTAGTTTTACGTACACCACTCGGCGCTAAAAATGTGCACACACACATATATATATAACTTATGCTTTATAATTATATAAAAATTAAAAAAAAATGGCAGTTAATGAGTTAAATACGTTTTTACAAGTAAGAAGCTAATTAAGAGAGCGCTAGGTAACGCGCAACTAATCGCGCATTATCCTTTCCTTTCCTTTCGGGGAGAAGTTCGAAAGTCGGGCGAGGCAACAAAATCATATTTAACCCGGCGAAATTGAAGGCGAGTAGGGGGAACCGATAAGGGGGAAGAACGAGAGAATTCCTTTATCGTGGAATTGTTCCAGATTTATGAGCTCCGAGCCATTGAAATTTTTCAAGCGGCGGGAGCTGCTTACCTCGCCGTTAGACCGCGGCTGCTCTTAACTCTCACAGGAGGAAATCAATATAGAAATCGAAGGAGGCGATGGTATTTGGACCTTCTCGATGCCGATAAACTCTCGGTGCTAACTTTGCACTAAGATTGATTAATTTCCTTCTTCGAGCGACGGAAATCATTCCGATGCGGAAAAGCCGCCGCCGAAGGCTCGTTCATTTAAATGTCATTCATTGGCGTTTTGTTCATTGCTCGATCCTCTTAATTCCACCCCCGCAACGCGTCGCCTTCCCAGGAGGCGCGATGAAACGTCGTTGAAAATATCTAGTCGTTCGATAGTCGATAATCCGCTTCGTTGATTTTGCGCCATTATTCGCACGTCGCGCCGCGTTATCGCTACTTTATCCATTTTACTAGATAGAATTGATGTCGTTAATAAGACGATCGGCTCTATGTGAACGAAATTGCTTCCGTGGGAAAGAACCGGTCGAGAAAGCATGTCGATTAAGACTCGTCGCTCTGTTACGATCTTTCGAACTCGTCTATTTACGACGAGAGTAAAATCAAAGTTTCATATCGACCGTAGCTAAAGTCAGATTTAAATTTTTGCCCAGTAATGTTATATACGATCTAGCTACGACGACTGGCGACTGTAGCTTCCTCGAAAATGCATTTGCATCGTAAATGATCAAACGGTTCTTCAAAAACATATGTATATAAACGTACGATTGGAAAAGACAATAATTCCAGTGATTCCGCAACACATTCAAAGTCGATCTTAACGACTTTAATAATTTAATTTAAATAACGATTTACCGTTGTTTCCTGGCTGTAACGCGTTTCAACGAAATAACACCTCAATTACTATTATCATTCTGCCGCAGTTGTAAATCCAGTATGGATCGACCTTAACGCGACAGAGAAAGTCGAATTGAACGTCCGTTTGGTATCATTCGACGTTCTCGAGGTGCGACTCAACGATTTTAATTCCTCTTTCGAAGAGTGCTTACAACAATGAAGCAAAGTCACGTCGGTTGTAGCGAATTTCGTCGGTGCGGAAGGAGAGTGCATCCAAACAACGAAGAAACTTTGTAGGTTAACAAGGCGAGAATAGGGATTAAGATTAAGGAGACTTAAAGTGCGTTGGTATTAGATTTATACGACATCGTTCGTTTAAATATTAATACGACGCGTAAGATGGAACGAAAGTTCTGTCCTTACATTTCACACGTACGTGCACGTGCACGCGCGATAATGACTTACCAAGGCTAAATAATAGATTTACTATCCGATAGCTCTTCAAAGTTTTGTCTTTAGAGCTTCGCGTATTATCTCGTTATAAATGTAATATATCTGATATCTATTGTACTTATCGCGCTCGCGTAAAATTAATTTCGAGCTTCTTCGAAGGAACATACAGCGGCACGGTCGAATTTCCGTCTACGGCGCGTCGCGAATACTTCGGACCACAAAGCGTCCCACGAGCGATACCATGACTAAAATTTCTCCACGCGAGCCAAACGTGGTTACTCCAAAAGGTTTTCTTTTCGAGCGGAGAAGATTTGACGAATAGTTATTATCGTTCCGGTAATCGACTTTTTTCTTAATACTATCCTGGTGTCGCGCTAAAAAAGCTCGGAATAATTTCTTCGATTTCTCTCGTATCGATCAATACGCGCCACGATATAACGCAAAAGGCGAGAAGTTTCGACGCAATTTCGAAGGACATTACTTTGAAGAGCGCCGACTAATACGTAAGTACTTGTAATCTTGTTTGCCACGTGAATATTGCCTACCATCTCGTAAGTCCAATGAAACTAACGAGGGAAGAGAAGCATCTTTTCGCGCCGTACTTGCGAAAGACAGAGAAAGAGAGGAGGGGGCTAAAAAGAGAAAAGTCGACAAAATCAAATACGTTATTTCAGAAATAAACTTACCTTATCGACGTACATGCACGTGGAAAGCGAGGCGCGCTCACGCTAACCGTACCGTATCGCGAAACTACACTATGACCGTGTTTCAATGCTCTCCGAGTCCGATAACAAAACAAGGCGCACGGTAATCTGGAAATAAATTTCGATCTCGTGGACTCGTTTCTCGGTCGACTTGATCGGACCCAGCGACGTCGCCGACGAGGAGAGAAAGGAAAGGAGACCGTGTGCGGCATTTAAAGGAAACGAGACGAACATACGGAAAGAGTGGGAGAAAGAAAGAGAGAAGGAGTCACAGACCAAGGAAACGTGAGAAAGCTTTCCCGAGTCAGGGAAAAATCCGCGTCGTTTATCAAGGAAAAGGCGACGTCTCGAAAATCTTCGCGCGTAGAAAAAATGTCGTATCGAGAGCCAGAAAGCAGTCGATTTCGTACGAATCGACGTTTTCGTTCGGCGAGTAAGGGCGGGCAATTCGACCTTGAAAAAACGACGAACCGATGGCAGGTGGCACCGAAAATAGGAAGAACGCGAAAATTCGATATTCGACGATCGAAACGCGAACGGTAAAAAAAAAGTATGCGAAATTATCGCGATGCTCCGTCCGTCCTTCCGTCCATCCAATCATCGATCGAGGCCGCTATTACGCGAGCCCGAGAGAATTATCCATTCGAAGATGAAAGATCTCGCGGACGATGGTAAACTATCGTTCGTAACGACGAGAGTATCGGGGAAAATCGCGGCTGAAAATCGTAATCACGATCCTCGCTTGGATATCGAGCGGCTTTCGCCTCCCTTTCGAGCCTTTTTCGACCTCCTCCTCCTCCTCCTCCTGCCCTTCTCCCTCGACTCGCCATTGACATTGCCGACGCCACCATCGCCATCAACGCTACCAGACTTCTCTTCCTCGTCCTCGTAGTAGTCGCAGTCGACGTACACTCGCATGCACTTGACGTTTTCGAGGGGCGATGCGCCCTGTGTACTGCCATCCATCCCAACGCGACGTTTACGTCGCGATATCGAGCCTCTCGAGTTCGCTACACGAGGAACTCGATTTATCGACCCTTCCGAAGGCCACCGAAAAGCTTAACCCTTTCGATGCGTCGCGTGCCGGCGACTTCCATCGGAGAAGGGTCGACAGGACGACACCTGCGAGACTCCTTCGTCCTTTCTTCCTTCCTTGCGGTCGACCTGCCTACCGCTGCGTTACAACCCTTTTTTTCTCTTCGTCTGCCTCGTTCCTTCATCGGAGTTCCTTTCTGCTCTGCTCTTTTCAGGACCAATCTCAATTTTCACGATCGATCGGGTCGCTTTTGTAAATTCTTTCGCGTATCTCGTAGCGTCTTTGGCCCGTTTATCGAGGGGATTTATTTAGGCGCGTCGAAACGCGAGAATTTATCGGTTACCGCGTCGATAGGTAACCGCGCGTCCGTTTTTCTCGTCAAGATTTTTTTCCCTTTTTCCGAATAATAAATTTATCCGACACAGAATTAAATTCTACGTTTATGTCGCTTTGCGTGTCATCGAGCATGGTACAGCGAGTCGTTTTTTTTAGAAGCATCACGCTCCAAATTCGCACGAAATTTTACTTCGCTCGTCGAATTTACGCGGTAGTATCGCGCTTAAGCTTGTACGAAGGTGGGAATTGCTCGTATCGAGCGAATCGTTACGAGCGGAAATTTTACACGACGCTTCGAAACCGATACCTTTTACGACCGGTCTCGATACGCGCCTGAGGCGCGCGGATACTTGGTCAATGATTCGACAGCTTGGAAAGCAATTTCGTTTCTCGAGGTTCGAAAAGCTTATTTCATTTAAAAAAAATATATATAAAGGGTGACCAATGGGAATGTGTTGAAAGTTACGCCGTACAACCTCAAACCATCGCAGAGCTGATAAATGCAGTCGCAGCATTCCAACATCTACGTTGGATAATGTATTTTAAAGTTTTTGCAAACGATCGCAGTTCCGTGTTAATTCCAATGGACGACACTTTGAAAACCATATACCACTAATTCATAAATTTTCTTTTTTTTTATATTGTGTATTTCAATTGTCAAATTATTATATTTCTCTTTCATATATATGG
>JAITYT010000047.1:1555227-1575520 GCA_025433975.1 Liostenogaster flavolineata
CGAAAAAGGAGAAAACTTTCGAATATAAAGTACTTGACGCGTCGGTTGTCATCATGGAAGAGAGTCTCGAACCGTGAAAATAAGTCGAAGACTACGATCGAAGATTAAAGAGAACAACTCGACGACGCGTTTCTATCCAACTTTCGACGAACAAAAGGACGATCATCGGTTTACTCGCTTTCTTTTCGCGAGAAAAAGGAGAACAGTTTTCAGTGCGCGCTTCTTCTTAATTACTTCGTAACGTTATCGAGGAATCGACTTCCAGAAACAATTACGAAAAAGCGATTACAAAGTCTTCGATACGTCGAGGAGAGGTTTGAAAATTTGCCAACGGAAAGATGCCGAAAGCCGCGACATCCGTGGCGCGTGGAGCGACGAGTGCATCGCGGTTTTACCGGCAGAACGTCGCGATAGTGAACAGAGATGGAGGGAACGAGAACGATGTAAAGAAGGCGGCGTGTTCGCGGAGAAAGACGAAGAAAGAAAAAGCAGTTGTACCGGTCTAGGGCAGTGCTCCTCAATCTTTTCTATGGTCGAACGGACTCGGAGCGAAGCGACACATCCCAGTCGTCGTGTTCGAAGGAAGATCGTCCGCGTCAAGACGAAAACGAAGACACGAAACGTCGAAGAAGCTTTTCTACGTGGATATCGCGCCGCTGGAGGATCGTTAGCACCTCGTAAAGATTAATAACGCGCTTTAGAATTCTTTCCACATCGTCTCCGTTTCTTCGCGTCGAAGAGACGACTTCGTTCGAGCCCGAGGGGAATCCTCGTCCTTCCTCTAGGTGCCCTTCCGTGTCATTGACGGAGCGCGTGAACAGCGCGCGCTTCTTTCCACTCGTTGCACGACATTAGCAGTCTTTAAACGAAGCAGGTAAAGATCACGGCGAGGTATTGAATTGGGTCGGGAAAAGATTAAGAGACGGCCGGCTTCGGTGCGTCACGAACCACTTTGGCACGTAGATGGGTCGTTGCTCTTCTCGCGACATGCTAAGACGCTCGTTGGAACGTGTCTTAACTCCGCGAGGTCTCCACTCGCGCGCCGAGACACGGTGATTTTTTCTTTTACCGAGTACCGTGCAAGCTGCTTCGTGCTCGCTATCCAGCGACTTTTTTCCAATTACGAGACGAATCGTTAGAACCTTCCCTCCGTGCTCAAACGATTTTTCCACTTTGCGCGAAGCGTCGAATTAAGAGGACGAAAGGACCGACGATATTCACGCGCGATTCTCACGCGTAAAGACGAATTCGATCACGGACGCTCGGATACGTTAACGACAGGGTCGAAGGTCGCGTCGATAAAGGACACGAGGGCGTCCCTCCATTTTCCACGATTTATCTTACGATAAATGCTACGTATCCTCGGCATAGAAAAAAATCTTGAACGCACGAAATTCTTTCGATAAATTCCTTCCTTCGCCATTCCATTGAATTCTTTGAACGTCCACCGAATGGCCAACGACAAAGGAGGCGACGTCGATCGAACCTACGATCGCTCGAATCGGTCGAAAGGCTCGTCCGTTACGTGCCCGTATTCGGACTTTGCTCGTATCGAGCGAAGCAACGCTTCGAGTGTCCGCGAATTACGGAGTGACGCGCGATTCCTTTCCAACCTCGCAAAAACCTATGGCATAAATCTCCGGTGCTTACGTTGGACGTCGGTGGCCGTGCGTCGCATCGACTGCAAACGCACGGTTCTTCGACCTTTTTCGTTCCTTCTCTCTTTCTCTCTATTTCTTTTTCCCTCGACTTGACGCAAAATAGCTTGGACTCTTTCGTTTCCGCGAGTCCTTTTTCACCGGCAGCCAGCGCTTCCATTTTTCTCAAACAATTAACGGCTTTTTCATCGCCATCGTAGGCAACATCCGACCGTAATTCTTCCTCCTTCCGGTCGGCATTGAACGTGCACCGCCGAGGCGCGATACGTTTCTGTCTCTGTACGTTCGATTCGGCCTCTTTACGTCGTCACCGGCGCGTTTCACCGTAGTTTCTATCGGTTCGATTCGTTCGCCTCGTTTCCATACGTCTACGATTATACGGTGCCGCGCCTTTGAAAATCCCTCACGGTCTTGCCTATTTTTACTTTTCCTTTTTTCCACGGTACAGTTATGGAGCGTTATTAACCCATTCTCTGTCGACGTATTTCACCGTATCGGCGGCCTTAATTGCTTTTTTATCCCGTATCTACGCGTATCTTCGCGAAAACTTCGAAAAAGCCCACAAAGCGGACAAAAACGCGTTGCGTTCGCTTCGTCGACGACGATTCAAAAATCATCCGAAAAGTGGCGTCTTCGAAAAATCGGTCCGACCAAACGAACCGCGAGAATAATTTATCGTGGTAGAGGGAATAAAAAGAAGCGAGGAAATCAATGAAAAAAAAGGACGACGAGTATCGTAGAGAGAACGGACGATTCTCGACGAATAACGTACAAAGTTATTTACACCGAAATAAATTGCGTAGGGCGAGGGAGAAACAGAGAGAAAGCTAGCGGGGGGTTTAGGTTTCGAGGGCGATGCCCATTGGTCGTGGACGGTGCGCTCTACGATCCGACGTCGCCATCGCCACCGCCACTAGGCACCACTACACTCGTCGCGGTGACTTTATCCCTCGCTTGTAAAACCAAACACAAGAGGCAACACGTTCGAGCAAACGCCATATGCGTTCGCCTATAAAATACGTATCTAGCAACGTACCTATTCCTACGTACGACCACTCGCAGTGACATGTGCGCTAGGCGCAGTCGTTCGTCGCTCTCTTACGCGCCTAATATTCAGGTTCCGTTCGGATCGTACCGTTTTGTGGCTCTAACTATTGGTCATTGCCGTATTCAGCTCGTTGTCAAGCGTACTGTCTAAAATTTGTACCGATTGATTATCACAGTCTTATTACGTAAAATAAGACTGGAATTTAACGTGGCATTCGCGAGCATCGACCTTATCGACGAAAAATCGCGAGGTTGATGGACCGAAGAGAGTCAGAGCGAGCGAGAGGGAAAAAGAAGAAAAAAGAGGGGAAAAAGAGAGAAAGAGAGATCGGTTCGTCGAATACGCGCGCAGTAGTCAGGACTAATCGAATTATCACCGACCGAACGAACCAAAAGAAATTAGTCCTAATTTGACTTAATTCGAGGGACTGACCGAAGCTCCCCAGCCCCTCCCCCTCCACACACACACACACAGAGAGAAAATAAAGCAGAGAAAAAGAGAGAGAGGATAGAAGAGAGAATACGCAACGAACGAAGCAAAGCATCGACGAGGACAAAGACGAGAGACGACACCTCGTCGCCATCGTCATCGTCCACGTCGGCTACGAGGGCGATAAGGAGTGGTGGTACCTTCGAAGGTACCGGGACAAGCTTCTCTGCTGCGCGCGTTATCTCCTCGACTTGGCCGTATAGGAGAGGAGAGTCCGCTTCTCTCGAGAACTCGATATACACGAGGTATAACGAGGTCTACGTAGTTAGAGCCGTATATACAGCTCGGTTCTTATCTGCCAAGTTATTACGCGAACGCCCACGCGCGCTCCCACCGTTTATCGCCGCGTTCGGTGTAAACTCGGAGAGGTAAACGCCCAACGACACCGAGATTTACCTTTCCCCTCCTTTCCTTTCCGATCCTTCGAACGCGACGTCCGTCCGTCCGTCCGGACGATCCTCGTCTCGTCTCTCGATCGTTTCACGCTCGATTTCGCACGCGCGGATCTCTGGAAATCGCAGAATACCGTGGAAACTTCTACAGCGCCACATTTCTGTGCAACGGGGAAACGTCGCAAGGGCGTCGTATTTGCCGACGTTGTTTAGTCTCTCGTGGAATGTACGTTTTGATTCGGAACGGCGCGTGCCACGTCCTAATCTTTGTTTTACACGCGCGTGGACGTACGCGTGGAAGCAAAGTACGCTGAATAACGTATTGGCTGAGCGTCGACGCGAGTCAGCACCGATGACGTTTTTTCTTCGTTTGATTCAACTTCGAAGTTACATAAGCTGATACGAGTTCTTTCTTTGCGATAATAACACACTTTAATTTTTATTTCTTTTATTAAATGTGTTGTTTTTTTTCGTTCTATATGTATGTTCGCACGTATTGAATTATTTCGTGATTTTTTTAAATTAATTCTTCAAAAATATTGCCGGCCCCTGGCGACGTTTGACTGCGTAGAGGCGCGGCCATTAAAGTGTCGATTGCTCGAGGAATGAATTTTCCTATTTAACGAACGATTATTTTAAATTTACAGGATCAAACGCCTAAAAATCGGGCCGAGGAAATTTAAAATAGGGCAAGAAATAAATGGAAAGATTCCACGCAACAAGACGAGACGGTTTAGATCTTTTTTCGCAAGATAATATCGGCGGACGATTATCTTGCGTCATCGTCGTGCAAGAGTACGCAAACTCTTTGACGTGGTGCTTCGATTCGCGCGCTAAGGAGAATCCGACGACTTTCGCGCCGTAACGGGAGCGCTCGTAGATGCGCCACAATCCTACTTTCGTCTCCGTCTCCGTCATTGCCGACGTGAAACGAAAAATCATCGCGTTCGTCTCGGTTTACCCCTTTCGACATGGCGTTTACAGTTACCATTGTCCTTCGTCGAGCAAGGATGCTCGCTTGACTTTGAACCACCGCGAGACACGAGTGCACGCCTCTGCGCTCTTGCATTGAGTCATCGCGCGTTCATAAATAATGCAGAAGCATCACGTAATCGTCGTCCGTGAGAAATAAACGAGAGACGAACAGCCGTTTTCCTCGTTCTCTCGAACGAGGAGTTTCGATGGCGATCATCGACTCGTGTCTACGTAGAACTCCGTTCTTTCGAAGCCTCCACGCCGTGGTAGTGGTGTCGGACCAGGATCCAAGCGGGCAGGTAAGAAACCGAGCGGATAGTTTTTTTCCTCGCTTCGCCTTTTCATACGAGTGATCGATGAATCGCGTGGGATTTTTAAGTGCGTTTCGAGTCGTTGCGTGATGCTCGCCACGAGAACGGGAATGACAATCGAACGAGTGCGCGCGTAGGCGTTCCACGATGCGCCACGATCTCTCGTGCACCATTTTTGGAGTTCGTAATCGCGTCGATTCCAATTCGATCGTCGACCATCGCGAATTAAACGGACGATTTTTTCTTGGAAAATATTCCGTCGTAACCTTCGTATCTACGCTTCAGCGACTTCTCTCCGGGCGCAACGAAAAGAAGCGAGACGACTCGATTCGTAATATCCGGCAGACAGCGCACGTCGCGTCTACGCGAGACCTTCTCGCTTATAATTTCGCTAGCACGGTTTATCTTTTAGCTTGGATCGCTTGAATTGGTAGAAGACATTTATTATATCGCGTTTGCATCACGACTGCATCGTGCACTTCATTCGTGCCATTTTACTTCGAATCGTTCGTCATGGTGGGACAATCGGTCGGGCGCCCTCACAATCGCGTAACTTGTACACGTACGTATGTACATCGAGATGACATTTGAAACGACCTATCTATCCGTTCGCCGCGATGCACGCGTCATCCCTCGCAGATCCTCGTTGGAGTTTCTAACCGCGTCGAATCGATCTCGACCGTCGACCATCGCGAATTCCCTAAATTTTTAATGCAAAATTATCCAGCATAAAGGATCGTCCTTTGTCGTAGTACAAGCTCGTTCGTTTCTTGTTTAACGACGCGAAGGACTTCAGGCAACGACGGTCGACGACCTCTCGATGAAATCGTCGTGGCAAGGGAATCGTCGGTTTAACGAACCTAAAATGCAAATCGCGTGCGTCGTTGATCATCGACGACGACGACGACAACGACCACGACGAGTCATCCATGAGAATTTTGAACGGGTTCAAACGCGGTTCGAGTTGGTACCTAGTTACGCGAATGCGAGAGTCGCGTCGTTTTCACGAGTTTAACGAGACTCGCTGGTGGGCTCGCGCGAGAGCGAACCCGCGTCGTGGCATAATTATTATAAGCCGTTAAGAAACAAACTTGGCCAAAGCCGTGCAACCAAAACGGGCTACGGTAATTTGGAATACGTAATCGCGCGAGGCGTTTCTCCCGCCTAAACTCGCGTTCCTTGTCGCGCCTCCTGCGCCTACCGTTTTCGTCCTGCCTATGTACACGACGCCTTCCCTCCTAATTTTAGCCACTGAGGCTAGTTTGCGCGATGCCGCGCGCGTTTGCCGTGCAATAAAAATCTACGCGTACTTTCGATATATTCGATATAAACGAAAGTCATTTTGTTTTTTTAAATGAAAAAAAACGTCGTTTTTTGTTTCTATCTTGTTTTTATGAAAATAAAAATGGGAAAAAACAAAATCTTAATCTTTCCCTCTCCCTCTCTCCCCCTGTTTCTATTTCTACGATCATTTTTTTGATTTTTACCTTATTCTTTCTTCCTTATTTCCCGTTTTCCCGTCTTACAACGAGTCACGCACGTCACGAGACAAAGGGAACGACGATTCCCAAAAAAAATCGCTTTCCATCGTCGCAGAGTTATCCGGCGCGTGAATGCGAAGCTATCGGCGCTAGCCGGTAGTTCGATTCGTGTAATAATTCGATCCATCGCGCAGCGTTTTGAACGCGATAAAGAAGGATAATCGAGGCATGGAAAACGTGCCGCGTCAAATATCTTAGCTCGAGCGAGAGTCGATGAGTCGCGCGTTAAACTGGTACGATTCCGATCGATCGGCGCCGATTTCTCGTATTACCGGCGCTTGTGCAATCTATCCATCGCGCGCATTTACACGGTTATGTACGTATATGCACGAATACACGGAAGAAATCGATGGTTTCGACGATCGTTACCGCGAGATCGGTCGTCTTCTCGCAACGATGAAAAAGCAGACGTTTCCGGATATCGTCTCGATCGTACGACGTCGGAGCGTTTCTCGTCGTTCCCTCTCGACGCCTTAGATACAGTGGTACGTGATTGAGTTTCGAATGGGCGTTCGGATACACCGCGTTCGAATCGTTTTATTGTGACGTTATTACGACCACTGTGAATCGAGACACGCGTCGAGGAAAACGTCGCGAAAGTCGAAACGCAAACGAAGATCAAAAATGATTTTTTTGCCCAACGATATCGAAATTCCACGATCGAGACGTGGAAGATGTTTGGAAAGAAACAATTTCAAGCGACACGAAATCGAAATATCTTCGATTATTTTTCTTTTACTTTATTTTACTCAGTTTCTTCTCTTCTCGCCTACATCGTTGATCGCATCGTCCAGGGTATCGTCTCACATTCGCGATTTTATTACTTTTTATTCAAAACGAATAAAAAAACCGTTTCCAAATGGCACTCAGTTTTTAAAATTTGAAAGATTTATCGTTTAAAAAATCAAACTAAAAGCAGCGAGAACGCGCGTAAATTTGGGCATTTTATTTATTTCTAGCCATTTTTCCAAATTCTATTTCTCTCGATTTTTACGTAGATCACGAACCGTGATTGATTTTTGCCCGTTTGGACGTAAAACGATACGTTTTTACCGCGGTAACGCGGAGGAACCGAGCGTAAGAAATTCTGGCCACGATCCGATCGCCGCTTTGGAAAACGAGAGAAGAAAGAGGAACAGGGCGCGGAAGGAATGCAGGCAGCTTCGTAAGGCTAGGATCGCGTGTCGTAACTCGGAGTTCTCTGGATGCGCGGCAACCGGACACTGTAAGATCGTTGACCGTCGTGAGATTTCGGTACGTTCGACCATTACGAGGGCTAGCGCGTTTCAAGTCGGCTAAAAAATCGAAAAATTGACGAAAGATAAGCGAAGATCTTACGGCGTTCGAAGATGAAGATACGATAAGAATTTCGAACAGGATAACTTTCGATCGCGATAAAACGACACGATAAAGCAAAAAGAGCGAATTTTTTTTGTCAGCGTCGAGGAATCGAACATCGTTCGAGACGTAACTCGTAACTCGAGAGACGGGAAAGAAACGGAAGATCCTTTCGATTGTTCTTTCTAAACGAATCCGAACAAAAGTCGGATAATGCGAGAGAAAAACTATTCAGGAGTAAACCGAAACACGGATAATCTTTCTTTCCTTTCCTCTTTGTTGTTTTCTCCCATCCCCCCCCTCTCTCTCTCTCTCTCTCCGCCACTCGGTTCCTCTTTGCTCGTAGGAAAATGGTGCCGTCGCCATAGCTGGAAGAAGATTTAATTCGGGCGCAGAAGCCGTGCTAATCCTTCGCGAAAATCCATCGGTATTACGGGAAGCAAAGGCGATCGTCGAGAAGTTTATCGCGTTGCAACGAGTAAATCGCGTTCTACGCTTCGACGGGACAGTCTGGTCGACCGACATCAACGATTTTTCTTCGAGAATCACGGATCGTTTCTAAACGCCGTTAAGACACAGAGTTCTCATCGAATTCTCTAAACGTCTATTCATTCACGCGCGATGACAACGCGATGATCTCGATCGAGCGGAACGGCGAAAGCCGTTCGCAACAGAGTACAGGCCAGAACGTAGAAAAGCTGTAGGAACGCGAAGATTTCGCGAGACACCGCATAACTCTGGCGAAAATCTCGCGGCTTTCCGAATGGCGGGAGCAGTCACCGTGGCAGGAACGCAAACAGGATTTTTTCGAGGATATTCGAAAGAAGAGGATCGCCTTTCGTGGATTTTCGAGGGTACGCGAAAGGAATGGCAGAGACAGGGCGCAGAAAAGCTACCGTTCTTCCTTCCACCCACGACGATCACCGAGGAAGATACCGCGGTGAGGAACGCGACCGGAGTACGACGACCCGGACGAACTTGCTCGTGACCCGGTCGAGGCAGCGTTCCTCTGACAAACGCAATATCGCACGTATCTCGAAACGACGAAGATAAATTTGGTTAAACTCGGTAGCCTTTGCGAGCCTCGTAACGATGCACTCCTCCTCTCCGTTTCCCCTGCTTCGCGACGATGACGAGGCTGTCGTCGAACGTCGATGAAGATACGAACGACGAGGATCACGATCGAGATTGATATCTCCACGAAGCGATGATTGTACCCTGGGACTCTCTTTCTCTCTCTTCCAGTACCCATCTACGCCTTTCCCGATGCTTCTCCTTTTTCCTCGTGTCGAGCGCTTCGCAATTCACGCCTTTTGATCTTCGTTCACGGCGTTCTTTCGAGCGAACGCGACCAAGGAACTCGTTCGAAACAATTGGAACGGAAATCGATTGGAATTCGATGCGGAAACGAGGTAACGGACACTTTTTTGCATTTTTGCGTTCTCCTCTCCGCGATACGAGAAATTAACACGTTGACAGTTTCGAAGTTAAAAAATAAATGTAATAATTTTAATAAAATGTATCGAAACACTCTAAAGAAAGGTAGAGTTTGATTATGCATGTTCTGACTATCTCAAATATCGCTGTTAAGTGTTCGCTCACTGTCAGCTGAACAAACGGAACAGCGATATCGGCACCGGGCACAACGTGTTAAAGCCCTTCGAGACGCGATCATTGTCGAAATACCGTCGAAAGGACATCGTTAACATAAGTTCGATGGGTAAAACGCTCATGGTGGAATTGCGTCAGATCGAGCGCAGTCGACGAGCTTTGTCCGTTTAGAAACGATAACGTTGCATTGGCTATCCGTCATTCGGTCGTTCGCACGTGGCTGGAAACCGTACTACGCTTTGGAATATCGTTCCGGCGGTTAACTCCCTCTCGTACTATCCAATTTTCCTTTTCGTCGTTGTTTAATACCGACTCGTCGTCGGCCGTTAACGTTCGCTTTTCATTTCGAGGCTCTGGAGCATCGTTTGTTTTCCTAATAGACGAAACGAGACCAGACTACTATCAACGATCGCTCTCCTAAGCGACGTTTCATTAATGATTGCAATTTTTTCCATTTCGTCCCACTTAACTCGTTATTTATCTCTTCGAACTTTCCCTCGCTTTTATAACGGCGAAAATAGCAACGACGATGGGCGACGATGGGAGCAACAGCAGCAACGGTGTTGGTAAGTACACGGTTAGTGTGCGTTTGAGAGGACAGCAGGATTAATAACGCGGAATGGCGCAAAGAATCGCACAAAAATATGCGGTTTCGCGGAGTGAAAATAACGAGCATCGCGCTTGTGTGCGTGCATGCGTGTGTTTAGACGAAAGAGACCACCCAGGTTACACCGCATATGCGTGACGACGGCTACGAAAGCGTTTATTCCTTTCGCCTTCGATGCGCGTTCGCGTGCCCTTTGGCTCCGTGCTAAACTTCGAAATAATCGATCCGTGAACGATTTAAACGTTCGCAGCGAAGAATTCGTCTGCGTCGTGGTGTTTCTAGTTTCCCGCGTATACGATTCGAAATACTCGTCGGGAGCGTTTAAAGCGAAACTCAAGCGGTTTCCGATGTTTCGCGAATATCTCGGACTTTCGTAAAAAAAAGAGAGAGAAAGAAATAGGAGGGGGAAAAGAATTATTTACACTTTCGTTCCGCACCTGCCGAGGAATGTTTCGGACCGTACCGCGTGCTAGCGCGAGTTAAAGGGGCGATATTTTCCCTTTAAAAAATCAATAAAGATTGACATCGATATACCTATGGGTATATACTCGTCGATAAATAAAATAGAATTCGACAAAGTGAAAAAAAAGTTCGAAAAAATCGGTTAAACGCAATTATCGATATATCGCGATGCAGATGCGTTCGTATCAAATCCCAAAGCTTCGAATATCTCGATCATCTCCCTATGAAAAATTCATCGTATTCTCCATGCAGGTGACATTCGGTTACGCATTGCAAAAAAAAAGAAGGGAAAACGAAATAATATTCGTCAAATCCCGACTCCGCGAGGAACATCATTAAACGTCGTAGCGTTACGCTTTAATTCGCCCGTCGCATATGTTTAGAATGGCGCTCTCTTCTTCTCCCGCGAAGGACTCGACCTAAAAGCGGGTTGAAACAGCCGTCCAGGGGTCGACGTACCGCGCGTAACTACGATGTTGTCGTCGACGTCGTCTTTTCGACGTCGTTCTCACTCCGAATCAGCCGAAAATCAAGGCTCGGCCTTTCGACGCGGTCGATTCTATCGCTGTCTGTTCTCGTATCCTCGTAATTGCTTTTGTAGGTTCGCGTTTCCTTTGACGCCTCGTGTTCGTCATTGGCGCCTTTGTGTAAACCTCCAACACCCCGGAGGAGTTTGATATCTACTTACGACGACGACAACGTCGCGACGACCTCCGTTCTCGGTTTCAAGTGCCATCGTATTCCACGTTGCGTTTCACACCTTTGATTACAGCAAGACGAGATCCGACGGAGACTCGGTTCGCCGTCGACCTAAGGCGTATTGATATCGTCGAAGAAATACGTACGCATCATCGGCGTGAGGTGAACTTTGCTATTCGTCGTCGTCTTTCCACGAGTGGAACAACAAGAGGAAAGAGAGGAAAAGGGAGGAAATAAAGGCGAATGTCGGCCGCTATGGTGAATCGGTCGAGGAAGGAAGGATGGATGAAGCGGAGAGAGAGATGGAGAGAGAGAGAGAGAGAAAGAGGCGAGGTCAAGGAGGAGCGAAAGAGAAACAAGGCAGAAAGAAAAGAGAGAGATAGAAAGAACGAATACTTAGAATGGCTCCATTCGTACGTCAGGCCTGCTTCGTTCATTCCATCGGTTTTATTGTTACGGTTCGTACCATTCCGATCATCGAAGTCGAATCGAGGGCAGGAGGGTCACGATTGAACAACGGAAGAAAGAGAGCTTGTTTTATCGCAAAAGAAAAATGAGAGAAAAACGCGCTTATATTTACAGCGTGGAATTTAAAGATAAGACCATCGTAAGAGACCGAGTCCCACATACAACATTGTACGATTATCTATCGATCAGCGACAACGATAAACGTGAACTTTCTCGTTACGCGCGTCCTCTTGTCGCTGATAAAATTATGCGTTCGACGAAGAGAGCGATTTGCACTGGATCTTCCGACGATGATTTCTCCTCTCTCGTTTGTACCTACTCCCACTTAAGCGCCCTTTCAAAGACGATCGTTTACAGGTGAGATTTATTTCGGAGCGGAAGAGCGACGCACTCACTCTCGTTAATACCGTCTAGTTCTCATCGGCCAGCTGCGGCACGAATACCGTACCATGGAGTCAAGCGTGCAACGTTCACGATGTCGAAAGCATCGTGGCCTAGTATGACTAATCTCATAAGAGTACCAGCAACGAGCATCAAGGCGCGAGTATCGCTCGTACGAACGTCGAGTACGGCTTACCATCGTGCACCCAGTCGTCGCCATCGCCATCGTCGTTGTTATTGTTGTCGTGTAAACGAACGGACCAAAAGGGTTCGTGGAATCGCATCGACGAGTTTGCCAAGAAGCGCAGGGCAAACGTTAAGAGCACCAGAGGAGGAGAATCAATCGAGAATGGAGCGGAGCCAGCGACGAGGGAAAAGGGATCATCGGCAAAAAGGAGAAAGGAAAGGAAAACGAAGACGCGCTTCTCCGTTTCGAAGGAGGAATTTCTTCACGCCGTTCGAACGACCCGAGAATAAACCGAGGAATATATAAAAAAAAAAGAAGGCGTATATCGGATGCAACCAAGACTCACCGTGAGGATAGACGCGACGAGATCGAATCTTCCATCGACGGAGGTATCCATCAAAGTTTCTACCTGTGCACTACACACGCTTCTCCTCCTGGTGGTCGTCGTCGTTGCTGTAGTCATTGTCGGATCGGCGACGTTGACAGTGGCCATGATCGCTCACGATGGTATTCCCACAGGTGATCCGATGGTCGATCGCACTATCTCTTTACGTCGGATCAATCGATGAAGAACCGACGAACGAGTGAGAAATAAAGAAACGATCAACGTGGCACAGAAATCAGACACAGACACAGAAAATCGCGCTTTATCGTCGTCGTCGTCGTCGTCGTCGTCGTCGTCGTTTTTTTCTTACGCGACTCGATTAACCAAAGGCGCGGAAAGATTGGTAACGAGACGGCGCAGAGATCGTTACGACCACGAGATAAGCACGGGAACGATGAGAAGGTGAACGGTGATGATGATGACGATGACGATGGTGACGACGTCGTTGGTGATGACGATGAGGATGCTGGATCGCGCACGGTCGATCGAGGATCATCGTCGTCGGTCGCGTCGAGCACGATGCCTCGACACACTAGCTCTTCTCTCCGTACGCTCGTCTTAGCGGCATCCTCTCTCGCTACCGGTTCCCTTCTCCTATCCTCGTCGTCGTCTTGCTCCTAGCGAGAGTAGACCCGCCTCTTGGCTTCGTCGTCTTCCAGCTCGCGTCGCGACGCTCGACGATGATCTTGCCTTCTCGCATGTGTCGCCACGCAACGTAACGAACGTCGGAATTTTCCTCTTCTTCTTCTTCTTCTCTCGATCCAGACCGATCGGTCGATCGTTAGGCGTGAAAATCGTGACGCGATTTACTCCGATTTATTTGGAGCGCGTGCGATGAAAATCACCTTGTTGATTACGACGACGACGATGATGTAAGAAAACAACGATAACAATGACAAGAACAGTGACAACGATAACAAAAACGAGAATAGCTCACGACGGACGAAGGTAAATACGGCGCACGCGAGAGAAAAAGAACGACGACGTTCGTTCGTTCGCTTACGCGCGCGAATTCTCCTCCCACGAGAGACGTTCGCATCCACCTCGTAACGGCACGAAGGGCAAACTGTCGTAGGTACCGCGCTCCGCGTCCCGCAACTCCGTACTCTAGTACGACCAGTCGTGGAATTGATGGCGCCACGATCGCCGTACTGCCCTGCGCCTCGAACGCAGCGCCACCGGCTGCGCAACTCCGTACCAACATCGTCTCGTCCTCGCCGCTTTTCCTCCCCACTACGCGCTCAGACCGTTCTTTCCCCTCCCCGCGCTCCCCGTGACGGCATGCCCAGCCGACCGGCCAGTGTGGTTCGGCGAGCTTCCCCTCTCCCCTTGAGAAGACTCGACCAGTTCCCCCACCACTGCACCATCGTCGTTCGTCGTCGTCGCGATACATGCTCCTCTCGCTCTCGCTCCCTCTCTCTCTCACTCTCTCTGCCTTGTGCATACTCTGTCGCCTTCCGCCTTGTCCTTTCCTTCTCCTGCTACAGGGGTCGGTCCGTCCTTTGTGCTCTTCCGGGCTTCTCCGTCGCTATTAGCGTTTCTCTCTCGCACCGCATACGCACGGGAGGGACAGAGAGAGTCGAGTAGATCGCACACGTCCATGTCGCTCGCTCTTCCAGCTCGCTCATCCAGGCGAGGTCCGTGGGGAGTAGTTTGCCTCCCCGCCGCGCGAGACCGTGCTCCAGGGCCGACGCAACCGCGATTCGTCGCCTGGCAGCGATTCGCCTATCGCGAAAATTTTTTGTTCGTTTTTTTTTTTCTTTCTTTTTACGATTTTCGCTACACGAACGAAACTAGTACGATCTTCGATTCAGCGGTTGAGTAATCCACGCGTTCAACTATCGCGTGGATGTATCGCAATCGTCGCGCACATTTATTACGTACGTACGTAAGCGTAATTTTCTTGACAAGATCGAGCATCGATTTTATTTAGACCGCGTCACTAGCGTGTAGAACGCGATGAATCGCGCTCGTGACTTTACCAAAAGCGTCATTGTGATTAACGTGCAATTTGACTACGGAAATTAGATTATAATAATTAGCGAATGACACGGACGGGTTATTTGGTCGATTATCGAGGTTGTCGAACCGTCGATCTCGAAAAAAAATTCGCGTATCGATCGGTCCCTTGCTCGAATGCAAATTATAAAGGTAGTTTGCGAGATCGATGATTTCGGTAGCGCTTACGAATTTGAAATTACGTCAAATGACGCCCACTTCGCAAAGACCCAACGACGATACGGCCCTGATCGTAAGAGAATATCTCGTGGAACGTTGATCGCCTTTTTCTCTTTCGCGTACAACGCGCACGTATACGCGCGAAGCTAATCCTATGGTAATGCGCGGTGATCCCAGAAAAATCTGACGAAACGAAACCATTACCGATTTCGCTTCGAATTTTCACGGCGGACGACAACGGGGACACAAAAGGCACGACGTTGTCGCGTATTACTTTCATCGGCGACGATTTTTCTTCTTTGTATTTTCCCGGCGTTACGACAATCATCGATATCTTGTCTCCATCGAGAAGACGCTCGAACGAAATCGCAAAGTTCGTAACGAGTTTTCCCGTCGTTTTACGCTATTATTTTTCGACGTTTTTCAACGAACGTAGGAATAAAATTTGCTCGCTGGTCGGGCACATAATTTAGTATCGTTCGTACAAATTACTCCCGATTTTTAGTCGACTTTCTGTACTCCTGAAGTTTTTCGTAGCAATCGCATTCGCGCGATCTATTCCTTGCCCCGTATAAAGAAGTTTTAGCAGGTCGAGGCAGAGTCTTTCGTTAAATTATCATTCGTCGCTTTTAGGTCGCGCACTGCCTTCCTTGCATTTTTTATTTTTTATTCGCGTTGTAGATTGCTTCGTAATAGCGTTATAGCGTGTATTTCATGGAATTATACGTACGTACGACGTCAATATGTTCCACTGCAATTTTCCGCGTTTGCGAGTCGATGACAGGCGCTTCGTGTCATTTCTCATTGACGACACGTAAATCGTCGATTCACGTGCGTTCGAAAGGTAAAATCCTCTTCGATTTTCACCGCCCTTCTCTTTCACGACTCCTCTTCCCCTATTTTATCTTTCGCCTCTCTTTTCGATTTTTCTTCCTATATATTTGTCTGTCTTTCTTTTTCTCTTTCATCTTTCTCGACTTGCATCAACAATCGACCAGTTCCCGTTCGAGAGACTAGCCTATATCGAAGCTTTGCATTGGCAACGGTTATACGATTCTCAAATTTTCTTTTTCCTTCGATTTGCGAAATTAATACTCGTACAACGATACACCGTGTGCGCACACGTTTAATAGCTGAAATTCATGAATTTCTATTGTCTTATAATATCTTTGCTTTATAATAAGATAGACATTCTTAATTACGTTTGCTTAATATTTGCGGTATTTTTTACTTTTTTCCGGATAATGCACTTGAATAGTATTCTTTACCACGTTTTTCGATGCCTGACGTTTGAAATCATTAGTGCCTAAGGGAAATAACTTTTAACTAGTCCGAAATAAAAACTAAGACATAATTGGTAAATATATATCGTACATCGAATGCGAGATTTATTTTAAACATTGTTATATAAAAACTGTACGAAAGTTACGTATGTCGAAATGTATTTTTTTTTTTATACATACGCAATTTCGTGTCGTATCGAAGTAGTTTTTATCTCTGCTTTCTAAAATTCATCACGAACGTCACGAATATCGTAAACACTGACAATATCGTATGCCAAGATGCACCTGTCTTATTATTTATATCAATTACAATACAGGGTGCATACTATCGATGCTCGTACATTTCGACAATACTTTTTATAACTTCATTAGTCATAAAAGGTTATAAAAACGTTATTTCATGTTCTAGGTTCAAAAAACGATACAATCGATTCCTCTTCGCTAACTTTTTTCGACGAACGAGATAAATTAGACAGGTCGATATCAACGACAGTATAAACGATACCAAAAAGGTGTCTCCGATAAGAAAGAAGGAAGTGTCGAAAGGTCTCTACGGTATTTAGAAAGCACGGCGTTACTCCTTCGTACAGAATAGGATTGGTCCTTCGGGAGAAACGGTCGACTCGTGGCCGAGCTTGAAATCGATGAAACGAATGGGTAGACTCCCGCGACATCGATAACAACGCATTATATTTTAAAGAAACGCATCGATCCACTGCGTAACGTTTCGTAACGTTACATTACGACGATACGAAGTACCGAAAAGAACTTTACGTACTGACGTTTGAAAGTATCGCAGCTTTATTAGCGAATTAACGCGTATAATTCAGTCACGCGAACTTTGCTTCGTTTCTCTCTGGAACGCAGACGTAACGTCGAATAAAATCGCAAATAAACTAGCACGGAGTAGCGAAATACGCGATCGAGTGCTCGATAAGATACACTCTGTACGTTCGCGTATGACGCTTCTGGAATGCGAGATGGAGCAGCTACGATTGAGGAAAGACGCGCACGAGCACCGTGGACGGATCGATGCAAATTGCAGAATGATTTGGAGGAAAAAGTACGTGTCGCAAGATCGCCTTTGATCCTGGGAGATGGACGAAGTGGACCGGTCGATCTCAACGGGGATAGGACCGATATCGAAGACGCGCTTGGACTCTCGATTCTGACGAGGAGCACCGGCATTAAGGAAAGACGGTGGAACGCCTCTCCACGGTGTTTCTCCTTCGTACGGGGGATAGAATAAGTCCTGAGGGAAGGACGTCCCGTCTCGTCGACCTCGAGCGTATCTCCGGTGCCACGGCGCGTCTCGAGCTCGCGCCATCCCTCCAACCATCCTATATTCCGTCTCATCCTCTCTCGACCGACCGACCGGCCAACCGACCTATCTATCTACCTACCCGTCCACCCACCCACCAACCAAGGGCAGGCCGAGTTGCCCGTTCGAGTCGCCAAAAGCTCGCGATCCCTATGGAATTCGCGCTCGGGTAAAGGGGGAACGCGGCGTATTGCGTGGCGTCGCGATGCACTTCCAACCCGTTGGGATCGGGCGTCGTAAAATTGGATTTGCTCACGGCGTATAGTCGATTTATCCTACCATTCCAGATCGATCCTCCCAGGGTACCGAAAAGATAATCTCGTCGATCGACAGTGGAAATTCTTACACGGGATTATCGCGGTCGTTAAGAGTAATGGTGGTTCTTTTCCTTCTTTATCTCATTTATCTTTTCACTTTTTCCATTTCCTCTCCTTTTATCATTTCATACTTTTATTTTTTAATCGATGGATTTGTCGTGCTCGAACGTAAATACAAATTATCACGCTATTTACGCGTATATTCGCCCGTATTCGTCTCGACGTATTTTGAACGGTGAGATTACTCTTTTCCACTCTTTTAACTCAAACGCGCACGTATCCTCGAACTGATACGCAGGATTGCGCGAAAAAGGTATTTAATATCTTAATAAACGTTAAAACGCTATTGGATAATTAATTCGAAGATGGTAATTTTGGAGGAAGCATCCCGTGCGGGATCAAACGGAGCAACCGCATACCCCGAAGCGCATTCTCCTCTCTTGCCTTATTAGACCCGAGATTATTGAATAAATTACGTACGTATTACCAATAGGAATAATAAGGTAGAATAAGGACAGCTGTACGCATTTTCTTGTGACGTTCCTAAAAGGATACGAAAGCAACACCAGAATACACACGACGTTATATGAATGCAGAAAGAATAGGCGGCAGATATGCGCATATCGGTAAGATCTCTCGCATTTTATTGATATACGAGGAACGTCTCGAGTACGTTTCTCAAAAGCTTTTGTTTGAGTGTTTTACCGAGTGACATCCTACGAGAAGAGAATCGAATATCTGAATACTCGTTTACCAGAGGACGAAAGCTACGACCTGTATTCGTTGTCGTATCGTTAGAAGCGTCTCGAAAAATCAAGGAGAAATAAATACGTACGTAAGATTCATTCGCGAATCCACGAAAAAGCGTAGAATATATGAAAATTTGGAAATTATGTGAAAATATTATCGATATTATTTTTAAGGACTGTCGTCAATTGTAACGTGGATCTATAGACGTTTGGTTAAGCGGAATACGTAATTCGTCCTAGAAGTAGTTCAACTTTGTATCTGTTTCTAGTGTCAGTCGATACGTTTTCGTTCGGGTAAACGTTGGCTACTCAAACTGGTTCAAACTTGTAACGGTAGTTCCACTTCGTCGTCAATGACGCGCGATAAGACGTTCGAGTTCGACGGTACCGGGTTCGTTATTATCGATTCCATCGAACGATTTCTTGCAGAATCGTACTACGAAGTCGACAAATTCACGCAAATTGACAAATTTTCGCTCTACGACAGCGTTCGTAATGTATCGCTTCACGAATGAATTATCGAAATGAAAGGTGTAATTCAGAATGAAAGAATCGACGTAGACAGATTTATAAGCTAAATGGACGATCTCTCGTGGTTGTACGACCCTCACGTTTCGTACGTAATAGATAGACGTACGAGATTCCAACATTTACATTTCGTGCTGTGAGCTAAATTTCCGTGTAATAATTTACTCGCCTCGCGGAGAAACCATCGAAGATCCGGCGGAAGGGAATCGCGCGAGCTCGCTCTCACCCTTCCTGTCAACCTTGAGTCTGGCAGCGGCGAACAGCAGGAACCAACGAAGTGTTTCCTGCGAGTCGCTAACAATAAGCACGAGATCTCGAATGTAGAGAACGCGTCTCGCGTATTCGTTGGTTAAGTGACGCTATTGAGGATGCAAAAATAAGGGCAATTTTTCTCTCGTTCCGATCGTTGATCCGATCGAGACGAACGTTATGACGATGTTAATCTTCTTCGTCGATCGTATACGTCCGATTCGAATTTAATTCGCTATCTACGATGATAAACTATTGGGTTGTAAGAAAAGTTTCCTCCAATTTTTAAGACAAATGGAACTGCGCGATTGCATCGAATGCTCATAAATGGTCGGATTCGATACCGGAAACCAGTGGAGACTTTCCGAACTAACGAATACAACTGCAAATATAACTGTTTAAGATTACGTAGTACGAAATTAGGTTAAGATACTGTATATAAGAGGAATTTATCGTAGAAAGTGTTAAATATTTTCCGAGATTTTAAAAACTAATGCAGATATGCAAAGTGTCAACTTTAAGCAACGCACCACGTATATACACGTCGGAATAGAATAGTATTGCAATGCAACGCCATTTTAAATTCGTATTCCTTCCTTTTTGTTTCGTGTGTTGTCGTGCGATATTTCCTAGCGGTAGCGGAGTTAAAATTTACCGTTTGTCGTAGTACCGTGCGCGATCGCCCGTGCGTACGCTTAGCCGGCAAAATGTAACTCGCGAGATCGCTACACTTTTAATTGATACAAATTCGCGCCCCAACTTTCGTTGTTTTCTTTCATATCGTTGTATGTATTGTATTGCAAGCTCGAAAGTCTGTTAAAAATCACGTTTATATGCTTTCTTTAACTAAAGACGCATCTGTAACACCTATGGCACGTATTTTCGAGATCAGGAGAGACAGTAGAGTGATCTACGACGATAAAACGCGATAGTGAAGTTTTGATCAAACTTGCAAAAATTTCGAACCATACGTCTGTACTGTCGAGACGCGAATATCGTTTGTTTGATTTGGAAGAACGTTCGGTGCGAACCAACTACGTAGATTTTCCTTGATATTATTTTGACTGGGCTTAGGTGGTTTATATCGACGATATATAAAATATATATATATATATA
>JAITYT010000472.1:1685-18473 GCA_025433975.1 Liostenogaster flavolineata
ACTTTGTTATTAACGTTTTAATCTTTTCTATTCCTCAATGTTTCCTAGCGTCTCGATAATTCTTCTAGAATACTACTACGTAACGACTTTCGTTCGTGTCAGTGGTTTGAAAATGAATTTGTTCGTTAAGAAATCAATCTCCTAGAAAAACAAGATCTCACTGAAAGAAGCAATCTAAACGCCTATATTATAGTACGTAGAGGAGAATAAAATACAATAATCTTTCTTCCTATTAATCGCGTTCCACCTTGTAGGTTACAACATATTGATAACTATATCTCACACAATATATCTATCGAAATACTTGCTTTTAACTTGCCTTATTTTAGACATTAGAAAGTATGCTATATGTTTTATATGCTGATCAAACAAAAGTAACATTAAAATTATTTCGTGACGTATATAAAATTTACAAGCTTTCGTTAATTCATGATCGCAAGTAAAAGATCTCATTCTATACATTTGTCTATTGTTACTTTCTCTTACACATTACATGCTTCTGTTTTATGTCAGGTTATTCATAAATCACAGTTCTTTTTAAACGTCTCTTTTGCAACTCTTTCTTGTCCTCTCTATCAGAAGTCACCCATCGAAGACCTCTCTTCTTCATCGCTTCGTCGTGTTCATCATCTCGATTGGATAAAAGTCGATATCGATGCTTATTGAATCTTACGATTGTTTTACGGTGTACTATATCTACGGAAAAATAGATACTCGTAAACCCAACAATTCAAACATGGTATCGCACTGTGGAGCCGCATCTCGTACCTTTTCAATCGAAGTATTCCATCCTTTTTTTCTCCTAGTAAAATTCTCGATCGCATCGGACTTTGATGGATATCGTTGCGTCATCCGTATGTTTCTTCTACTTTCCCTCGCTTCCACCCTCCTAGCTCTTTTTACGACCTCTCACTCACTCTCTTTCTTTCTCTCTTGGTCGTGCTTCGCATCACTGTCTCGCAAATGTGTCTCAAACGCGAAGAAAATTGAAATACAATCGGAGATTGTTCATTATTCATTGAATATATTCAATTTTATTTGATATACATTTTTTAATTAACATTTTAGAATTTTGTCAATTTTTGTCAAACATTTTTTTTTCTCCTTATTTCCGAGGCGAAGAGTAAATTGTCAAATTCTTGCAGATTTAAATCTTCTTTTTCGTATAATGCTGTAATTCGCAAATGAATTGCGACAATGAATTGTACACATTAAAACACATAGAAGAACACTCTCATAGTTAATAAATTTGTATCCTCGAATTGCATCGATTTTTGAAGATTTTGCCTACCTACAGGCTACGAATTTGTTGCCAATGTGGCCAAAATCTGAATGCTCATTTTTTTTATTCTATTCACTTTCATAGAATTCCAACCGAGTACTATTTAGAATTCAAAATAGATTCATTTCAGTGAACCATCGGTCAAACGTTGACTCGTCTCTCGCAACCGTAATTGAACCTTCTAAGCTTATAAAATAATCATAGAATTAAAAATATTCGCTCTTTTATTGATAGACCTTTTTTGCTTCAAAGAATGATTTCATCTTTTGTGATAGAAGGTCTTGAAATTGTAAAAAAAAGAAAATGGGAAAAACTTTGAAGTTGAAGTAACAAATTATTTTAATATCTTAAGACAATTTACGTAAAACCATCTAATAGCTTATCTATTACACGTGATTACTCAGTTATTGGAAACTCTCTCAAGAGGGACGTTAGAAAAAGGACGTTTATAGTAAGTAAAATGAATGTATGGAGGCGTGGGAGATGACTGCAGTGAAAATTGGTGGTATACGCATTGGCGGCTGAAGCAGCTATTGCGGCCTACGGCGGTGAGTGCGGCCGTGTTGCTTCCTTATGGGAGAATAATTTACGCCATTGTCAACATTGAACAATTTTAAGTTGCTTATTTTGCAAATCTTAAAAGCAAATTTAATTCTCCGTTTCTTCGTGTTTAAATAAAAAAATATGTATTAAGAATTATTATTTAATAGTAGCTTTAAAATTGTAACGGAAACGGCGATGGCGATGGCGGCTGTGACGGCGACGGCAACGGTAACGGCGACGGCGACGGCGACAGCGACGGCGATGGCGACGGTTACGGCGGCTACAGCGTACATAAGGAGCTGAAATTGATCGGAAAGCCAGTTCCTCCTGGTAGTACGTGTAGTTTGATAAGTTACCCTATCTTGATAATAATTAAATGCAGCCAAAATCTTTGATTTATATTACATTGAATTTTATAGTGCAATGTATCTGTATAGAAAAAATGTACGATTTTTATGTACTAAGTATTGTGTCGAGATTTGGTTTGTCTCAATCTGTAACTGTTTCTTCAACTCGGTATCGTAAACGTAATTAAATCGAAACGTATATTTACGAATTGTATAACATTTCTCAATTATAATACGTTTTAATAAATTGAATATTAGATAATATTGTAAAAATGAGAAAGTGTGTCGCAACTTCTGGCAAAGAAAATACAAGATAAAACTTTGGAGAATAAGGTAAAACAAGGCAAAGATATATTTTGCAATAGAAAATGTCTTTTTTAATAGAATATGTGGCTAAAAATTCACTCAAGCTAATCTCATTGTGAATTATTCCATATTCGTAAAATGATATAATATTTAATTATATATGTTTTCTACTTATACGTCATAAATACATTACACATGTGTGCAGGGTGTCCCGTAATCGATGTTACAAGCGAATAGGAGTTAAATATGTGTTGAAATAAAATAGGATTTATTTCAAAAAATTATTAATAATCTTCGAAATAAATCTTATAAGAAGTTCAAGTTACATTTTAACATGCGATACAGTTATTCGACTTGTTAAAGCAAATTACATTACATATATTTAAGAACTGATATGGCGCTTACTATCACAGTATTATATGGAATCCATTTTATAAGAAATTATGTTGCATGTAAAATTTATTTGTCTACTGTTTTATCAATTATGTCTGACGAAATAGCTATTTATTTACATAGATCTAAAATAAATATAAAATTTATTTCATCGGTGATTAGATAACATGCATCTATTTGGATTGAGCTTGCTTTTCGTACTTACTACGATGCTATTTATCGAAAATGCATCGACAGTCGAAGACTATACTCGGTTTGCGAAATCACGTAGAAGACTAAGAGAAATTCTAGATCCAGCTCGTATTAAATCAGAACTTGGTTCTGCCATCTCATTTGGGAAACGAGGACGTGATCAGATAAACCTGAGTAGACGAGAAAAAATACTAATGCTACTCTTACGCAATTATCCACAAGGGTATGTATATTAATTTTAAGTAACTTTTGTTAATTTCATATTTACGATTATGTTTCCTTTTATCTTTAAAATATCTGGAGGCAATAAATGTCACGTAAAATTAAAATGTAAGTGTTTTTTGTAATTTTTATTGTAAAAGAAAAAGCTTGTGAAAAATTCAAATAGATAGGAACTGTATTATTTTATAAACTCAAGTATTCGTCTTAATTTTTGTGAAGTTTATGTAGGATTATTTCGTAATTACAGAAATGTAAATTATGAAGAACTCCGTCAATTTATAACTATTAGACTTATACAATATTTTTATTTTGATTTCAGATTGTCTCCGGAGTGGTTGCTACGCGAAATTAAAACAAATCCAGCTTTCACTAAAACGATGAATATGGGAATGAGTACGCCAAATGATAACAATCAATCAGCAATGATGGAATACTTAAATCCAGGCGAAACGATGTCGATATTTTAATTATTCATTAAGAGTACGATAATGTATTCTATTTTTAGCTTCACCTATTTGATTAAGAAATTTACGATATGTAAATTAGTATTATCAGCAACGTTATGATATTTATTTATTTCAAAATATGTAGCATTAATAATAAACATATAATTTTATATGCATAAGAATGCATTGTTATCATAGTTAAAAGATAGTTTCACAGAAGATTAACAGTGTTGTATAAATTATGTTCGTTTTATAAAGCATTATCCATAATGTAATACGTGTACAACATTAACAGCTAATACATTAAATCTGCAAGTAATGTCGAAAGAATTTCATTATACAATTTTTTATAGATTTCTTCCTTAAAATCTGCTAATTTAGCACACTTATTATTGATTATTCAATTTTAGCTACATTTCCTGAAAGCATTAATCCTGTTCTTCGTTAATTTATTGATAAAAATTATGTTAATTACAAAGTTGCTAACTACAAATACAACCATTTAAGAGAAAACGACTTATAGGAAAAAGTTGCAATTTCTTCTACGAAAGCTATAAATGCATGATTGTGCAATTGAAAGCTACAATTGCACAATCTCCAAGTATAATAACTGCACGAAATAATGTACACGATGATTTCGTCTTTGAACATTCTTGAAAGGTGAATTCTTTACGTTCTAGAACGATTAAATATGAAATGTTTGATCCTGAAAAGCGGTAACAAGTGTCATTGTGACTTTCGGTCGATCCGGAAATCAATGAAAATCGGTCAGAGTTTTAACGTTTCTAACTGTTCTACCATCATACGCTTTTTTACGTCGCGAGTCTGATCGAGAAGTTTCGTGCTTTTCTCCGAACTCCTGTATTCCTTTTTAAAACCGTACCAATTCGACTGCGTAACTGGTATTGGCAGGAAGATATTCGATGCCGGTGAAACATCACCATTGATTTTTGAACGGCTGGAATTCTTTTTCCGTGATAAATTGAATAGATCCTTCGTAACGTAATACAGCAATTTGATGAAACTGATTACCGGACCACCAAGACAAAGTCCGAAGATACCACCAAAGGAGGCTAAAACGTCGTTATTCGTTTTTGGAATCTTAAAAATCTCACGGATCGCAATGCATATTTATTCTGGAGGAAAAATTAACTCACCAAGGAGACTATCCCAGCTTATAATGTTTTGCTTACGATATTCGATGTATGCGATATCTTGAAAGAACTCGTAGACGAAGGATACGACGGTGACGTTTATATTTAGTCTATAAAAAAGAAGAAGATGTGCGTTTAATTGTACAAGTTGGAGAAACGAAAGATAAAACATCTCTAAGTGGAATGAGACAACGAAAATTTTCTCGTAAAAAACGACGGTTCGACCGAATTATATAACAGCGATACAGCAAGGTTACATAATTAATTAGTAAATTAATTAGACCTCGTAAGAATCTGCACTGATTGATATTATTTACTTGCAAAATCTGTCTTTTGTGAATTAGCAACATGTACTTCTTATATTAGGTATCGTATTAACGATTATTTCATCGTTGTAAAAAGGTTAATAAATTGTAAAATATCGAAGCGTTGGATTTGTTAAATTTTATAAACTTTAGTACGTCAATGATCTTTGGTATGAGTACGAATTTAAAGTTACAGATTCAATCCGAGCATTTCTTTCGGAGCATTACCCTACAATGATAAATACTAGTGATTCGCAAGCATTGAAATCACATTTATATGCTCTTCTTGATTATATACGCATCCATCTCACCTAAGACGTGTATTTTCCCAATAAGAAGGACCAATAGAATGATTTAAGAGAATAAAACAATAATACGATTATATGGATCGTTGTCCGTATAATTTCTGCTTATGATTCGACCATTAAAATGTATCTATTTAAACACGTAACGCAAAGGGACATAATATGCTTACACCACTACCGAATTGTATCGTTTGCCACCTGTATCACGTTAACAATGACGAAACTCACGTTATTTCAGAGCTGTATCCGACGTTTTGCATTCTTATGCTCTCCGTGACGACATCGTAGGACTTGTCCGAACACTGAGGGAGGCAATCGTATTCTTGAGAGAACGAACTTCCGTACGCCGATAATTTTCCTATTTTCTATAAACACGTTTCGACGATTTCGTAATTGGAATAATGATTTGTAATATATTCGATAAAATGTTATTATTTTTAATTCTTACGTCGGCTAGATGGAATGCATTCAGTATTCGTGAGAAAGCACGTCCTTTCGTTATTGTAATCTGGAAAGCAAAATAAATAAGGAGAGAGAGAGAGAGAGAGAGAGAGAGAGAAAGAGAGAGGGATAAAAAGACATTGGCGAGTCGAGAGACGTTTTCAGTTAACCCTATGCAAACTATTGGCGTATATGAGTTCTGCGTAAAAAATCGATATGGCCGATAAACTCACACATACGTTCGACGAAAATATTTAATTAATCCTATGAAGAATCTCGGATGTTGGAACAGCATGTCGGAGTACTGTGAACAATAATAATACCGTATTTGCAGAAATGTGCTCTAACATTTTCAAACGACTATCGCAATAGCGACTCGGTTCTATAGAACGACTTTGGACTGTCCCATCAGCAAAGGGTTAAGCATCGCATACACGTTGTTTTTTACGTTATCAAAAGAGAATATTAAGAGTTTTGTCGCAAAGACGAAGTGACTGTACGTACTTGGATAATAGAAGGGTAGACAGCCGCAAAAATTGAGCACTCGCACGTACATACACCGTGATATGCAAGATTGATAACTGTAATTGGTGTTTCCTGAGACCTGTAACACGAAAGATAATTTCATTCTCGGTTCGTCAACGTCTAAATTTAATGCCTGGCATTAAATTCATTCGACCACGCGTAAACGGTTCTAAATACCCGCACGCGCAGGACGTGTGCTTCATACGTGCCGTCGTGAACTTAATTCTCCAGCAAATTTCCCGTTACATCGTTTCACAAATCGAGTAAGTGGAAACGCGTTTATCTTTCTCAACGAGTCGCACTCTTCTCCAGGCAAAACAGAAGACAGTAGCGCAGGAAGTTTTCTTATTTCTTATTCCTTTTTTCTTATTTTACATATATTATATATTTGTTTTCTATATATATATATATATATATATTATATTAGATCATGTAATATACCGGATTTCTCATCATTCACAAATTGATTGCTAAAGTGGTAAATTTTTCAATTTTTACTCTTTTTCTTTAATAATCCTATTAAAATTGAACTAATGTATGAAATGAAAAATGTAATAAAAGTATATACTGTGTAATAAAAATATGTACTAATGTAGGAATAAAAATTGATCAAATCGTATATATTATCAAGATTTTTCACAATGTACGAGTTATCTCTAGGACGTATAATATTTTCTCATATCGCCAACATAAAAAGATGAAAGGTAATTTGAATACTTTCACGAATGTACGATGCACGATGCACGAATGCGAAAATCGTCTAAAAATCGATATCAAGGTATCAAGGTATCAAGGTATCAAATCGGTATCAAGGATCTCTTTAACTTCTCTTAAAATTTTGGCGAGATCTGATTCCGTTCCGTTTACAAAGTACGTTAGTTTCGTCGCATATAATCGCATTCGTCGTCAAAATCACGCCAATTTTGCATGATTTACAATTACGATCAACTGACTTCGTCTTCGAAGAGACACATGCGTCTGTAGAGAGGCAATTGACGTAAGTTCTCTGCACTTTCCGTTCTGCTTCCAGACAAGGCAATCGCTAAAACGTGCTCAGGTAGAACCGTGATAGACTGAATACCGATATCCGGGTAATCTTGAGAGTCATGTATAAGAATATTGACACCGGCATAGGGTCTGTTAGAACTCATGTAATATTCGCTGTCTACGCTGATTTTTACGAGAATTTCAATGTGACGTAATCTTGATTATTAATCGGCATTGTGTCTCGATATTGACCAAAGAAATAACATTTTTATATGATTTCACTCTCCAATCGAAAGGAAAAAGAAAGTAAAGAAATATTAATATTATCAAATAATATCACATTCGAGTCGTCAAACAAATATTGTGAATGTTAAGTAATCTCGCGAATATTTGTTACTGCAAGGTGAACAAAAGTTTAGCTTATTTCAGATAAGTTGAGATTAGTTTACAATACTACTTTCGTTGCAGTTTCGATATTCTTACTCTATGTATATTGGAAGAACTACTTCTTACATTTAAAGATTAATACGCGCATTCCAAGCATCTTCGATCTAAATGTACTTACCATGGGACACGTATCTATGCGGAAGACCGTAATTGTTTCGACTTTTCATATTATCTAAAAGTTATCCAAACAAATCGAAATTATGTCGAAAACTAGTTCCTGAAGCGAACGTGAAACTCTAAAATCCAAAGAAGTAACCGTGCCGTGCAAACGTTACGAAGGAACTGTCGCGCTTACCTTAAAGCCTCCGTTTCTTCCCAACTCGTTCGTTCATATCAATATCATTTTCTTGTAGCAATTTCGCTTAAGTAAATTCGAAGAAAATTATACTACTCCTCAGAGTCTCGTAATAATATAATACAAATGATTTCTGACTCACGATACATCATACGTGTTTCATGATGGCTTATGAACTCGATACCCTCGTAAGATCAGAAATACATTATCTAGACGACACTTAGCTGATCAAAAGTGGCAAATCGATATTACATGGTCTGGTTTGACGACGGTATGCTCATAGAAACGATAATATAACGAATTTGAGCGGATGATCGTTCTAACGCATTTAATATAACGATGCATACTACTTGCAAAAAGATTAAATATCATCGTAAAGCATCAATAACATATTAATAACACTTCACAATTTTTAAACGATTGTATCTATCTTATATAAACGTGAACCTTATCACGTTCGATGTTTATCGGTTAAAACGATGTACTCGTGAGATTGAATATTTCATCGAGGTGAAATGAAAACTAGTCTGTAATGCCATTCGTTTGTACTAACTTTTATTTGACAAATAAAAAGTATTCGTTACAAATAATTGTAAACTGTAATCTTATATAGTACACACAACGTGTTACGAGCGAGTGTATGGCTCTTTTTCTCTTTCTCTCTCACTCTCCCTTTCCTCTATTTTTTCCCTCTCTTTCACGCGAATATGCATACATTCGCACAAATTTTTTCAACCTCTCAACAAATTCAAATTACCTTTACTTTCTTACATTAATGATAAATGCCTTTCATTCTTGTTTCCACACGCTCGAGCATACAACATACGCACACGTTGTTCCTTTTAGCTCGTTTCAGCTTACGTGCGGTGTTTGTGTTTGTGTGTCTGTATGTTTCTGTGATTGTGTGTAGTTCTAGGCAGGAGTATGTGTAAGTCACATAATTAAATTGTTACGATATAACAGTTAAATGAAAATGCATACAAATAACAGTTCGTACGCACGGACAAAGTTCTGCGCGGAGTAGTTTTGATTCTTACAGAACACACGGTTGTTATCGTGACTAAGAGGAGAAGAATGTTACATGTAAGCAAAAAATATATTTATGCACTAAATGAATTTATCAATCGAGCACTCATCTCATATAAAACGTTCAGGCCCTGTTCATTGTAATAATTTTAACACTAAACCTACTAACGACCGGTCAAATGATCGTTCTTTATCTTTGCTTAGAATTTCTTACGTCGGATTACTTCTTTTTCCTCGTCTTAACAATGTAAATGAAGAAAGGAAATAACAACTTTTTTTTTAAATCGTAAAAATCGATTTACTCGTGAACGTTTAGTCGCTAGTCAGTTATAGAAAATATAACTTTTTAAGGACAAATCTTTAGACCAGTCACGGTAAGAACTGGTATACGTCAAATGTCGCTAGGTTTAGTGTTAATCCGTCGATTTAATCGTTGGATATGGAGGAGAGAGAAATACCTGTGCAAAGAGGAAAGAAAAAAGAGAAAGGTAGATACAGAAGAAAATAAAGCGCGAGGGAGAGAGAAAGAGAGGTTTTCGAATTGTACCTATAAATAATCATGGCCGATAAGGGACGACAGAGAGAGGCTTGTTATCGCAGTTTTTCGCTTATTCGAAATAAGAACGATGTCGCGTTCCATACGGTTGTGATCGCTTACATTGAATTGGTGAAATCTTTACCTTCGTTATCAACAAGAATCAATGACAGTAGGTACATTAAGTTGCGTTGTTTATGAATCTTTTTTTATACATGTATAAAAAAAACTGTGAAACGTAACGTGTCTCTCGTTTCTAGTTTCAAAGCGCATCGACACTCGTACGATTACATAGTCAATATTTTTCGATTTTGAAAGAATAGGAAAGTAACATTCCTTCGCTATTTTTCTTTATATATTTCTGTACTTCTGTACTTCTTTAATCCTATATATCTTTTGACATATTATATAATACAATGTAATGTTAAAGGTGATCCTTTCTTACATTTACTTACTCATTCGAGGAATTATTAGTAAAGGTTAAAATGTATTACAGTAATGCAAAATTATTCTTGTTAATCAATGTGTAGTAGCAGTAATCATGATACAATAGCGGTAGTATCACGGATTGCGAATAAGGGGAAATATTATCGATGTCTTTTTATGTACAAATTGTTTCTTACTTCTGTAATTATCTTCGTACAATATATATATAGATATCTATATCTATTTCTTCTCTCTCCTTGCGATCTCTCCGTCCCTTCGATAATGCCGTTCAATCGCTCGTTAAATGCCTGCTGTTTTTAAGATTAAGAAAAGTTTCAAGAAGATTAAGAACTTTATAAAAGTTCATAATCATTTCGAAAAAGAAAGAAAATATACCGCAAAGGATGTGCGCTGTTTGTCTCGATGTTCAGGAGAGTCGCTTTCATCGAGTGATTTCAAGTTAGCTTCCGTACGCGCTCATTAAATTGAGAAAAACTTTACGTGACACTTCCGCAGTACTTTTAAACTCAATCATTGTCATGCGTTACTACGATTAAGTTCTCGTAAGAAACTTTCTTTTGAAAGTGACCTTCTATCCATTTTATAATGATTAAATATAAATTGCCGAAAAAAACTAAACAAGTGTCGAAATAATTTCGGACACAGTTCCCCTTCATGGTAAAAGTAATGTAATTGTAAGCGCGCGGCACGTGAGTGTTGAGAGTAAAAAGAATCATCGTCGATTCTAAGCAAAAATTTATAATTTTATTTGCAAAAATGCATAAAAGCGATGCAGCAAAAAGGTATAAAAAATAAATTTCCAATGAGAACGTACGTCAGAAATGTCGATTTTACTTTTAAAGAAAAACTCTAGACCTTTAAAGTGTATAATTATCGCCAAGATGAAATCCCTTTGTTGAAATAAAATTATCACAACGCACATTGGAAATGAAAAATCTGTATTTCAATAGGCCGACACCGAGAGTCCGATCAATTATTATCTTCAACGTATTACGAAGTTACCGAGACTTGCCTGAAAAAATATTTCCCCTCGTCGAGGTCGTGTAAATTGACCGTGACTCTATTTTATTTCTTCTTGGGAAAGGATCGTTCATTGCGTAAGAAGTATCCACGCACAAGTCTATTGACATCCACAAGAATTAAGTGCATGCTTCTCTGTGAACAGGTATACGAGTGAACGTCCATCGTATAGAGTTTCTATTTTCACTTTTCACGTTTATGTTTCCCATGAAATGTTCCTAAAAAAGTTTACAAACGTATCTTTGGCTCCCCCCTCCCCCCCTATGCTTCTTCAACCATGTAATCTTAGTAATGGTCTGCATTCTCGTGTACGCTGAAACAGAAAAATAATCATTTCGTTACGTCAAGTGTGAAAATCTGATCGAAACCGAGATTACGCGCGTTAATGATTAAAAAAGGATCAAGAGTTAAATAATGCGTAAAAAGGAAATAAAAATGCGTATAAAATCGTATACGAGCGATTCACAAAAAAAAGAATTTGTTAAAAAGGAAAATGTATACGGTTAATCGTGTCATTTGATTCGATGAAATGCGACGTATCGATGAGAAAACGGAGCGCAGCAGGAATGATGTTAGTTCCAAAAAGCAGGTCTTTGAAGCCGACGTATATAAGTGCCTTTGTAGGATGATTAGTGATTCCTTGTTACATCGAAAGTAGAACAACAAAATCACTAGTCTTCCATACAACGGAACTCGATTCCCCTTATGTTGAGCTTCATAACGCCTCCTCCACCTTTGGCAAATGTTAATCTTCTGGTTCGCTTCGTTAGTTGGACTGTGTTAGTTCTTGATGAGTAGGTTCGATTCGATGTAACCAAGTATAAAACGAAAAAGGTTACTCGACTGCCATGAAAAGTAGGATATGTTATTACATAGAATGTTAGAAACGAGAACAACAATGACTTATAAATTCGTGACAACGAAACAAGCAAATGTTCTAAGCAATGTCGTCGATATGATGGGGATTTCCAGGACTGTTCTCACTTTTATTTCATCGATTTTATGCGAGCGTATGACAATTCATTCTTATAATTCCACGAATAACAGTAAATAAATCGACTCTTCGGTTGATTCTAAAGGCGAACAATAATTCAATGAATATTTGAAATATTTTATTACGTAATTACTGCTATATATATATATGACAGTTTTTATTTACATATTACACATACTAGATACACATAAAAAGGATTTATAAAATGTGACGATGCACAAAGTAATAAAGTTAAAATGAAGATAATATACACAGAAACACAAAACGCGGGATAAAGGATTACCTTTGGTAAACGAAACATTCGTGCCGCTGTTACGGATTTCAAGCGAAAAAGTACGACGTATACGTTTTCTCGATCGTCTCGATTGATAAATCTACTTTGAGTCTTGCGCGAGATACTTGAATCACGCATGCTTTGTCAACACGTATCGTATCGTCTTGTTCGTTCTAATCTTGCAAATTGGGAAGATCCTCGAAATCGTCAGAACTCAATGAAGTGCAGAATCTTGACGCTCTAAATGATAGAAAGCGCGAAGGAGAGGAATGACGGATAAGGAAATAGCGACGTAGGTCATATGCAGTGAAAATGAAAATCGATAGTTACCTTTGTTGTAGCAAATATTGAGCCATCTGTATTTGATTTGGTGATCCGGTGATCGTAATGATACGATCGATACTGCCCGGCAATGGTTCGTCTATAGTAATACCGGCTCCGCTATCAGACCTGATTTTTCTGATCCTTGCGCCTCCTTTGCCAATAATGGCTCCTGCGAGCTGCGCAGATAAAAAAACATCAACTCAGTTCGAAGATTACAACGATCGACGCGAAAGGACGAAGAAACTCTTTTTTTTAGACGAGACGTCCATTTTTCTAATTGGTATCGCAAGATCGTTAAGGAAAAATGTGAAAATCAATATAAAAACAGACAGCTTTTAATAGATATCACGTAACGATACGAACGCAAAATAAATCCTCGGAGCTTGAAAATCCAAAGGCGAATCAATCCAGTGACAATAGGTAAAACGATCGTTCTACTCGTCCTGAATAGTAGAGAAGACGAACTGCCGAGTGTCAACTTACGTCTTTGGGAATGGTGACTTGAGTAGTAGTTTTGCTGTTGCCGATATTACCCTGGTTGCCCTGATTATTTCCACCCATCGGCGGCCCACCCATTCCTGAGTTGTTACCACTACCGCCTAGACCGTTTGGCGCGCCACCCTGCATTCCCCATCCATCACCTGCAAAGACAAGAAGACAAATACATAAATGACCGTAGTCGTGCATTAATTCAACGGTAGAGCGTAATTCACGGCCCGGAGAAGAAACTGTTCCACTTTAGGGATATCGATTGACCGTAAAACGCGCGCCAGACCGTCGACGTTTCCATTTCGAAGTAGCGCGAACGCACGCGTTTATACACGACGACACATCATTCCCGTTCCCCTCTGCTCATTCGCGCTTACATATGCACGCAGCACACCAACGAAGAACGAAACAACGAGACGAGGGCGAAAGAGGAAGAGAGACTAGCCCAACGCGACGTGGTACCGTATGACAAGGCAAGATTAACGCGTCAACGATAATTCATTTATTTCGTGCATAGATGCAGCCATTTCCTGACCTAAATACTCGATCAAATTAGCGCGAAAGTACTAATTTATCACTTCTATTGACCAAAGAAAAGCTGCAGTCCACTTCGAAAAGAATGCTCTCGTTCGATTCGATTCTGCTTAGTCCGAACGAAAGCGGTATAAAATGCTTGAATGTTCTTTACTCCGTGAGTTGACGATGTTGGCATCGACCTCCATAATTCATCTTTTAGGCCAACGAGCTACGATCAAAGAACGTGACGCGAGTGACAACGCCAAAGTACCACCGTCATCGTGTTAACTCTTCTACTACCGTAACTTTTTCAAACCTGATCCGAACAGCGCGAGACCAAATTGTGAAAGTTTGTTGTACCAAGATTAGATACTTTGTTGGAAAGTGTTAACAAGCAAAGATTTATTAAGCACGTAATTTTCTTAAGCAAATAAATGAAATAATAGAGCTTACGGCTAAAGGCTAGATCGTTGATTAGTTTAACTAGGTGTTAGTTTTACGTCTTATTTCGGGGCAAATCACATCGAAAGTAGTTCGAAGAGCGTTTTAAGATGGCACGAAGATTAAGAAAATCATTTCGTTGAGTTCGATCAATGAGAATCGCGTAGCAAAGCTGGATGAGAACCCTACTAGTACTCAGTATCGAACCGCATTAGTTCAAGAATCGAGCCTCTTTCTAACGTTGGACGAACAAGTATACAATTTTTGTGAGCAATGAGCGCAACCGCAGCTACAGCGGGAGTCAAGGCAGCTTCCTCCTCTCCTCCCAGTTCATCCGTATCGACAATCGAGTTCGTCTGGATCGACCAAAACCAATCGATCCATCGGTGTCACGGTAATAGCCGCTCACTTAGAGCGAGAGGTCTCTCACCGTTGTAATTTCCACCGGCGTAAGGCGGTGGTCCGCCCCTGTTTCCGGCGTAACCGCCGCCTCTTCCGCCATCGTAGCCGCCACCGCTGCCGCCGCCACCGCCGCCGCCTCCGCCGCCACCTCCGCCGCCGCTGCCTCCGCCACCTCCACCGCCGCCGCTGCGCGAATTACTGCCATATCCGCGGTCCGGTGGACCTCCAGACATGCCTCCACCGCCTCCACCGCTCCCGCCACCGCGTGGACCGCCTCTGGGAGCCGGTGGAAATCCGCGGTTCATGTCGCCTGGCCCGCCGCCTCCGCCTCCGCCTCCGCCACCGCCGCCTCCTCGATTGTCGCGTCTCGATGGCATGCCGCCACCACCACCCCCGGCTCCACCGCCACCGCCACCGCTACCACGGCCACCTCCTGGACCGCCGAATCCACCGGATTTGCCCTGGCCACCCTCGCCGCTACCGTAACCGCCATACTCCTCGGCATAGTAGTCGTTGAAGTTATGCGGATCGTATGGATTGTTCACGCCTTTCAGCGGTGACTGAAAGAAGATTTTCTCTGTTGGATCAGTGATGTAATGGAATATTTACATGCGCTGGGTCGATTGGGCTGATTGAGGGTTGTGATAGAGTTGGATTTGTCGGAGACCGAAGGTACAATCAAGGCCTTGACTTTTTTCCTGCGAAGAAAGCCTTTGTTCTCTTTTAACGTGAACCCTTTGCTCTTGTTCTCGTGGGACAGAGAACGCGCGTAGGACGAGTGTCTTTCAGCATTCGTGATCTTGGTGTAGTAAATATTCTGTGCGTTTTGCCCGCGCATGAATATTTTAAGCCGCCATATTTCAAGTGGTCGAAATAAGTTTACGTTTGGTTTAGTTTGCAGAGTGAGAATTCGTCGTTCGATTTTTTTCCCAATTTAAAATAAGATTAAAGAAAGCTTCGATTTGACAAGTCGATCATCCGAGCGATTATTGAACAGTATGAATTATAAAAAATGAAGAAATACGTGGTTCTATCGTTCTTATTTTCACTTACCGTCTTAATGGTGGCGATCAGTTCGCGGATGCATTCTATGCACGTCGATGGTTTCCCGCAGATGCTGATGAGGCGATCCGTGCTTCGAGGACAGCAGTTGGAATAGATCTTGATTCTGGCACCGGTTTTCTGCAATCAAAGCGAATTCGCCCGCGTGAGACGATAGACAATAAAAGAGACACTCGCGTCGGCAACTAAACCTCTTCTTCGAGGAATTGCAATTGGGACTAATAGCATCGTTACACGATTGTACACCACGACATAAATCTATCGCTTATATTGATACGACTTATTTATACGCGAAGAAAAACGTAGACAGAGAATTACTTATATCACGCGAGTGCGACGTGTACGTTTTAATTCTATGTATTTTTCTCATACCAAAACAAATTATATAAATTTAACTAATGAAATCTTTGGCGTGCCTAACGATTGCGACGTATATACGTAGCAAAGAAAAATATTTTTCGACTTTCCTTCTCCTTCTTTCTTCCCCATAACGATTTATACTTTTGCAATGCCTCGCGTCCATGTCGCACGTTCCCTTTCGACTCCAGAGCACCTCGACTTATGCGAGCACTGCGGTACGACCGCGACCACAAACTCCAATGGCCGGATTGCGTGATCACGATCAGTTAAAAATTGCAACGACCGTTTCGTGGGTGCATTTTCATAATCAAAAATGGATAACGACGTATACATGAGTTATCAATCTCCCTTCTGGCAATCTTTTTCCTTCCTTTTTGCTTTCCGCTTCCTCTACTCGATCTACCGTTCTCCGTGCTCGACGACGTGCACGTAACGACAGACTCTTCCCCATTGAATCTTATTTACGTCGAAATATCATCATAATAATATCATATATTATCTTTCTATTGATTTTGAACAGTCGAACAATTTATGATCAGTGTATCGATAATCGATTTAGAGACGACCATTGTCCAGTCGTTGTTACGAAAATCAGGAAGTATCAGCCGCGTTATTTCGTATCAAACTTTTGTTTTGAGTATTTTTTCGCGTATTCTCTCTCACACACACACACACACACACACTCTCTCTCTCTCTCTCTCTCTCTCT
>JAITYT010000472.1:71186-82782 GCA_025433975.1 Liostenogaster flavolineata
CAGAGGGACGAGGTGGATAGACGAGATTGAAGAGAAAGAGAGCGCGTTGAAAAGCACGCAACGACGGGCCGTACGAAATCGTCTTTCGCTTTTTCCCTCTCCGCTTCTTCCTTTCCGCGAGGAAAGAGGAAAAAGTCGAAGCACGATGGCTTCTACCACCTGCTCGTCTGTTCGAACGGATAAGTTCGAGGCACGATGCGTACGATACCGAGCAGAGAAGCGACGCGGGAGGAAGGAAAAACCGAAAGAAAATTCGGCTCGATGACGAAACGCCATTGAAATTCACGAGATCGTTTTCGCAAGGTGACATTTCCTTTGTCGTTGGTAGCTTATCGTCGTAACGCGTGGGTCGGGTGAAAAATCGTTCGAGAAATTCTCTCTTTCGTTGACGTTGCGTTGAATTACGCGACGAAGATCGTGAGCAAAGGCAGGAAAAATCCGCTGAAACGACGTAAAACATACACGGTTTCCGAAAGGACCACCGTTTTTCTGTGAAAACGCCGTGATATTGGGGAGAACGATGTAGCTATGCACGTCGATGTGCCGGTACAATCATCGATGCTTCGTCCTTTCGAGATGGAGGGGACCAAGCCAGACGTTCTCGATAGGTAGTTAGGTGTCGCGTCGACGGGACGCCGACCAGACTCCACTGTGTGAGTTTAGTGCGATGTTTTCTGTAACTGTGCGTAATAACTCAACGAGAAAAAGAAATCATAAGAGAATATAACGAAGAAGGTGTGTGTACGGAAAGAAAGGTCCTTCTTCTCTCTTTCGGAATAATTGAAGAACCGATAGGAAAGAAAGAAGCGCGACGATCGCAGATTCGTCAAATATATCGCGTAAACGTAAAAATATTCGCGTTACCATCGAGAAGTTTCGTTGATATCGCGTCTTTACGCGCTAAGAATATGTTCACGGGTCGCTCATGATCTCTGGATTGTTCCAATCGCACGGAAGTCAACGTAATAATGAGTCCGTAAAAGAAAAAATTGAAAAATCCTTTGATAACTAAAACGACTTGATTACATTGGCTTCCGAATGGCTCGTTTTTCATTCGCAGGAACGATTCAGCCGTTCGGTAGCTGCTTCGACGCCCGATTCCTTCGAGTCCATTTTCTCATCGCGCGCGTGTCGAGTTGCGCCGTCGCGACGACGATGCTAGTGCGATCGGTGCTCGAGGACGCGCAGAAATACGTACGATCATGAGACCGAAATAAAATGAAATGCGAATAAAACGATACGAAAAATGAAGGAAAGAAAAAGAACCGAGGAGGTACGATGAAGAGAGCGAGCGAGTGTGAGGCAGTCGAACGAGTGAACGGACGGAAACGATGTGAAAATAAAGATTTAAAAAAAAACGGACACAAGGAGGGAGAAAGAGAGAGAAAGAGAAAGAGAGGCAGAGGCAGAGACGAAGTAGCGAAAGAGTATGACACCGCGTGTGAGTGTATAATTATCGAGTGAATGTACAAGTTTCCGATGTGTTAACGCGCACGCGTGAACGTATGACACAAAAAACAAAAGAAATAATAGAAGGAGGGAAAGATTAAAATAGAATACGGTAGACAGATAGATAGATAGAGAGAGAGAGAGAGAGGTTAAAAAAATGAAAGTTAAAAAACGCAAGTGCGCCAGGGCGCACTGTGGGCACCCTCCTTTAGAAGGTCACATCTCGTAATCAAAAGACAAAGAAAGAATAAGAGTAAGAAGAGTAAGAAGAGAAAAAAAACATAAGACATTAAGTAGTGGTGTTGGTCATTACCGTTCGGGTCCGGGGCAATCGGGTACAATGATCGAGGCTTTGTACTGTCGGGCCGTGGTGGTTGGTGGTTGGTTCATTGGTGGTTGGTTGGTGGTTGTTGTCGATTGTTGGTAGGGTCGTGGTGGTCCAATTGGCCGATCGAGTTCGGGGTCCGTCGTTCCGGGCAGGGCAACGCCAGGGCAACGGCAGGGCAACGCCAGGATTACGCCGGGGCAACGCCAGGGGGGCAACGCCGGGGTTGGGGCGGGGCCAGGGCACAAACCATCAACCAAGTTAGACATCGCGTCTCTCACGGCTGGATTAATCGCGGCTTAATCTTATTTATAATCCTCCTACGCTTTAATTCCCTTCTATTACCCTAACCTATCCTAACTTATCCTAACCTAGTCTAACTACGATCGCGGCGCTGATGACGAATTAAACGCCTGCTGTTGCGTTCATGTACGCGTACATGTACGTACGCTTGCGTGACACGCATTCTCGTACGCACAAGCCCGCGCTTCGAAAATCACGTTCTCAGCTTTTCCCCATTTCTCGCGACGACGACGACGACGAATTATTCGTTCTCGAACGTGAGAAGCGCGACAGAACTAACTTCTGCTATTAAATTGACGCAGAGAGGGAGAATTCATCATCGTCCATCTACATAAAATTCGAACGCAAGACATTGGATAAATGGCCATCGCATTCTTATGTCATCCTTGGGTATCCTCCTTTCTTTCGACTTTATTGTCGATACGCGTTTGCGTAACGCACGACCAATTCGAGAGAGAGCGAGTTAGGGACGGGGGAACGTGTGTGTTCGTATGTATCTGGGGAAAGGGGAGGGGGGTAAGTTGAAGAGCGACAAAGCGAAAGAGAAGAAAAGAGAGAAAATATTCAAAACCAAAGGTCCACTCTGACGTCGCACGAGTTAGAAATCGAGGGATGCTCGTTTCTTCGAGAGATTAAAGCGACGAACGACGTGGACATTTCGCAATTTTTTCATACACAGAACGATACGTCGTTATCTTGTCGATAAGCAACGCGACGATCGATGCGTCCGAATGTCGTCTCGAAGCGATCTGATTTTAACGTTCGGTGAGTTTAACGCGAGCGTTCGATCTCTCCTCTCTTTCTCTACTCCTCTTTCGAGTTTTGCTCTCGCTATCGTCGCCAACTTCGCCGAGATGAGACGAAAAAGAAAAAAGAACGAGGAAGAAAGGAGAATCGATGGAGGAAAGTACGGGGGTCAGGAAGGTAAGCCGCGCTTCCGTGTTTTTCATCGCAAGCTTCGCCTCTCGAACGTTCTCCAAATAATACTACTAAAGATAGATATTCCAAGGAGATATTCGGAGAATCCTTCTCTCTTCTCGAGGGTACGCTTTTAATTAACGTCGCTAACTTACTTAGGTACGAACGACAATTTCACTTGCAAATCAAACCAACCGCCAACGGTAGTCAATTAGAAAGGAACTTTGGTCTTCGACGCGGATAACTTTGTAAAAATATTTAATACTGGCTACCTGCGAAAGTGACTAACTCGCGATAGGATCAACCCCGTCCTTCGTATCGCGTCCGTTACGAAAGAAGATGTAAAGCTTTCGTTCTTATTATTATCGGATACTCCGGCGTTTACCTTTCAACGTTCGCGATGAAACGATCGGCGCACGGATAAAATAATAGTCGTAATAACCGTTACCGCGATAACCATAATGAAAATCGTCGTCGACGCTCATCGATTCGTAAATTACCCGTTCAAACGTGTCTCTTTCCTTTCTCGTTCGGAGTGACCGAAGTTCGATTTCTCGAAGATACAATGCTTCGTTTGAATTTTATGTAGATAAGCGGCTCGAAAAACGATAACGTGAAACGAGCGTTGATTTTCGCGTTTCCTCGAGCATCGGTCGTCGCAGCGGCAAACTTTCGACGTCGGGCAACAGTTTTCATTCGTCGTCGCACGTCGAGTGATTCTATCGGTTATGCGACACGCACGCGCAAGTTCGACGCTCGAGGCGGGACGTTTGAAATCGACTGCGATTTTCTAGAATCTCCTGCGCTCTCAGAGAGCAGTATCGACGATTCTTTAGGCCAACGAAAAGAATCGTGGACGATTCGTTCCGTCGTGATGGAACGCGTCCTGGTAACGCTGAAACGGGAAATAGTAGCCTTTATTTCTTTCCTCACGAGTATCTGGCTCGCTGTACGATTTTTTAACCACCAGTACCCCTCCCTCTCCAGGCCTAAAATAATCATAAAACGCGTCTTCGTTCGAGAAGATAAATTTTTATCGATTTTTCTACGTTCGAGAGGGCACCGTCGCGGTATTCCTCGAGATTCTGCCCGATTCGCTCGAGCAGGAGTGCGCATTCGTCTGACGGGCTCGCAAAAACGGGGATTTCGCGTGTCTCGACAATCGATAGTCGTTCGAGAGAACGGTCGTCGACGTAAAGCAGAAGCTCGATAATCGGTTGCTTCTCGGAATGGATAACATTCAGTACCGAGTCAGTCGGTAAATGCCCGACGTCCCTTTTCGTCGCCGTTTCACACGTAGGAAAAAATCGTTGCGTTCGTGAACCCCGTAGATTATCGATATAAGCGAGGATTGGATCTAGAATCTAACTAGAGAAATCGATGTCGCTCCGAGTGGAGGAAACTTTACCTTGAAACAGTGACGAAATTGGTGAAAAATAAATAAATAAATAAATAAATAAAAAACGCACATTTATATTTACATATGGCATCTACGTGTGAGCTTGCGCATACGTGTGTGCGCATATATAACACACGTACGCGTGCATGGACGAAATATCGAGGACGATCTAATCGAAATCTAACCTCTAACCGTAGGTTCGAGGAAGCGTCTCCTCGTGAGAAAAGAGTCGACGTAGGATGCGAACGCACGCCCGATAAACGATCGTTCGCCCCTCACCCTTTTCCTAATCGCGTCGTATCGAGGAACGATCGTTTATCGAACTCGTCTTGTCGGCATCCGCGAGGTCGCTCTCTACGATTGCATTCTCTCCGTTCCTCCATTGCGTTCTTCGATCGTCGTTCCGATCAGTCTCTGCTTTGGGTTATCTCTGGCTCTTCCCCTATTTCCTTCTGCTCGTCTCGCAGGACTCGAAGGAGTAAAGAGAAAAATAGAGAGAGAGAGAGAGAGAGAGAGGGGGGGGGAAGAAGGAGAAGAAGGAGAACGAACGAACGAAAGTAAGAACGCAATCGAAGGATCAATCATTTCGACAAGTCGAAATTCCGAACGCTTACCTGACTCCTCAGCTTCGTAATGTTTTGACCACCTTTGCCGATTATCGAGCCGGCTACCTGTAACAGAAAAAAACGCGTTTCTATTTTAAATCGCCAGTAGTGTCACGTCCGTTCCTGGTATCATCAAAAGTCGCGATAGAAATAATTTCGCGTTCCATTGCGTATTACAGTAAGATTCGCATTTCTTCCTTCAACGAAATGCAGACTAAAAGTACTCCGTGCTATCGAGGATATATTCCACAGCGATTTGCGTTGCTCGAGGCTCAAGTATCGCTAAAAAACGATTTACGAGGGAGTTGTTGCGTACTAACAAGGCACTTAAAATATTTCCGATGCATCGAAACGATTAGACGTATGTTTTCAAGTTGAAAAAAAACTTAAAAATTAATCTTTCTCCTTCTTTAAATATTTTTGAATATTCAACAATATTTTAAAAATAGATTACTTCGAATATATTTGTATCGATATCTTGGTTCCGAATAAGATACTTCGTAGGTTTTATTCGTTCGAGAGACGTACGCGTAAAATAAAGCGCAAAATCCCACGTAAAATTGTGCGACAGTCGAGGGTATTAACGGAACGCACGATTCCATTGGCTCGTCTTCTCATCGAGTCGCTTTCATTCGCGACACTCCATATAACGAGGGGATAGAAAAAAAAAAAGAAGGCAAGGCAACATCGAGTACGAGAGCACGAGAACAGCGGCTTTTCTTCGCTTTGACGAACGCGAGAAGTTTGGCGGGAAGCCAGAGGAAGCAGTCGAGTACTTGCAATTAGGCAGTCGGTCGTACAGATTGTAGGAACATTGCTACTTGTGAATGAAGCCGTCGGGGTCCGATATAGAACCGAGGAGTAATTAAGACGATTAAATGGCGCTTCATCGAAATACTTCAGGCGAGAGAAGTGAATTCTTTCAACGCGAGCACAGCATGTTCGTTCGTGTCTTCGTGAAATCTTCGACATCCACTCGAATTTTCGTTTCTGAATTTCGACGAACGTTCCTGAAACCATCCGTAAGCGAGATTGGAGAGTAGAAAACAAACGACAAAGAAGTTTCTAGATTTAATTTTACGTCTCTGTTACTCTTTCTCTTTTTTTTTCCTTTTTTCTCCCCCGCTCTTTTTCTAGTTAGACTAATAAAGGAACCCGCGTACCGGGTACCAAAGTGCTCCGCGCTTCGACGTAGGGTCTTCGTAATTTCCGGGTACGGAAAATACAGGCGAGTACGCCAAGGTAATTGCACGGTACCCGATACATCACTGATTAGTATTTGCCACGACGTGTAATTTACCGTTCGTTCGATCTATCCGGTAAGGCGTTAGAATCGCCAACTGTTCCCTTTTTTTTCTCCCTTTGTTTCGTCAGGCATATAATGGATACGTCCATCGACAGGCGATGAAAGGAAATTTATAAATCGCGAGAAACGCTCCACCTTCTTTTCGATATCCTTGACGTGGAACCCATACGACGCGAAACATCAACTCCATTGCTAAGATAGTCTCGATTCGTGAAGGTAGATTCGTCAAAGTCGATTTGGACAAATTCGTCACGCGTACGTTTTAAGCGGATTCGAACTTATCGATGTGTTTCACGACGAAAGACGCAGCGCGAACTTGGAAATTTCGTCGAAGCGAGCCAAGAGCGGAGACTACCGAATATCAAGGAACTCATCCATGCGCAAAATCCTCGCGTCTGATGCGCTTAACTAGGAGATCTACCGCCACGAAATCGAAGAATACCGGGAGAAGAAGGTTCTAGCAAAAAGACCGGAATAGCTAGTAAAATCGCGATTCGCACGTTGGAAAATCCCTGCGTAAATCTTCGAGTCGAGAAGGCGTCTAGCGCGAAGAGGAACAGAGGGAAACGGGGACTCGTCGTCTCGAGATTCTCGTTCTCTCTCTCTCTCTCTCCTTCTCTTTCTATCTTTCACGAAAACGCCCCCGGCTCGTTCGAAGACGCGCGCACGAAAAGAGCGGCACACGCAAGCCGCGAAACGGAAAACGCATTTGCACGTACGAGTACGATCGAGCAGCGAAACCGAGCTTGCCTCTCCTTTCGAACGGCCTCTTTTAATAGCCAACGATTAATCATGCCCTAGCGTGGACCAATTAAACAAACTGCGGCATTGTCACGGAATTAGCCGCTTTCTCCTGGCGCATAGGCGCCGTTGCGCGGGAGACGCGCGGACACTCGCGTCTTGGCTGCTGCTACTTTCTGAGAGTGGAGTGAAGTGCCGCGGTATAGAGAGGAGAGGAAAGGAAAGCGGACGAGACGAGGATATGCTTTTATCGCGCAGCAATGCGGCTCTTACTATATGCGGCGTCTTTTTCTCGCGTCCTTCTATCGTTTTCCTTTCTTTCCCTGAAATTGCCGGCCGACGATCGTAAAAGACGAGACGGTACGATTACCAACGACGAAATTTCACACGCGAGGAAGCTACCGAGAGGCGAAATTACGCTATTAACGCGTTCACGACTCTCCGTACCTCTCTGTACGTTCGCGATGGTCCTATCAAGCCACTGTGCCACTGGTGGTACAAACGGATCTAATCGCAGCTTCTTCTTTCTCGTTAATGAAATTAGAAAAAAATTTAATCTGTTATAAAATATTATTGTACGCTACTAGAAAAATTAATACTACAAGGAATGCGATAAAACGAGTTATTTTGAACTTTTCGTTAAAATTTTCTACGCATAATCGAAGAACTCGAAGACGTAATTACGACGATTTAACTCTTTGCACTCCCGATTCTTTTTCATTTTTTCTTCCAATCTTCTAACTATTCTCTAATAATTCTTAATGTAGTTTGATAATACGTTAAAATTCTTGTTTTTTTTTGTATAATTTTTTAAATATTATTCGCAAGAGAAGAAGAAAAGCATAAAAGTTTAGTGAATTTAATTTAAATCGCGAATCGAATAAATGTCGAGTAACGCTCGACGTAGGAGTGCAAAGGGTTAAGGCTCTAAGGTGAAAGTTAGGATTTAAGGTGAAGGTGTTAAGCGTATTCGTAAATTCCACCAAAAACGAATCTTAGTCCTTCGTTCTGTTCTTCGATTTTTTTTTCTTGACACGAAATCTACGATTTTGTAGAAATACATGGAGGTAGATTTAAGGATCCGAGTCGCTCGTAACGTTCACCTTAAAGATCCGTTCGATCCGTTCTTGGCAACATATCTCACTAAAATTCCACGCTACGATTTCTCGTCGTAAAGACGTTTTGCTCGATCGAACGAAGCAAGAAACGATCCTCCATAGTTGGGACGCGACGTTTGCAAGCAGCTCCGCTCCTTCCAAGCGAAATCGACAGTTTCCCTCGCCCGAGAGCATCACGAGCAGTGAAAATCGAGTTCCGTACGTGTTACGCGTACGCGTCTAACTTTCCGTTTCGTCCCTTCACATTGCGGAGTTTCCGCGGTTTCGAGAGAAACGCATGGAATTTTCCGTCGTTCCACGGCGGAACGCAAACAAGCGCGTCGAATTTCAAAAGTCTTGGTGTATTCTACGTTACGTACACCGTGTGTCGATCGTTCGATTCCTGTCAAGAGGAGGCTGCTGTTATCGATACTAAAAATATTCTGATAACTCTATTCTTCGCGAACTGTAACTGTAACACTCGTAACGGCATGATTTCTTTACAAATTTGTTTAAAACGACGAAGATAACACCGTTATCACGGACTACAAATCTTTGATCGTAATTTTAATTACACGACACTCCAAAATGCAAAGTCCATTGTCCAACGACTAAACATTTTTATTAAACAGGGCACTTTATTAACTCTAGATTCATAAACGTTCTTCTCACAGACCACGCAAAATACGTGACGTGTAATTTATAGTTTATCTCGTCTTGTCGTCATCTCAGTCTTCGAGACTTTCCAGCTGGTGAAGAGGTTTCTCGCAAGGCATACTGACCGTAAACAAATAATGTCGTTTAGGTTTATTAATCGTTTAGGTGCCTATTAAATGGCCGGTCCTACGTGAAAGGATGGGATTTAAATAGCCGGTCGTCAACGCGTTAACAAACAATTTTTCAGATTTAAAGTGTGTTTTGTTACTCCTTGTATCCAATAAAAGAAAAATCACCGATATAATACGATGAGAGACGAATGTTGAATATGTATCTCCCACGCATGTTTATGAATCTAGGGTTAAGATGCCCCAATGCAAAAGAGAGAACATTCAAAGCAGTCAAAGTGTTAACCGAGAATGACAAACGCGCATGAGTCAAACCGTTTGACACGCGTTACCTCGAAATAACTTCCTCTTCCGTAGATAAATTATTCGAGGTCGAGAAGAAGCCGTAAAAGACAGCAGCGTGTAAAAACGTAAATACTCTTGCGGTGCGAGCGCAACCACACGATATTTCAAAAAGGTCAGCAGATCGACCGCTGTGTTTCTTCGAGACGAAAAGAGAAGCCGCGAGACGAGTAAACCCACTTTTCTCTTTCTTCGCGCGTAGAATCAGCATCGATCATCGCGCAATTTCCTTCTACGGATTTCTAGCATCGAACGTTAGCGAACAGCACGCAAGAATTTCCCTCGTAGCAACCCTTTGGAGGAAGAAGGAAAATTCTCCGTTCATCGATGTCCATTTGGAGAGGACGACTCGAGAGAGGGGCTTTCGTTGCAGCAGGCGCATGACGTCGTGACGAAGCCACGGATAATCGAGGCGAAGCGCGACCTTCTTCGGGGCTCGACGAAACGAGAACGCGCGTGGCAATCCGCTCGTCCTTGGATCGTCGTTGAGAAAGGTAAATAGCGCGGCAGGTATTACGCGAGCGACTAGTTGCGAAGGAGCTGCATCGTGATAAGGATCTCCACTGGTCGCGGTATGCAGCGCGGAGGAGCGTATTTACATAAAGGAAACGCTACTCCCTGCGCCTATCCTCCTGTTTTGAAATTTCATCATTCTCGCAGACTCGGTGCACGGGCGTGAGCCTCCATTCGCCTCGGAGCTGCTCGAGCTTCAAGAGGCATCACCACGAAGAATCTCTCGCTCGTCGAGTAAACGTTGCTGTTTTTAGGATATGTAGGAATCGTAACGTTGAATGGAGACGCGGTTAGATCTTTTGCGACATATTATAGTAATTGTAACGACGTTAACCTTTTGCGGTCCAAATTAACTTTCCTGATACCCGGTAGCCCGGTCCAAATTAAGTTTTGAGTCATATGAACTTATCGTCGACCTAGCAATTTTAACCGAGTTTTCATATATTTATACGCTGCACAAATTAGAAAGTAAAATGGTATTTAAGTTGAGGAGCTTTATCGATCACTTTTGTTTCTAGCAAAAACTTGGCGCGAAGAAAGATACAGTCGAGTCAGATTCGACGTTGGACCGCAAAGGATTAAAACTTGTAGTAATTTATATAAAAATTGGTAGTGCAGTTTCACTAACGCGAAGAACTGTCATCGTGACGGATGATCTCTCGCTTGTCGAGCAACTGCTAATGTTTTCAAAGAATACAAGAAATGTAACGTCAAATAAAAACTTGGCTAGAGCTCTTGTGATATTTTAGAGTGATTATATGATAATAAGATCGAACATTGCGATGAGAAGATATAAAACTTATCGGTGTGACTTTACCAAAGAATCGACGAAAGAAGTTAAATGGCCGACAATGAAAAACAACAACATTTATTTTCATCGTCGATAAATAAGTGGTTTTCAAATCAGCGAATTTTACAATTTCCCCCTACATTGATTCCGTTGATCCGTCTTATCACTTTTATTATTTCTTCTCCATTTTACGAGAAAATAAAAAAAGCACCCTAAAACAATATCCTTTTCTAAAAGTATCGTTTCCAACAGTTGCGTGGGCCACTCGCAAATCCAGGCAGTATTCCGCGATTCGTTGGGAAACGGGGTGTGTTGCCCTTTAATACGCGGTTAGCGTGTAATCGTTGGTCTTCGTTGCAACGAGATAGTCGAAGAAGAAGAACGAGAAGAAGAACAAGGAGAATAGACTGGGGCTCGCCTCGATTCCATGAACGATTTGCGAGTAGTTCGTGATGATGATGGTGCGTTGTTTGCAGTGACGAGTACAAGGCCGCGCGTACCGATAATTATCGTCATTCACCGCGAGGGAATAGAGTTCACTCTCGAAATGTAATGGACTCGAGCGACGATATCTCAACGCTCGTGCCTTCCCTCTCTCGTGCTCTCATCGACCCTGACACACACACACACACCATCGGCGCACTATGTCGGCGATTACGTCGATTGAGATTCAATGATTGCGTGGAGTGAACTAGAGAGAGAAAGGGAGAGAAGGCAAGAGAAGATCGAAAGAAATAGAAAATCGACAAACAAGATCCAAATCGTTTGTTACAAATATAGACTAAATTTGGTCACTTATTGATGACGATGCGCGAATTAAATTAAAATTAGAAAAAATATTTAGACACGTATAACATGCATTTAACTATGTCAAATGATTTTCTAATCCGTACGTTACGGTTTCTACTTTTCCATAAATCCTCCAATAAAACTTTATCAACTATTATTAACCCTTTGCACTCCCAATTCTTTTTCATTTTTCCTTCCAATAACTTCTAATTATTCTCTAATAATTCTTAATGT
>JAITYT010000472.1:138870-156630 GCA_025433975.1 Liostenogaster flavolineata
TAAGAACACGAAAGCCAACGGCGGTGCGCGATCACCGATTAAAGAGAAGCGCAGAGAGCCGGAAAAATGAAAATGAAGAGGTGGAAGGAGTGAACAGACCCGACAGGGGAATCCAAGAACGGGGTGAACGACCACGGGAAACAATCGCGGGATAAGGTTAAGACTAAACCTACCAACATTTCGCGTACACCTATCGTATCTTAGGCGTAGTTAATTTCGTATGGAATTAAATAACGATTGAAACGATTTTCACAAATTTATACAATCGACTGTAAAAATAAGAGAACAAGTAATTTCATGTAGGAAATTTCAAGAAAGGTTTAAGGACGATCGTTTGATCGGTCGTTGGTAGGTTTAGTATTGGAACAACTATTATGAGAGGCTGACACAACGCTAGGATATTTTTGATAGTTTTCCATTTTTTGATATTTCAGCGTTTGGAGAAAATTCATCAGTTATTTTTTATACTATTCTATATATTTGGTACAATAAATATTTGTTGTCGTTTTAAATTGGAAACATAATTTTTAATAACAAAAATAAAATTAAACGAGATGTGTTTTCATAGGAGTTCTATAATCGATTTACTATCAAAATGACAACAATTCATTTACATATTACTTCCGATATAATACGTTTCTCACGACTTTTTAATAACAATCGATAGTTGCACTTTTATATAAAACTATGTCTTCATTGCTTTTTCAATAGTCTGAGCAGTCTATGCGTCCCGTATATCTCGAATAGGGATTAGTTTTGTGTCTGACGCTAAAAGGGTTAAAGTAGACGTAATATTTTATTATTATTATCATTAATTTTTAATATAACGTAAAAAAAAATTGAAAAAGTTACCATTTCAGGGGCTAATTCACGAAGGACGAGAAATCCGATATTACATATTACAAGAAAAAACTGATAACAGAAGAAGTACGATCGAAAAGTCGTGGCATCGTCAGTCGATCCAAAGAAAGATGCAAATAGGGAGGAAAAGTTTCTTTCGAAATTCAAAGCAAGGGAAACACGGACATTTCCAGCAGATATTTAAGCGCCAACGAAACTCAATGGCATTTAAATGGCCCCGCGGTACATAGTTGCGGTTTCGAAGTCGCGAAAGAAAGCGAGGGTCGCTTCGTTCGTAATGCTGCACGTCGATGGTACGTCTCTACGTAGGAAACGACAGTACAACAAAGAGGGAAGACCGTCTCTCGGAATTCGGTGATTCAGACGGGAAGATCCTTTACTAGAAGTCTCCGAAGGATCGTTCCCTTGAGAAACGACGCAATTGGAAGGGAGCTCGAACAAACATAAGCGAGCGATACGCACAAATTAAACGCGCGTCGTGACAAATCGTGTCACGACCGCGGCGATACTCGCGATAAATCGACGTCTCTCATTGTTATTAATCGTTTTAGTGCCAAACGACCTTTACGAAAATTCAATCGGAAAATATCAAGCGACAAGATCGCATTTATTTAGTTTAGCACCTAAAAATCCGAACACCGCTGAGCACCGGATGGAAGAGGCGCCATGGAGATGTCTGGCACACAAGCGGTTAACGCGTTATTAACCTGTCAAACGTTTATATATAAATAAACGAAAAAATATATATTTCGTTTATTTTAAGCATAAATTAAAAAAAAATAATATGAAATTACGTCCTCCGAACGTGACGTATTTGCACGTCCTAGTGAAAGAGTTGACACGAAAGAAATGCTGCGTAATTAAAAAGGGAATTCCCCTGTTAACAGGTTAACGTGTTAAACCTTTAAACCCAGGGATACGATTTTAACTATAGGTATGCACGCACACGCGCACGTGCGTGATTATTGTAAATCTGTTATCGAGGTTAACAAACCTCGGAGAAGGAGAGAGAGAAAGAGGGAAATCCACATGAAAAGCAGGAAATTTGAGCGATCGTCGCGTCGAAACAGAGACAGAAAAGTCTGATTGAAGTTTTCCTTGCGCAGGGGTAACGAAAACACGTGTGCGCAACGTGCGCAGTCGCTTCTCGTACCAATAACATTCACCTTAAGCGCTTGGCCGGGTAGACGAAGAGAAAAGAGGAAAAACGGAAAGAAAATTATAAAAAAAAAGGGAAAAAAAAGAATCGAAAGAAGAGAAAGAGCCTAGCGCCCTGGTTTCGAGGGGGTGTCAATTCGAAAGGCAGCGGTAGAAAACGTCGCGTTTTGGCGCGACGGCTCGAGCATTCATCGCGCGACGAAAGCCGAAAAATACGAAGGAAGGAAGGAAGAAGGAAGGAAGGAGCTGTGGGCGTCGTCGACCACGCGAATAAACGCGTCTCTCGCTTGCACCGTCGAAAATGGACGGAGGAAACGCTCGCTTTTGCGTACGCGCGACACCAGCTCTTCCTCCTCTTCCTCCTCCTCCTCCATCGCTTCTACCTCCACTCTACACTTTTCCAACACGGTGTATATTCATACCTTCCGTCCTCCGGTGCGCAACTGCTATCTCCCCGTGAGGGAGGTTGCTCGTTCCAGTCTAACATTTGCTGTAACGAAGATTTCCCGCGGTGCGGCATAACGAGCGGTAAAACGTATAGCTTGTTTATGGACTCACCTTGCTGCCGTGATTATCCGAAGCGAGGACGTTCCGTCCGTGTCGTCGCGTTCCGTTCGACCGATGCCGCACTTTCGCGCGCGCCTTTCCTGTAACCAACCAACGTCCTTCCACGTTAATCTCCATGGTACTGTGCATCGATAAAGTGGCTTTCGCCTGTGTAATATTCTTCGGCGACACCGCCGCTACGGTGGTTCGTTCGTTACACTCACGATTACGCCGCTAAATCGACAAGATTTAAAATCCAGAAGATTTTTCGTCTTCCCTTTTTTTTTGTCGTGGTTCCTTTTATACTGTTTTCTTTATTAACGTAAGTAAGGTAAGCGAATCTTTTTTTCGAGCTTTTTTTAATGACAAGGCAGGATTTTGTCCTTTCTCAGTGGCGCGATCACGTGCAAATACTCCCGAAGTAATTAGAAGCCCGGTAAAAACGTCTCGGAGTTTTGTTGGTAGCCCGCAGTAAAAAAAATGACTCGGAGTTGCCGAAAGGTTTTGTCGAAAATTGTCCGGAGTGCAAAGGGTTAATATAGAAATATAGAAAATGTTACGGCTTTGTTGCGGCGTAGTGCATGGCGTAAAGTAGCGAATATCGATAGGAATACACCTAATTCTGTTTTCATACGAACTTTTTTACACGATTTTGATTTAGCACGAATTAGAGATTAGAATTAATTATGGACAATACACGTAGCCATCCGGTCTCGGAACACCCAAACGTGCAATTTTGTTTTCTGCCGTCTAATACATCCTTACGTAATACCTACATCCTTGGTACAAACGTTAGATAAAGGTATAATCGCGACATTCAAAAGATATTACGTACAGTGAACATATCGGTACGTTTTGAGCAGACCGAACGATGAAACACTGACAGTCACTGATGCGTGGAAGAAATTTGCAATTATGAATTGTACAGATCAAATTGAATTGACGCTGGTTGAATTAAGAACAACTACTTTAGATGCGTATGCGAAAAGCTGTTTGGCCAGAATGTATTTAAAACAAAGATCCCGTCCTCCCTAATACGACAGAATTTTTCAACATCGTAACATTGGCACATACAATCAGCGGAGAAGAATTCGATGATCTATCGTTTAAAGATATCGATACGCTCTGTATGATACACGTGCAATTTTTGTGAAATAAAATGTTTAAAATCCTAACATGAAAACACATGATTTATTGTATTATTTTTGCTGATTTCTTAGAACTGGAACCAATCTTCTATCGTTTGATAGAAGCAATATATTTTTTACACGTATTCTTCGGGAACGTAAAAACAGAATTAGGTGTGCTCAGTGGGTGAACCTAAGAGAGTAAGGGGTTAAAATTGCGCGCGGTTATCCTGCGAGCAACGAACATGCTTCCTCGTTAATCTCCATAATACTGTTCATCGATAAAGTGACTCTCGCCTGTGTAATATTCTTGAGCGCACATTATGGTGCTTTGCTTTTAACACTCACGATTTTTTAAATATAGAAATGCAGAAAATGTTTATGGTGAAAAGCCTAGTGAAAAGTACCGGACTTGGACAAAAAATACTCAGTGGCTGAATTTTAGAAGTTAAGAGGATAAAATGGCGCGCATTTATTCTGAAAGGGAAGAACATCTTCCTCGTTAATCTCCATGGTACTGCGCATTGGAAAATTGCTTTCATCCGTATAATATTTTTGGGCGGCACAGCATTATGGTGGTTCATTGGTTACGCCCACGATTACGTCACTAAATCGACAACATGCCTTATTTGTGTTTCTATTTTGTTATGGCATTTTTTTAACATTTCTAAGATCGTTGATATAGAACACAATGGCCGAATCTAAGAGGTTAAGCGAACAAAACTAATGCGAAATTTCTTCCAGGCATTGTAACAATCTTTTCCTGTCGTATGCAGATCAAAGTGACCATTCCAAATTTGAACTTCGAGCAGCAACCGATTGGCTTTGGATCGAATAAAAAAAAAGCCACGAACGATAAGAAATTTGTTGCAGAACATCGTTTTAAGCGTAGCGACGATCGTTCTTCCTGATACACGCAGACCGACGCGATCGTTTGGTGTTAGGACTTTGACGCGAGTTCGTTTGCCAGCGGTTATCGACCAGATCTACGAGCGCGTGAGTTCACCGAGCCAGCGGTTGTCGGCCGCACTCACGTATACGTGAATTCATAAAGTCAGCTATTATGGACCCAAGTTAACGCGTACTAAATGCTAATTAAGACTGAATTTGCAATAACCCGTCAACAGCATGCTTCTAATTTGTAACAAGGCTTACAAAATGTGCCGGTACGGAGTGGTTTTCGTCCGTATATACCGGCGGTAAGAAGCAGGATTTTTATGAATAACGCGCAAGGTGTTAATCCAGTCTAATTTGGCATTAAAACGCTTTTGATTAACGGGAGAATCGAAGTAACATTTTCATGGTGAAAAAGAGAAACGAGCGAATAACCGAACGCAAGCGGCGTCGATATACCTTTCGTATTCGAAATACAGCTCGCTCTTTGGCATTGTTCGCTCGAGTATTCGCGACTGCACGCCGACGACAGAGTAGAGTAGAGCAGAGTAGAGTTAAAAGCGAGTATCGAGTGTCAATCGTACGCAGAGATTTCATAGTAAGGTTCCTTGTTGCGTGAATTCGACGCGTACGTTCGCGTATTTGCATAAAGAGAAAAATTTACGGCAATATCGGTATCGTTCGTGCAGGTTAACAACGTCGTACGAGTAGATTGACTTGGCGTAGTCAAACGTCGCGCTGTTAAAAAGAAATCTATTTCTTATTACGTAAGACGACGAATTATTGCTATCTCAGTTTTTTTGATCTTTATGACGTTTGACAAAGGCGAGAAATATTAAACGTTTGTTGCGTTCGCTTCAAGTGCTACAGATACTGTCAATTTTGTCAACCTTCCACGTATAGCAAACAGGCGGATGCCATGGACAAAATAACTGTCGATAGTTAGCTCGTTTATGGCAAGCAATCTGTGTAGATCGCTTTTTAGATTTTCTATAAATTCTTAAATTCTTATCCTGGCAACCAGATGGTCAATAAAGTGTTAACGTTTCTAATCAGTAATTTATCTTCGAAAATAACTTGTTTGTATAATCGTATAATCAAGCAATAGAGTTTATATTAGCGAAAAAATATAGTGTTCCATCTTCTGGAATCTCAACTATTAATCGCGCCTCGCCCATACGAAGTATTTCGACTGGAAGTGGTCAGAGCATATTCAAAGTGTTAAAATCTTTTTCAGACTTTTCTTAAATTTGCAAATATCCATGTTATCCAAGGAGTGAAAACCATGCCCAAAATTTGGATGAAGATTTACGTCGAAATTGCATTTAAGGCGATGCGACGTCGAAGAAATATTCTTTCATATTTATTCGTTATCTTTCCTCTCCCTTTTCGACCTTTCCGCCGTCTCGCGCGTATCACAGCGTATCTCGCTTTACGTCGTTCTGTAAGAGTGGCTCGTGAAGAAATTGGCGCGTACAAGGGGAAAGATTTTAAAGTCGATAAACCGCGCGATGACGTTTTATCATCGCTCGAATGTTCGTCGGATCGCGCGTCTTACGACACACCGTCGACCACGACAACGACGACGCGAAAGACGACGAGGAAGACGAAGAGAAGAAGAAAGAGAAATGCGTTTGGTCGATCAGCTCGTACGAGCACAGAGCGTAAAACGAAATCCCTAGGGCTCACGCGTCCAGAGATACTGTCGTTCCTGGGCTTCGTTATGTCGCTCGATCTCTGTCTACTTTACGAGGTTGAATAGAGACGGAATAACGTAATGAAGCGGAGGAATGACAGTTAGCTTCGGACGCGCGATTCGAACGTTCCCATGGCAATACGAGGGACTTCCTTTTCTTTCGAGGGCAAACAATATCCATCCCCGTCTCTATCCACCCACGGTTCCCTATCCTCCCCGAACGTGATAGACGAAGTAAGATCCTGGGATTTTCTCCATCTCAAAAATTGCCTCGGAGCGGTTCGTGCATCGACGAGGACGACGACGAGGTCTTTTTATCTCGGTTCTCGATTAATCGTGGGGATTTCGAGCGCAAATAGCCCGAAGGATGTCAACCACGAACGCGACGAGATCGTCGACGTCGATAAACCGCGTGCCACCTTCGTGACTGTTAATGCCTTTGTCTTTTTTATCGTCGTTACGGATCTTTCCGTGGTTTTACCACGGAGTTAATAACGTGAAAGCGGCTGCCTAGGAAAAGCATTTTTTTTATATATTATTTTCGACGCGTACCTCGCGGTACGTACCTTGTGTTTTCTCTCGCCCTCGTTGCTACGCGATAGCGTCTCCTCGCGAACGTCGTCACGAATCGCGAGGCAACCGAGTGAAATATTCGCCAGCTATGTATTTAAAATGCACTCCTTAATTCGTATTTCGTCTGGCGCCTTGAAACTCGAGAATAACGAATCTCGCCGAGACCGCCGTTTTTGCCGCTGCTTTATTCGATTCGAGCCGCCACTTTCCCCACGCTCCCCCTCGCGCTCGTTCCTACTTCTTTAACTTCCTTCTAAAAGTTCTTTTCCAATGCGTCCGGAGTCTACGAGATGGAAGAGGCGTTACGTAATGCATTCGATGGTAATTCGATTATCCGCGTTGTTTTTCGAGGCCGCGCGGAATAAACGAGCGTGCCGTTGGACTGTTTAGTCATCGCGACAGTACCGCCGCTGTCGGTTACGTCGACGTAACGCCACATTATGAGACCGATCGCCAATTTAAGTTCCATTTTTATCGCTTTTCTCTCGCTTTATGATAAAGTCGAACTCGTAAGATCGACGGATGGATGCACTACGCGAGTCGCAAGGATTATTCTCAATCTCGAAGTAATGCGACGACGGATTACCAATAGCTGATAAATTCCTGGTCGAACCGCGTCGATTCGTACGTTAAAAGTTTTAAAAAATTGCTCTCGAGTACGGGTGATGATAAAAGGAAAATATCACAAATTTTATTAAAAGTATAATGCACCGTAAGAATATTTATACGTGCGGGATCTTCGACGTTGCGCCGATGAATTTACGTGTACGATTCTGAAAAATAAAGGAAAGGGAAAAAGTCGCGTCCCTCGGCGACATTTACGTCGATATAAAGCGAATAAAAGATATGCGAAATTCGAGCATCGTGCATCGTTCTGTCACTTTTATTCTCCTTTCCTCGCGATCGTGCGATCGATCGAAGAAACATTTAACACGCGGAAGAAGCAAATGGAACTTACGAAATTGCACTAAATTTTCTCGCAATCGTATCGACGTACAAAGCATGGCTGCTTTCCAAAAGAAAAGTCGACAATTACGAGCGAATTAACGCTTTCTTCGGCACGACCGACAATTATACCAGCATATCGTTAGACTCGGTTTATCGATAACACCTTTTAAGCACGCGCGGTTACGAGAGAATCAATATTTTGCAGGTACAAGTGAAACGGCAAATTGCTCTCAAAGGTCGATGATAAAGCGCGCTCTGTCCATCAACGATCTCGCTCGGAACTACGCCTTTGATATTTCGTGTTTGCGTATTAACAAGGAGAAGCGAGAAAGTTAACAAATTGTGCGAAAGTAGATAACGACGGGCCACGTACGTTTCCATCGGGACGAGTCGAGTGTAAGTGCCATAAACGAGCGCGGAGAGGAGGTATGCGCCAGCCGAGTAACGGTAGTTCGAAGCAAGCTTTGTAGGTTCAACGATCATTGAATAAGAAACTGTCTACGAGGAATACGCTGGACATTCGATAACCTTATCGTAATGCCACTTTTGTAAAAGAATGCTTCACCATTCGTCTCCTTGCAATTAGCCTTCTCGAATAATCGCTATGCTATTTGTCCGTTCTGAAAGGACTCCCCCGCACAAATTCGACACTTGTTTTCGACCATTTTTACGATATATTTTTTACGTAAACACGGTAAGAAATTTTTCGGTAAGGAGCTGCTTGCTAAATCCACGACGCCATTTATGGAAAAAATGGCTCCCGACTCGTCTGATCGCTTCGTCACTGCGCTACTTGCTGCAAGTATCTTCCGCTACATGGACTCCTTGCTAACGTTCGATATTCATGATATAAACGCGGTAAAAAAATGTTGAATACAAGTACACTGCCTACGATTAATTCAGCCAACATTTGTCAACTTTTGCTAACGAATGGCTTTGTCTGGTTACGATCAGTCTGCTCGAACTGTCCCTACGCTACTTGCTTGCTTCGAATGTCTCGATCGTAACGCGACTCGACCAAGAAATATACCTTACATGCGGAAATACGTAGAGTCGGTGGTCTAACGCATGCGCGAAAGATTGTGACGACCTTATCTTTTCACTCGTAATAAACCCAAAGAATACGCGATACCATTGGGCGCTACTTTTGACCTAAAAGGCGAGTTTCGTTCCTCCTAAGTCTACTTTCTTTATTTAATTTCTAGACCTTAGTTCCCCGAGTCTCCCTGGCGTCGTGCTCGATTCCAACGTATCGATTGACGTAGGAAGGAGGGAAACGCGATAGCGACGTAAAACCGATCTCGCTGCAATGCGGTGAGAACCTTCGAAGCGAAGAGCACGAAATCACGAAGAAATTCCCATGATAGTATCGTCATTGGTGCGTGATAATCCGATATCGTGGTGCTGCTAACGGTGCACTAAGTGTTAGATGGAAGGCTTACGCGAGAGCGAGAGAAGCTACGAAGTGGATAGGCGAGATCTTCGAAGTTAACTAGTCGAGATCTTGAAGGTGGTGCTGTCTGATGACGATGAGTACTGCGACAGCACAGAATCCCAAACGGTTAGGCGCGTGAACGAACTAGGAAGACGATGCGCGAGAATGATGAAGACGACGACGACGACGACGAGTAGACTAGCAGCAGCAAGCAGCACTTCCGGACAGGACAGGATGGTCGTTCTCCACTTGATGCGTTCACGTCTGTTTGTGAGTTTCGATGGCCTCGAACTGGTCTCTTATCCCTGGTATCGCCCAATCAAAAAACCGGCAGCCAAGAGAATTTGCCATTGGTCGTATGTGGCCACCGCGAGAACTTGGATTGGTCGATCGGTTAGAGTTAACCATGGTTACCATTCGCATCAACAACATCTACGGTCGATATTCCTACCTGGCTCGCTACCTTGCAGCCGCGTTCTCTTCGTTCATTCCACCCCCTACCTTCTTCGTTCTCGTGCTTTTTCCCTCGCCACGCCACTCTTCTTCTTCTTCTTCTTCTCCTACTACTCCATCCTTTTCCTACGATTCGTTCTTTCCTTCTTTGTCTCTAGGTTTCTCGCGGTGTCACATTTACGTCACAATTAGCACCTTGGAAAGTAGCAGCGGTAGCAAACGCACGATGGTCACTCTTCACAGTCGACTCTGCAGCCAGACTCGATGGATCGCATCCCGTCCAGGCGGACCAGGATCCAGGGATCTCGATTTCAGCGAAAACTTCACCGACCAGCGTCTTTCTACGACGCTCTTCGCGTTCTTAGATCGCACGATTAACGACGGAAACTTTCGGCCGAGCTATCGCTCCAAGTTGGAACGGAAAATTCAGCAGAGTGCGAGTTTAAATTGAACGAACATATCGGATATGAAATCTAACGGATGCCCCGAAACATTGGGAACGATTCCAATTACCAAATTTTTAATCTTATTCGGACTTTTCTTCTTCGATCGGCCGCCTGGTCGACCTTTATCTTCGTATTAGTTTCGATCACGAGCTTAGCCAGGCTAACACGTACCATCGTGGCTAGCACGCCAAGAGGATCGCGAGTCCGAGCCAATAACAGCCGCTGATTCGAAGGTCGTTCAGCCCAGATACGAGGAGCATCGAACAGCGATGTACTCGCGATCGATAAACGCTCGAAGCATCATCGAAGAACCAACGGAGTCGTCGTGAAAGGATGCTCAACGAATTAATCGCGAATGCGTGCGTTTTTGGGAGTTTCGAGCTAAATCTCGACTTCCAACGTCCAACGAATCCCAACATGGGTTCGAGCAGTCCATCCGACTTCCACCCACGCTTCTATGTCCGCTTTTGGCTTCGATATAAGCATGTACACGCACCGCACTTACCGAATGTATATTCGTTCGGTATCGCATCGATCGGTGGCCAAACGAGACCAACGCTATCGTTTGGCTCCGTGACTCGATCTCGAGATACTCGAGACGTGCTTTCGATGTACAAATCGACGACTTTCGGTTTCTCGAGTGGCGGACGAAAGTCTTGGTTTATCCCAACGCTTTTCGTGAAAAATCGAGCGTGGCGCCCGTCGAATTTAACGTCGAAGGAACGACGCGCGTTGATGTTTCTCTTTCGGTTTGGTTTTTTTTTCAATTCGTCACGGAAAACTATTTCGCGTTATTCTGGATTCGTTTTTGTCGATCGACAAAATTTGATTCCGTGCAACGACGAAAGGATCGATACTACGACGTTTATACGAACTAAAATCAAATCGAAATTTTAGTCGATCTACTTAACCAATTAATCCATTCATTTTTTAAAATACTCTTCCGAGATATAAAATATACAAATAATTGTTTTAATCGGTTTCATCGGCTTCAACTACGTGGAAAGCGGTTATTTCACGCTTCTGCGTCGATTTTTAACGAAAAAGCTCGAAAAAACGGTCCTTCGGATTTCGACCAAAATCGCAAAAAATCGAAATGTCAAATTTTGGCACTTGGAAGGTGTTTTCTTATAGATTTTGACGCTGGGAGCATCGTGCGAAAAGATACAGCCAAAAAACGGTTTCGTCATTTTCAATAAAACCTTGTAAAACACGTATTATTATTTTTTTTCGCCATAACTCATATACGCAACATTATGCAAAATACGAACCTTAAAAAACGACGCATATATGCGACATAAGCTGTTAACAGGTTAAGCAAGGCTGACGGAACTGTTTCATAGCGTGTTAATTTTGCTTAATCTCAAATATAACAGAATACGCACGTTAATAGGCAACAAGGCGTAAAATCTTGCCTATTTATCGTCCCTTTTCTAACAAAAGAAATACCAACATTGGTAACAACGCGGCTCTATTAAAACGGCACTTTGAAAATTCGAAGAATTATTTAGAAAAAGATTCGATTAACGTTACAAGCAATAACGAAATCGGCGAATAGTAACGTCGATTTCGCGATACCGACAGGATTATTATCACGCGACGTGGATTAATAACGCAACATTTATTTTACTATGAACAATAAAAAGAAAAAAGAAGGAAAGAGAGAAACGTTATCCTCCAAAGTTCATACTTTGTTCTATCCTTCGTCGAAAAATCGATGACCGCGAGAGAAAGAAAAGGAAAGAAGATAAAGAAGAGGAAAGCTACATCGCCGTCCTACGAGAGAATAAATAATTCAGAAAATAGATAATATCGTGTACGCGGCATGTATCACGAAAACGGATTCTCGATTGGTTCTCTTCGTCGGCTTCACCTCGTACCTCTTCCTATCTCTGTCCTTTTTTCAAGACGAAGAAATCAACCGTATTGTTCGACACGCTAACCTTCTCGTTGTCCAGAGGCATGTGAACGCGATCGTCAATTTCACCCGCTGATTAAATCCCACGTCGTTACTCAATTCGCTTCGATAATAAAAAGCACGGACCCACGTGAAAATCGAACGTCCCGACAGTTTCATATCGTTAACCTGTTAGTTAGGTATGACGATATTTTTCATCGTACTCGGAAGACTACCGAATGCGAATGACAACATTTTTCGTCGTTGAAACACATCGTTTCTTGTGAAAATAGAAAAAATCAGTAAGTTAAAAACAATTTCCTTTTATTATTTGAGGTGCGATGACATTACTTATTACTGCGATAAAAGAAGTCTCCACCGAGTTTTACAAAATTTTATTCTCCGGTTAACAGGTTAAATAAGTCCAGTCGATCGAACATACAAAACAAGAAATTAGTTAGCTAATTCTAGTTAGTTAACAAACAAGAAATTGATGGAATATCGTTAAGGACAACGGGTATTCGCGTAATAAAAAAAGGTACGATCTTTACGTCATTGAGAAAAAAGGGAAAAAACGTTCGATCGCCGAACGGACGCCTATTCCCTTTTTTCCATACTCCTCTACCGATCCTCGTCTCGATGGCTAGACGAGGAACTTCCTTTCGTGGTGGAAGGATTCATGTACAAACTTGCGAGAGTATCGAACGAAGGAATAACGTCGCCGTAGGGACAACGATGATTCGGAGGAGAAAGCAGAAGCTCCAGCGATCGATGCGTCTCGAGGTGAAAAAAAAAATGGAAAGGGACTGCGAAAGTAGGTCGTACGACTGGCGAGGAATTCCACGTGGTGCCGGTAAAGCTGCGGAATCGCTACGATTCGTTGCGAATAAACAAAGGATCGTCTCGCGTAGAACAAGAAACGTGAGAGAAAGACGACGACTACGAGTCAGAGAAGAGAAGAGAAGAGGGTGACGACCGGAAAGGGTGAACGAACGGAAATCACGAGTGTAACCGGAGAGAGAAAGGGAGAGTAAGAGCCGTTCGAGAACGGAGAAGAAAGGAAGGAAGGAAGGAAGGAAGGAAGGAATAAAGGCAAGCGGCGCGGCGAACGAACAACGGCAACCAGTGCAAAGGAAATTTTTCGTGATTACTTGGAGGCGGCGAACCTTCGATTCGTGGGCGTGAAACGTCGAAGAAGACGCGCTTCTCGTCGATAAACGATCCATAAAAAAAGGAACGACGCGCGAGCCTTTCGAAACCTTCGATACGAACGCGACGATTGAAAATATGGCGTTCTACCATTTAAAAACATCGACGTGTTCAAATTCAAAGGACACGCGATGTGCCTCTGGCAATATTTGGCGCAGACGTCTTCATTTAACCACTTCGATTCGATCGATTCCATTAACTTTTGTATAAATTCTCAGTAGAAATGATTTTACTGCGCGTAAGTAACGTTACATTTAAATAATATTGTTTATCTGTTCTCGAGATTTTTCGTATTTTATTCTTGTATTTTGCCTCGTCTTTTTTGCAATATTCAGACTCGCAATGCATTCTGACGCGTCGAGCGAAGACGACATTGTTTTTCGACGAAAAAAATTCATTTCATTGTCGGATTCAAAAGACGTACAAGTAATTACAGGAAAAATTCGTATTTAGGAATATCGCAAAAATATCTGGTGGACGATGTACAGGCTGATTTGCATCACAAATAATAGCAACAAATTTAGAAGTAGAGTGCTAGTATTCAGAGATACATCGCGCCACACTTGCATTCGACTGTAAGTAATGTTCGAGATCGAACGAAATCAATCGGTCGATTTAACGACCGTAAAATAATTTTTATACGCGTTACCAGCTTTTAGAAAACATAAAAAAACAAAATCGATGAAAGTGGTGAATTCGAAAGAGTAATATTCACTCTTTCTTTTCTTTCTTTCTTGTCGATGAGAAGACAAAAACGCGACCCGTGAGAACAAGATGCATCGCGTAGATTCAGATAGTCTCTCTCGTCTACTGGATTTTCCCCCGCTCGGAGCCAACCGATTTTTTCCGACTTTCGAAACCGGCTCGAGAGCACGAGACAGGACAACGGAAAAGGAAGAAAGGAAGAGACGCGAGCGCGTTGCTCGCGAGTCCTGTTTCAAGGACAAGCCGTCACGGGTGCGATCGTGAAAGCAAATCCAAAAGAGAAACCGAAAATTGATCCGAAGAGCTAAAAAGTTTCCATTCGAATATTTTTTCTTAGAATTTTTAATTTTATGATTCGAATCACTATTCGACCGTTTTCGCCGTGAGACAATCGAGGAAGAGCAGAAGCGAGACGAGGAGCGGCGATTGAAATATTAACGTCGCCGTGAATCGAGTTTCCCAGGAAGTATCAACGCAACTGTTCCCCTTTCCAGATATTAATCAGAAATCCTACGTCGAGAAGCCGTTATAAAGCGAAAAAGAAGAGAACGCGTGTTCGTTGTATTTTCTAACGACGCCATATTGCGATTGGAGAACATCGACCGAATGTATAAATCGACTTATTCAAACTCATCCAAACTCTTGGTCTCGTGGTTATTATTCAAGAATCCTACGTTGGAAGGCCGCTTTAGAACGGAGAAGAGAACGCGTGTTCATAGTGTTTTCTAACGACGCCACATTGCGACTGAAGGACGTCGATCGAACGAGCAAATCGCCTTATTCAAACTCATCGAAACTCTTAGTCTCGTGGTTATTGCTTTTGTAAGTCTCTGACCAGCCCGATTCCCTCGACGGTCAAAAAGCCACCGAGGACAACCGATCAAACGTCTCTGAACATATTCGTCCATCCGTTGGCACGTGCTTCACGCCCGAGATCAACATCTCACGGGTCCAAGATCCTCCGGATGGATGGACGAACGATGACGGTGCGCGGCCACCCGCCGCGCCATTACCCACCGAACGACACCGCCACAGTTAAATCGATCGGCTTCCTTTTCGAACGATCCCACATCCTCGGCGTATCACGAACAAATTCCGGCTACGAGCTTTCTTTTTCATCGTAAGGCAATTTCATCCGAGCGATGGCAACGGAATATCGTCTTTTCGGTACGAAAATTCTCCAGACCTTTCGACAAATCCTTCTTCTTATCAGGGAGAAATGGCAAGGAAAGAGTCAAAGAAGGAAAGAAAAAAATCGAAGCTGCCACCTCGCCAATAGGATGGAGGCCGAGGAGAACGGAGAAAACGGTTCACAGTGACAGTGGCAGTGAGGGACGAGGGGGGCGTCAGGGACCGTGGTATCAATATTTTACGGGGGCACGTTCGTACATCGATCGCAGCTTTTCTGCATAATTAATCGCGCCTCGTTTCCGTGGCGTTCACCAGCGCTCCTCTTTCTCCCTCCTCCCACGCTTCGTTCTTCTTCCTTTCTCTTTCTTCCTCCTCCGAGCGCGTCTTCTTTCCGTCGTTTTCTTACTTTTACCTTCGGTTGAACGACCAACATTACACTCCTCCTCTCCTCCACCCTTCCATCGCAGTGACAAAACGAGCGTGTCGAATCACCCCCGACCCTCTGACTTGCAACATATTGGGGGTGGCCCCGTCTCTTCACCTACGCGCGTCCGTCGACTTTTTCTTTATCGTCCGCCGTCGAATCTCGAGAGAAGTCAACGAATTTGAAGGTAAGACGAGAGAGAAACTGAAGGTTAAAAAGAACTGTGTAAAAAAGGCCAAAGAAAATTCGTCTTACCTCTCATTCGTTTGCGACAATTCGATTTTCTTGACTGACTCTGTCACTCTCTCTTCCTTTCTCTTCATACACGCATAGTAAAGAAATATTGTGGACGGAGTAAAAGCCAAAATAAAGCGAGTAACGATGAATAAATGTACGTCTACGTTAAAGCACGAAACGATTTCGAAGCTAAACAGAACGAAAATGGATAACTTGGAGACGTAAGTAAAGCGATGCAAAAATACGCTTTCCCGTACGAACGAATAAGATGCGAAATTAAATGGAACACAAGTTCGGTGCGCTTTAATTTTTATCCGATCAAAGAGAATGTGAATTTTCGAGAATCGTCTAAAATCATCGTGATAAAACGAAAGCCTGTGAATTATAACTATTCTCGAAATGTCTATGAAAAAAATCGAACGTTGGGTGAACCCGAATTCAAAGTCGGATCTTCGCGTTTCGCGTGCGATGCTCTAGCCCACTAAGCTACCCAATCCACGACGACTTCGACAGTCTTCGCAGGCATTCTTACGACTTAAAGATGGCGCGAGGCGCACACTCGCACGTAACATGTATTCGTGCAAAGACAGTGGATAGACGAAACCGAGATGAAGAAAAAGAACAAGAGACACTTCCTTTCTCGGCGACGTTCGACGTTCAATATTTAACGAGCGAATAAATTCGAGGGGATTCGGGAAGGAAGGGCGACCTTTAAACGGATGTGAATTTCGATCGGGATGATTTACGAGGGATTCGTATAAAAGAATCGCGAGCGGAAGCGCGCGCATCGTCGAGTGTCATCGAACGACCGCGTTAAATCACGAGCCATCGAGTCGCGCGTACCGCAACGATTAAAATAATTTTAACGACGTTTAATTGGCTGGAAGATGCGCACGGAGCGTTTCGGTTTCGTGCCGTGGTGACGCAATACGATTAAAGTAATCGAGAATTTTCTAATTCTCGATCTATAGCCGGAATATCCTACGAATTCTATACAGAAATCGATTAACTCCTTAACGCGCAATTCACGGACGGCTTTTAGTGACTTTACTTTATCACGGGCACCGCGCTTTTTTGTTCATCCAAATTCTACGGCTCCGTTTGTATTAGGTTCAGTGTTAAATTATTTTTCTTCAAAATATTTTAAATCCATTTATGTCACTTTCGATGTTACATTGTTCTTGACTGGGAATATGAACGGAGTGAAAAGCTTAGTTTCAAAGCGGTAGAAACGTTACTTCGAGGTATATAAAGCGGTATTTCGATATTATATTAGATCGTCGGAAAAGTCGTTTCTTTGTTTCTTCTGTGTTTTAAGGTACGCAAAAAATTCTATTTAAATATTAAAAAACTTGTAAATATTAATTTTCGTAGCATAAATGAATTGATATAAATATAAATTAAATGAATTGATTTTTTTTAGCTTCGATCGGTAAAACAAACGAGCGTTAATGGATTAAAGACGAATAAACGAACGAGGACGGACGATTTTTTGAGTTGAGAAAAAATATCTACGAATGCCTCCCAAAACTCAGCCCCGTTTCGAGAGCGTGACTCTACGATAGTTTCATTTCAATTTCAACGTTGGAACAGCGCAAAGTGTGCTGGAATTCGTGGAGACGAGCTCTCGACTCGCCATTTAATTCACGACTGCTCGGATCGAGTGCATTTGCTTGTACGCGGACTCCGAGAAATCGCGAGTAAAACGATGGGGCTTGACTTTTTAAAGAATCGACCGTCAAGAAAATTAGACGAAGAGCGTAACGTTTTAGTGGATTTATTCGTGAATTAAAGAAACTGATCGAATTTTTCATCGAGGTACGAATTCGTTTACTTCGCATCCCGATGGCATCTTTCTTCTCTGAAACTTAATCAGATTTGTTCATAAATTATGAAGTTGGCAGTGGAAAACGTCAGAAATTGCGATAGCTGGATTATTTTTGCATACTTTCTCGCAAACGGTAGTTCTGTCGATTTCTATACTTTTAAAAACTTTTAGCTCGGTCATTACAAAAAAAAA